>OY744517.1:73523267-74068234 GCA_963556195.1 Sepiola atlantica
TGAATCTACCTCCATCAAATTTGAGTGGCAATTTTTTTTTTTTTTTTTTAAATTCTAATTTTAGTTTTATAATTTAGTCCAAAAAAGTAAAAAAGGTGTCTTCCTCATAATTTAGATCAAACGCGATTTGTTATTAGTGCACCCAAACTTTTGGTCGGATTTAAGGTGTGGAGTCGGGGTTAGGAATTTTTGCAGTAGTCGGAGTTAGGTTTTTTTAAAACAGATACCAGTCAGGGTTTTCTTTTTTTTTTCTTTAGCCAACTTCCAACCTCTGCTATCAACAGCAGAGATAAAAAATAATTTTTAATCAACTAAATACAGGGTGACATCCCCAACAATTCCACCTATGGAATCATTAATAAAATTTACAATCCTTTTTGCAATCCAACCCTATTTGGTACAAATAAACTCCAGTCTCTGCCTGACTTGTCCACCAAGTTTCATTCATGATGAATTCCCATCACTTTTTGTTTTATAGCCGTTCAATGATATGAAGACACTTTCGTAATTGTCTCATCAGTAGGACCATAATCGCCCACAATCCTCAGACTATTCCTGAACTGAAAAGACAGTGCCAAGAGAGGCGTGTGTCAAAGTATCCAGTTTGCTTATCATTGAACAGAGATAAAACAAAGACTGTTGAACATTCATGAAACTTGGTGGACAAGTCAGACATAGACTGGAGTTTATTTGTACCAAATATGGTTGGATTACAGAAAGGATTGTGAATTTAATTAACGATTCCATAGGTGACATTCTTTTTGGATCACCCTATATAAGGAAAAGAAATATGTGACTCATGAGAAAAAAAATGAAAGAAGTGTCAGAAATATAAATATATTATGGCAGTTTATTATATTGCTTTTTATTTTGGTTCTGTCATAAGTTTTATGAGAGAGGGGAAATTATTACAAGATGGGATTTAATGCTTTTGTTCATAACAACATCTTCATTTCTCTCTGTCTTTTTTCTCTTTTCACTCTTCATAACATAGGGACTGGCTCAATGTCCTGGAGCAGCAAGACTCTTATCCATAAACTTTCGTTTGGCAAAACACAGCCACCACTGAAAAATAAAAAATTTTTTTTTAATTATTACACACATGGTTCGATATGAAATGACTTATTTCTAAAATATGAGAGAAAGAATATTTTGGAAGATCACAACAAGTCAAAAAATTGTCTCATGAATGTTTCTAAGTGTTTTCAAACAAATTTTATGGCACTGATTTAAAAATAAATCAAATCTATTTTTATCCATCATGTATCATTTTTGTGTGACGAAAATATTGTATATCTCGTAAAATCAGACGAAAATATTGGGTACTTGTTTATATCGAGATACATGCAAAATATGTCAGTTCAAAATAAATTAACCGGAAAACTTATGGATATACTTACTTATCAGTGAAAAATATTAGTTTACACCAAAAATTACAGAAAATAAGCGAGTAGAATTTTAATAAAAAAATAAAATTAATTTAATATTCAGAGTCAACAACCTCCGAATGACAAAACCGTATGGCATCTTTATCTTAGTAGAAGGGAGATAATCTTTTACAACGCACTTGATGCGAATGTCGTTTGGAGTTTGTGAACTATGAGTAGTAAAAGAATTTTATTTTTTATTAAAATTATACTCAATAATATTCCATAATTTTTGGTGTACACTAATATTTTTAACTGATAAGTTAGTATATCTATAAGTTTTCCTTTTATTTTATTTTAAACAGCCATATTTCGCATGTATCATAATATAATTTTTTTTATATAGAAATCGCTCCAGACAATGCATGAAGCCACTTGATGTAAGGAGATTGTATATCTGATAAAAACAGACAAAAATATTGTATATCTGGTAACAACAGACAAAAATATTGTATATCTGGTAACAACAGACAAAAATATTGTATATCTGGTAACAACAGACAAAAATATTGTATATCTGGTAAAAACAGACAAAAATATTGTATATCTGATAAAAACAGACAAAAATATTGTATATCTGATAAAAACAGACAAAAATATTGTATATCTGGTAACAACAGACAAAAATATTGTATATCTGGTAAAAAACAGACAAACATATTGTATATCTGGTAAAAACAGACAAAAATATTGTATATCTGGTAAAAACAGACAAAAATATTGTATATCTGGTAACAACAGACAAAAATATTGTATATCTGGTAAAAACAGACAAAAATATTGTATATCTGATAAAAACAGACAAAAATATTGTATATCTGATAAAAACAGACAAAAATATTGTATATCTGGTAAAAACAGAGCTGAGATTAAATTATTCTTTTGAGAGGCCTATGACATTGCTTTTTTAGGATTTATACATGGTGTGTGGAAAGTAAAGTTTTCTTTAGGTTCTATTTAGAATTCGATATGAGCACCAGCATTTGCCACCAGTTTCTCAAGACGTCTAGGAACCGCACAAACTGATTTCATAAGTAACTCATTTTATCTTTATTTTATCTTTTTTTTACTAACGAGTTATCACATCAAGACAAAAAAAACACCTGAAGATAAATTTTAATGAGATGAATAGAATGACAGTTGAAAAGAGCGATTCTTCTTTTCTTGTAAGAAACATCACTCATGGAATATGAAGATTTGCTGTTTTCTGGGTCAACCGTTGTTTTGAGTGGAGATTTTCAATCCTCTTATAGTATTCATCATCATTCGGCTCAACAATCCACTTAATGTGTCACTTTCAAGAATAGGAATCTGTGGTGGATTTTACACGTTGGGAGATTGTGTTCAATACGAACCCTACTTGACCAACAAGCATCAGCTTGACATTGATCACCGCAGCTTTTGTGTCTCGAATAATCTACACAAGGTCCAAGATATAAAACCAATAGATTACAAACACAGACTGGATTATAAGCAGGGCTGTGGAGTCAGTCGTGGAGCTGGAGTCAAGAGCAATTAAGAGGTGATCAGAATTGGTAAAATTACACTGACTCCAACACCATTTGAATTTTCACTTTATAACTCCAGTTTATTTCTTCTAAATGAATAAATACGAAAATTGCGCCCATTTCTTGAACTAACAGTAAAGTCAAAATGCCCTATTTCAAGTTAATTCAACTCTACAAAATAGATGCACCATCTTTTTATATACTGATTATGTATATGCGATATCAGTCACACCGGCTTACGCGTCAGCTCTTTTCATTTTTGTGACAGAGCAAGAAGCCGCTAGTCAATAGACAGGCCTGTACTCAACGTCCGAATGAGATGAGTTTGGGTATGCCTGACTTGGCAAGTCATCGACATGCCGAGAGACTGTCATTCGTAAGGTGAACCTTGATAGAAGAGTCTGCATGAGGCTCTGACGTTCAGAAGGCCTTTCCCACCTCATCTCCGACCACTTAGTTGAAGGCTGATGTTAACCAAGGGGGCAATCGCAGTTCTTCAACGAATGCTGGGCTGCGCTCATATTGCTTTACTGACCGAGGACAGAAAAGATAAAGTGTAGTATAAGAACAGATACTACACTTTGCTCCAAAGAATGACCTTTGGGTCACCCTGTATTAAAGATGCAGAGAATTTTACATTAATTTTTTACTTTCTGTGAATTCAGAATTAGGCTTACCTTGCTCGATTTGTCCGTCTCTGGATCAAAGACTTTGTCACACATGCGCAATCCAGTTTCTTGACGAACTTGTTGTAAATATTGGCGCATAGTTTCTAAAAATAAAACAATCGATACAAAATAAAGAGTTATGCTTTTAATCTAAATCATAAATGCATTTCGAGTAGGAATAAAATTTTGATAAAAAAAATCTTTTTGTTAGTACACAAAATAGTGGGTTGGAGAAAAATAAATTATTATCAAATTCCAATCATAATCATATAATTTAAATATTGATTATATAAGTATAAAACAAATGAAAGAAAAAAAATACAACAATAGCAAAAAAAATGGTTACTTAAAAAGTCTGAATATTTGTCACAACATAAATATAAAAATAAATTATTATTAAATTCCAATTATAATCATATAATAATTTAAATATTGATTATATAAGTATAAAACAAATGACAGAAAAAAATACAACAATAGCAAAAAAAAATGGTTACTTAAAAACTCTGAATATTTGTCACAACATAATATAAAAATAAATTAATAATACTCAACTTATGGAAGGATGTTCTCATTAGTGATAAAGTTGGAGGGAGGTGTAAGTACAGTGACATTTATTTAAACAAAGTTTGGTAAATTTATAGTCTTTATCCTCTACCCCCCTGTAACACAACCGGTGTTGACTCATCTGCACTCCTACTTCCAGTCCTGAATATTTATTATTTTTCTATAATTTTGAAGTTATAAATAAAATAAAACGTTGCATTTCCTTTTTATGGATGTCAAGCGCGAATGCAGACTCTACAATAGTGTTGTAACCGCTTTTTAAAAAAAATTATTTATCTTCCTCCCACAGTGGTAAGATGTGACACAAGGTCGGGAAAGTGGGATCTGAAAAGCCAGCGTCCGAGAAGATGAGCACTCTGGCCTACAAAAATGCCTGGGCAGCCCCGTCGGCATTCTCCGGTAGGGGTGCCTCAGGCAGCAAGCGATAAACTTACTCCACCTCAAAGAGGGGAGGCAAATCCTGAGAGGGTTGATCTCCTAGAACTGCACAGGACAAACCCACAGAATCAAGACCCGAAGGCCAAGATGATATCAGTCTATAGGGTGTAGTATCCATCGGAAGATATACTACATTTTGATCTTGGCCAAAAGGCTAAGAAAGTTTTGATCAAAATGAAATATACTTATTCAAGTACTCTGGATAATCTAGTTTCAGAATATATATGCACCCGGGGGGAGGGCTCCATTTTCAAGTTATAAATGCCATTAATGCAGACCCTCAAATATTTTTGTTCCCTCTTTCATCAAAATGAAATATACTTGTCCAAGTACCTAGGGTCATGTACTTTAACAATATATATGGTTGGGGGGGAGGGGGCTATCTCCAAAACCCTAGGAGATACTCATGAACAAACAAACAAACAGGCAGGAACTACAATTTTATCATATAGATATATCTTTCAGATTTTTCCTTATAAGCTAGTCAACAGCGGAAGCTGTTTTCGCTGAGTCTTGGCTATTGTTTTAGAAGCGCAAGTGTCTCTCGCACAAACAACATTCACTCTCTCTCTCTCTCTCTATCATGAATGATCCATGAAGGAGTAACACGTCAATATGTTTGCAGGATCCATGGAGTCGCAAGTGTTTTTAGACTTTTCCTTCTCCTAGACTAGTTGCTTCTACTAAGGCCTAGTCTAGTCTACCCTACCATTTAACTCATAGCTGAGAGGAGGATATAGAGTTCCATACATTTCCCCAAGGGTATTAATGAAAGTAATGTAGTTGGCCCAACAGAACTCTGACACAGCATACTGAGTACACAGAGTTTATCAGTAAGCACTACTTCCACACGCACAATATTCAAAATAATATAGTATTGAAAGTCCAAATAAGATCCCCTTGGTATGGCTACCCCTTTTCTAAGCTGGATACTCCACAAGACTAGATGATTTTTTTGCCTGGAATCCAGTAAGACCAAGAGACCACAAGAAAGGTATACTAAAACATAGTTAACTTGTCAATTAGTGAGAGGAAAATTACTGTTCTTAACTTCTTTATTAACTCAACGTTTGAAAGGTAGAGTAGGACTTTAGTGGAATATTCGAGCAGCTATGTATCTTATATCGAGATTAAGTGTAAGCCCCAGGAAGTGGCCCCTTAATTTCTGAGAAATTCAATTGAAGTAAAATGAAATATATAATAAATAAAGGCCTCCTTTCAATCTCAAGAGACAATGATTACCCCCTGTATGGTGCATGCATGGGGAATCTACAGTAAAGCAAGGGTTATGCAATCTCCAACTGAATCTCTTCTGAACCAATATTGCCAGAGTTCAGTGGTAAGAAGTCAAAGACATTTGGAAACAATGCTGAGGTGTTTAAGAAAATCTTCATATTAACAAACTGCCGAACCAGATTAAGTATCTTTTGAAATAAATTGTAGCAATATTTTAATTTACAATAACATGGTAGAGCAATAACAAATGAAAATTGGCTAGTCAGAATCAAAGTTTGATTTGTCAGCTTAAATTCAACTTTTAAAATCTGTCTGACATAATATTATATATTAAATATATTATTACATAAATAATTAAAAAATGTTACTTTGATAACTTTGCTGTATATTTATTAGTTTATTTCATATAATATATAGTTAGTCGCATTATTTTTCTGAAGAATGTTAAATATTTACCTTCTTCGGTTCCTTTTTTTGGTTTTGCATACAGGGCATTCAGAGGAAATGCTGAGTCACCTGGAATTGGATAATTCTTTAAAGCCAAAGTGTACATTTCCTTCTGGGCAGCATTTTTAGAAGTGCACTAAAAAAAGAAAGAAAAAAAATCAAGTTTAGAAATAATTCCAACTCAAATTGGTCACAATACCAAAAAAATTTCTTTTGTTATCAGAATCTAACCAATTAAAATAAAATAAAAAAATATTAAGGAGGAAAAACGGTAACAAAAAAAAATATATTTTTATAGAATCACTCTCCAAACCATTTTCTTTCCTATGTATTTTGTGCTGTTGAAAATGAATTATAAGGGAGTTTCCTTTCTACTTATTTGTGATGGTTTTCAATGCCAAAATCGTTCTCAAGGCACTCAAAAAAAAAACATTAAAAAAAACCCACCCGATTGGAGATGGGAGTGATTCTATAAAATTACCAAAAGAATTATGAAAATTTTATATGTATTTATGCTTAATTGTTTTTACGAACGAAATCTTTTTTTAGTGTAAATAAAAAAAAAATTCATTAAATTAGTGCATATAGAAGGAAACGGTGTTAGAGGCAAAAAATATTACATCCTTTCATATAAATTTTGCTTTTATTGATATATATATCTTTTAATGTTGTAGCATAATTATCGATTAAAGTACCGAAGGTGGACTGACCCCATGTTTAAATCTTCATGGAAAACAATGCTGAGATAAACAAAGACTGGTACTATTTCAGAATTTTCCTAGCCTAGTCTACCCTACTATTTAACTGCTAGCTGGAGGGAGGATATATTAATTCATACCATTCTCAAGTAAAGTGATGCAGTTGCCTAGACAAAACTCAAACCCTGCAAGCCCCCCTCCCAGTGTTTAAAGACATAATTATTTACTAACCTATACTTTGTCTAGCATGAAACTACAGTAATAATAGTCTGTGAAACATTCTAGTCTATGGTAAGGTAGTCAACATCCCAAGCATATGCATGAAAAGGAAAAAAAAAACATGATTTTTATCAAATGTTTTAATCTCAACAACTTAGAGTGTAATTCTACAGTCATTAAACAAAATGGAAATAAAGAATAAGGGAGATCAAAAGTGTATTCCTTATCATGGTTAATAATACTTCCTTTTCTAACAATTGCCTTTATATGCAGATATCTCATAAGAGTAAAGTTGCCAAGTGAAAATAGCTTTGTAATCATGATTTTCAAAAAAAGAAAAAAATTATTTTTTAAAATATTTTTCTTCTATGCACCACGAAAAAACGCTTCCTTTTCTCAAAATTCAAAGAGTTATCTTTCCTTGAAACAAGTCAAATCTTTAAACAAGGAAGATAATTCTCGTTGGTTGATTTGTTAGTTGTTTTGTTTTACAGCAGATCAACCCTTTTCATGTTATTTAATGCCAAATCTAATCATTTTGATAAAAGCTTTTAAGCTTTAAGTTCTTAATATCTTAAAAATTTTATCCATGCTGTAAATGTATGCCTTGTATATGAATGGTTTTGTGGTTTAAGATACAAAGGAATAAATATTACGGTAAAAATGGAAAGAAAATGAAGGGTTACCAGATTTGAAGTAAGTGGACCGTTTCGCATGGTGGGCACTCGATTTTCAGAGGAAAAAAAAACTTGTGTTCATAGTAGATTTCTTATAGGTGGCATTCATTTGCATATGAGGAGAGCAACTGCTTTAAGAACATATTGGGAAGACAGCAGTTGCGATTGTTCGTTGCGGTGTCATTGGAAAAAAGTTACTTTAAATTCATTACCGGATTACTGGTTTGTAGATTAATTTGTTTTGTAGGAATTTTGTCTGAAAATGAGAGATTTTATTTGACCCACTGGTGGGAGCTTGACAGGTACTACCACTCCGGGTCAGAATGGACCTGGGAGTAATGGCAACTAAAGTGTGATTCCACACTCCCATAAACTCCCAACCTGGAGCCTCACCACTGGACACAGTTTAGTGGCAAACCCAGAGTGGTTGGAGGTAGAGAGAACTTAAGTAGTTGATATGGTTGGGAAATATGGTAGCAAGACAAAACAAAGCAGAAAAGGTTGGGAAAGATGGTTTTAAGGTGAACACCTTGCCCAAGGATGTCCGAGGCAGTTTTGGGGCTTACTCACATATTGTTACACAATCAAAAAAAAAGACTTAACAGAAAGGTTTGTGATTGTATACTAATTATAATTATTACTCTAGTAATTGTTTAGTAAAAAAATTGTGAAGAGAAATGTCATCAACCATTAAAAAATTAAAAAAATAAAATAAAATTTAAAAAATAAAAAAAATTGACATTTTTATATCACAATAATATTTACATTCAAAACGATGAGCTATTTACATCACCAGTTTCTTTTCGGATATTGTTTAGTGAAATTTTTTTTTTTCTATGATTGAAAAAAAAAAAAATTAAAATGTACTGCCCTGTATGAGGATTGAACTCACAGCCTTCAGATTATGAGAGCTTTGTGTTTAATTCATCCCCCTATTCTTCTCCTTTCACCAGTGAATTTTCATCTGCTGCATCATATTCAGTAGTTATGGGACGTGAAACTGGCAATTTTCTCCACCCGATACGCTGCATGATCCTGGCTGCAATGCATCCGATGGAGAAAATTGCTGGTCTCGTTGTAAAGTCGTCCATGAGAAATTGCATCGCACAACGAGGTATCAACTGGTACGGCCACATAACCTGCAATCAATCATTCGAAACGCTTCAAAGTGTGTCCCACGTTGATGTCGATGGCCCAAAGCTACACGGTAAACTGCTTAAGACATGGAGGGGATCAGTTGATGATGACCTGATCTTGGCGGGCAGCACAAGCGAAATGGTAATAGACAGAAGAAGTTGGAAGTCATTCACAAAGCGTCTAACCTCAGCATAAGACAAGGTGAGAAAAATTTAAATGATGATACTAATTCTGCTTATTGGTACTTACCCTTTGAAGCTTTTTTAAGCACTCTGTGATGTAAAGCGTAATGTAAATCAAGGTACGATCGCTCTCGTTCTACAATATAAAAATAAATTAAATCAAGAAATTAAAAATTCAACAAAAATGAAATAAAAGATTTAAGATATTAATAAAGTAATATCGATTTTTCACATCTGAAGACAGCCATTATAGGTTTAGAACCAAAACCTTCATATGCTAATCTGTTCAACCAGCTACATAGTCCAAGCACTCACTCATACGTGTTTCCAGAAAATATGCGTTCATTTCATCTTCTTTCAAATTTCTTACATTTTCTCTGGATTAACTGTATCTTCCAAATAACACTTTCAAAAAGAAAGTTGCAACTATTTTCACTCTCATGCTAATATCTACTCCCACGGCCCTCAAATTCACCAGAAAATTTTCTTAATAGAGGGAATTTTCGTTAAATCAACAAAATTATTTCATTTTTTTCTTCTCACTATTGTCTACATAATACACTAGATTTTAAATCTAAATAACAATCGCTCCCTTTCACGGGATAAAGGAATATCGGACTTCATTCCTGTTGCTTATAGGTTCTGTAAACATTCTAGCTATGCGGAATACGAATTAACGAACATGAACCGAATTGCAAATTCCGCCATCGGCTTGACGCCTTCACACTTATATACATTTTTGACGTTTGAAAAATAACACTTTTTTTTTCATTGGTGTTTTGATTTTGTTTAATAACTTCTTTAGTTTAAGTTCATCGAAAACTGATATAAATTCAGGTTAAACACGTTTCCCAACAGATGCAAAATGAGCCACTGGATTGAAACAAAATTTAAATGTCCTCAGTCTAGAAGGATTTCTTCTTCACTGACTGCTGACAGAACAGATGGAAATAAAAATAACAATCAAATAAAACGAAAATAAAATAATTACTCGGCAAAACGTTAACAACTTTCTGTTGTTTTGTAGTTTTGGTTAAATTTGCTGCAGTTTTTTTGCCTTACTTTAGACATATTCCAGAATAAAGAAATATATCAATTACTGATTGCAAAAAAACACAAAAAAATTTGGCAACAATAATAGCGAAATGTAAACAACTCACAAATTTAGGTGACTAAACTAAGAAATAACACTGTCGTCGTAGGTGATATTCAGCAGCTCAAACCTTAACGATTCTGACATGCTGAATGTATTGGAGTTAAAAGTGTTTCAGTGACTTATAAAAATAATTTCATTAAAAATAATAACATATTTATAAAAATATTTGTTTCTGTTAGGTCAACCCAACAAATCAAAATCGAGTTATTTCCCTTGAAGCAAAGTAAGAGTTATCGCCCCTGGGACTGAAGTGGCCGTCTGCCAAACAGTGAAAAGTAAACAGAACGGTCTTACAATCAAACAAGCATCTTGCGTTCAGCGTTTTTTCTACATTCTAATTTGATCAGTGTGTTTGTTAAATAAATCTGTTAAAGGTTCTACTTCGTACTTCCTTCATTTTTCTGAGTTGTAATTGAACCAAAACGTATAAACATGAAGACGTAACAGTTTCCCAAAACAAATCTTTCAGTTAAGAATTAAAAATGTTTTCACTATTTTTTAAACAAATTTGTGCTGCGGAAACACAAGAATTATGTTTTGAAACATATTTTTATAAATATTTTAATTTAAATTATTTTCATATAAGTCACTAAAAGACTTTATTTCTTTGCATCAAACCTACTTCTGCTTTTTAGCGACTAACATCGCTCCAATGAAACACGTCGTCATCTAAGAAATAAACCAGTAATACTGTTACGATACACGCTACATGTCTACTCATATCATTTTACTCTATACGTTTCGTAACCACAATCTTAAATCTTCACGTATCAATTTACGGCCCTTCAGGCCTTTTTAAAACCACGAATCTGTTCACGGCATCTCAAGCCTTTTTCAATTACGGCCTCTGTTCATTTATACGTATCTTAAAGTCTCTAAAAAGTTCTCAAATAAATCTCAAAGTTTACCTTATCTTCTGTTCTCTTCTTTGGCCTGTGATTCGTCTAGTCTTCGCTGGCTGTGTCGTCTTGATCGAAGGAAGAGGTCTGTCTCAGACAGAATGAATACACGAGACACAAATTTTTTTGAAGGGAAATTTCACACAAGTTTCTTTATTCTCACAAACGTTTCTTATCTCTTGGTTCGGTTGCTGTCAGGGGGATTCCGGTTTCGACTCTCTCATACTTCGGCTATCTTCTTTCCTTTTGGGATATCTTCTGCCCTCCCAGAACGGGGCCTTACCAGTTTGCCGGCTACATGCTCGCACCCGGTCTGAACGGTATCGCCTCTAGGCTCAGACTGATTCTAAAAAGCTAATTTCTTGTTTTCCGTGGTGACGTAATCATCATTCCCACGCACGAGATGGGGACAAAAACGACTCACTCTGATCTCTGACTCAAAGGTCACGTCAGGTGTCTAAATTTGTTATGACTATTCTTGAATCAAACACTTCTCTGAACTCACTTCTGAGTCCAGAAACAAAACCTATTTTTCAATAACAAAATTAGCTATTTGATACTAGTTAACCTACTGTGCCTTGCATAATGGGGCCCTACAGTATTGTAACAATACTAGCATATTTACTCATTTAAAGTAATACTAAAAAATAAAAAAAAATAATAAAAATATAATAAAAGAAAAAAAAAATAATAATAATATAATAAAAGAAAAAGTAAATAATAAATTAAAAAATAAATATAATAATAATAATAAAAAGAACAACAAAATAAATTAAATCCAAATATTATTATTTAAGATTAACTAAATTAATCAGTCTTAGTAATCTATTACATATCTCAACCATTGCATTTTCTGCAGGACTTGTCTTTTTTTCTACGAATCTCATATTCCTATTTTTTTAATAGCAGCGTCCACTTGGCTTTTTTCAACTGACACAGCCAGTCCAACTTTTGTTTTCTTTTTGAAAAAGAGAGGTTGTTACTCTCGAAATGATCAAAGTCTCTACCATTCCGGACTTTTAAATATTTAACAGTAAGCCCACCAAGTTTACAATTTACTGTCTTTATATTTAAATTTTGAAATATAAATGAATTGATCTGAGATTTACCATCTCTTGTCATTTATTTTTATTTTTGTTTATTCCGCCTTCCGGTTTTTCAACATTGCATTGCTTCTGCCTCGGAATTCTCACCTTCATATTTACTTGTTTACTAGCAATGCTTCAAGCAAAGTACCGTTTCCTTTTAAAAAAAAAAATATATATTAGATTTTAGAGTTGGGGATCACTTTCCTATAGAAATTTAGCATAATATGACTGCCCACTTCCTGGCCAGTTAGCGGTAATGGAGACGTGTAACCAATTGTTTTTGTTTTTAGGGAGGGGGGAATTTTTTTACAAACTCTTACTCATACAACATCATAGCACTGATAAAATTAGTTTGCCTCGTCTGCCATTATTCCATCTTTTTTAAAGTTGGTTGGTGTCTGCAAATTAGTTGCCCACAGATACAAATTAGAAACAATTATAAATTCCACAAATCTAACATGCAAAAAATGGTAAGTTTGAAAATGGTAAGTTCTCGTTTTTATTGTCACATATATCTAGTATAAATATGAATTCCGTAAAGGAACCATTGATTAAAGAAAAGAATAACGTCAAATCATTTTTTTTTTAATCTATATATGACGGTTTATAAAAGCATTAATGTCATACTCTACATTGTAGAGTAGAAAGGCCCACTGGCAGGACGTGAACAGTAGAAAATACTATAAACAAGCAGAAGGAGAGAGACCTTTAGACTTCTTCAAACTATCGTCGGCTTTGGACGGTATCTATGTTACATTACACTGCGAACAAACTACACCTGCTAACAAATTTAGAATAGACATACGTGCCATTATGTTGAAACGTTCTTTTATTGTAAACATCTAACACGTACAATGTGTATGATAGTGCACTGTTATTTCAACATATGAGATAAGTTAGATACAAAAACCAGAAAAATGTTAACACTGTACAGAATAATGTATCGAAACCAGTGTCTACGAAGGCTGTATCTCAGAGATTAATAATCAACAGAGCCATTAATTATGAGCACTGGCAAATATCTGATGTCCTCCCAGAACCCAAGCCAAGACAGAAACACCAAACAAGCATGCCACAGAAATAACCTACAAGAGTCACCAGGAATACACCAATACCTTCAATAAAAGAAAACTGAAAGAATGGGTTAACCAACACCGTGTCAAATAGTTTCTAGAAAAACTATCCCAGGAATATATAGATAAGGAAGGCTCTGTAGACTAGCTCAAAAGAAGATTGCTCCACTATGATCAGGAGAGGATGATAATGGCTGCCCAAGATCAAGGCCTGATGAGCAATGCTTTTAAAAATATGAGTGGTCTCAGCAATAACTACAAGTGCAGGTTCTGCTACACGGAAGCAGAGAGTGTGAGCCACCCGACATCCAGTTGTAAGGTTCTGCTGAGGGACGGCTACTAAACAATGCAACACAATGGAGCGTGTAAATATCTCCACTGGATCATCTGTAAAAAATGGAATATCCAGTGTAGCAGCAAGTTGTGGGAACATATACTAAAAAGAACTGTTGGAAATAAGTCACACGCCATCTACTATGACTATGCATTTTCTTCAGCTACATACTTAGAAAACGGAGTTGTTAAACCTGACATAGTGATATGGGACAAGAGGGAGAAAGTAGCAACCGTAGTTGAAGTCAGTGTCCCTAATGGTACTGGCTTAAACAGAGCTGGGAGCGAGAATACCGCTGTCTTATGTACAACATGAAAAGAAACTGGAATCTTAGAATGATTTCAATCATTCCAATAATACTAGGAGCCACATGAAAAAGAACTAAAAAAAACTACCTGCTGAATATACCCTGTGAACCAAGCGCAAGAGAGATACAAACAATTGCACTTAAAGGGACGGTTAGAATCATAAAAAGATCTCTCTGTTGGAGTCTCTTAAATAGCAGGTGAATGTCTGGCATCCAGTAGGATGCCCCATCCCCAGGATAAACAAAAGTAAAAGAAAGTTGAAAAAAAATAGAGAAAAGGATAGATAAACACTATCCCTGTGGCAGAATCACAGGTAAAATGTAATGGAGAGCGGCCGATTGACGTAGATGCAGACACTTGTCGGCGCCGTTCATAGAGGCAGTGTCTGGTATGCTGTGTGTGTGGGGCGAACCCGAAAACGCTTGCTGACGACAAAAAAGAAAGAGGAGTGGGGGGAGAAAGGCGTCAGAAAGTCAAATAAGGTTTTTATTTGAAAATCCGGGCAGTGAGAGATTTATGCAAATTAAGTTGGTTTGCATGCGTCGCATTATTTTCAATAAGAGAGCGAAAGTGAAGATTCAGTCAGTGATGTGGAGATAGTTCTGAACGTGAGATTGGAAAGCAAGCGAAAGAAGAGAATAGTGCTGGATTTTTTTTATGTTGAACTGAACAATGTTTTTTTTTTATACAGTTGAGAGAGACGGTTTGTTTTTTTTCCATTTGGACTTGATCTTGGCGACATCTCTGTTTAAATATTATTTCGTTATTTTTTTTCTACACATACACCATATATAAACCATGAAGGAATTACATCAAACAGATATAAAAGCCATGGGGCTCAATAGATGTGAGTATCATGATCGTCAGGGACTCCTTTGATAGCCAGCGTGGGGAACCCACTCGGCATCCTGCGAATGTTGGCCCTTCTTATTTCAGGTAACAGAATACAACAGACCAAATACAGGTAAATAAATATGATCAGCACAAACCTAAGACCACGCAGAGGAAGAAATGGGCCACAAACAAAATTAAACTTGTAATAGATTGCTATTACAAAAGTAATCCCCACATAAAGAGTCCCCTTTACACATATAGAACATAATCCCAAAGTTATGCCATCGATTTTCCAAACACCCTGTATAGTAATACCTCACACCTGACATTACCCTGTATCTCTACAAAGCCACCATCCGCCCATGCATGGAGTATTGTTGCCACATCTGGGCTGGTGCATCATCTACCAGTCTCTCCCTCTTTGACAGGGTCCAAAAAAGAGTCGCCAACCTAATAGGTCCCTCACTGTCAACCAAGCTCCAGTCCCTGTCCCATTGCCGCAATGTAGCATCCTTATGTTTGTTTTACAAATACTTCAATGGATTATGCTCCGATGAATTGGCTACTCTGGTGCCCCCTCGACGTAAATTCACAAGATTAACTCGACAATCAACTAAATCCCATTCATTCACTGTGGAGGTCCCCAGATGCCGGAGAGCCTTCTACTCAAATAGCTTCTTTCCTCATGCTGCTGACCTCTAGAACTCCCTCCCTGCCCTCTGTTTCCCCGACAGTACTGACATGCAGAAATTTAAAACTAATGTAAACAGACATCTCGCTGCGCAGATCTGAATTTAGATTGACCCTCCCCAACCTTCTCCTCTTTTCTTTTTTCTCAGTAGCCCCTTACGTCTACAGTGGCGGCCTGCCTTGTTTGGGGTGAACTATGTTAAAAAAAAAATTTTTTTTTAAAATATACCTTATTATTTAGTTTATCTTATCAAAGTCTTTATCTAAATATCCTTTCCTCAAAAGATATCAAGTGAATGCTTACCTTAATTTCATAGTTTCTGAAGAAAATATTTGCTCGGAAATAGTAAATGGCTTCATCTATTATATCAAGTTTATCACCTGGAAAAAAAAAAATTAATGTATTACAGGAAAATAAAGAATTGCGATTATAAGTCTTCAAAGTTTTATTAATAAAAAGGCCGCATTATTTTTATTTTCTAGAGAGTATAAGGGGTGAAGTATCATGAAATGGCAACAACCGAAATGAGGAAAACCATCCAAGACATGTAAATAAGGTCAATGCCTCATCTTAGAAATATAAATTTTAAATTGAAAAAAAAAAAAAGATAAAAAAAGATAAAAACAGAAAAAAAAAGAAAATAAAAAGAGGAAGAAAAAAAGGAAGAGAAAAGAATTTTATCAAATAAAAGTTTTATCAACAATATCATTTTTATTTATTCACAACTTTATAAATTGTTTTTAGGTAAATAAATTATCATGAATGTTTTCTATCGTAAATTTACATTCCACGTTTTACATAAAAAAAGCTCTATCATCTTTTTGCATTGACAATCTTATTTGTCGAAACGGAAGGAATTCGTTTATTCTCGGATACTTGTAAGAATATTCTAAGGATTTCATTTAATTTATACGTTTGCTGTTATAGCCAATTTCACTTAAATTCTAGAAAAACTCCTCTGATGAATGGTAATTTAAAGAAGATCTTCATATGAGACAATTTGCTAAAATGAATCTGCTTTTATTAGCTACTAGCTGTCCCTATCCGGCGTTGCCTAGTAGTGTATTTACTTGCAATTTGCTTTCCTTTATTTATTTTTTCATTATGCCAGGGTTTTTCTCAAAAACATTACAGAGTTATGTCCCTTTCTTAAGATGACAGCCATTTGAAAATAATTGAAATCGAATTACATTTTATTCTTCTCAACAACATGCGATCCACAAGAAAAAGTGACGGACCAAAATCAAATATTGATTTTGTAGAAAGAAAGGCTTTCTTTTTTTTTAAACCATGCCATTTTTTCCCAAAATATTACAAAGTTACGCCCCCCCTCCCACCTTTTTTTTCTTTTCTAAATTAGCGGCCATTTGAAAATAATTTCGATCAAGATAAAGTATTTTCTGGAAAAAATTAAAATCGAATTACATTTTATTTTTCTTAACAACATGCTGCAACAAGCCACAAGAAAAACTGATGAACCAGAATCAAATATTGATTTTGTAGGAAGAAAACTATCGCCGACAAAGAAATAATAAAGAGGCTGACTTTACTTTATATATTAGATTTTTAAATAGATTATGCTTCTTTCGTTTGCTTCACAGCATATCACTGTTAGATCACCAGCTCGGTTGAGAAAAGCCATGCTAATGTTTTGTTGTCTAGCACAGCTATGCCGGCTTCGCCGTTGGGTAGTCGATGTTTAAGGCATGATTCGATGCTGTGGTCTACTGTCTGTTCAGAGTGACCACAGTCGCAGACAGCCGAGTCCCTGAGTCCCCATCCTTTCATGGTCGCGGCGAAACGGCCGACACCTGTCCTGAGGCGGTTGAGCATTGTCTACTGCTGGCGAGGGAGGTCCATGCCTGATAGGTTATCCGGGTCCTCCACAAATCTGTGCAACCTTGATTTATCTGCTGCCTGCCATTCCTCCGTGCAGCAACGTTTCAGCCAGATTCGTTTTGTGACGTCACCGGGTGTTGAAAGCAGGAGCTTCAATACATTATGCTGTATTCTCGAGACTGGATAATCTCATTATTACAACTACCTATTGTTAGAACTATTAAGAGACTTTGTTCCATATAATCACTGGTGTGATTTGAAGATGCGCGAGGTTGCCTTGGCAACTGAAGGAGAACGTTCTTTTGACGTTCTTGAAAACTTTTTTGTTTTTATAGTTAGTATTGAAAATGACTCGCATTGTTTTTGCCATTGCTCGTCTTTATTGAACTCAATTTAAATTGTGTCAAAAGTTTTGCAATATTCGGTATCTCTGAATACGTTTGCAGAGTTTGTGACGGTGACAAATCACACTCTAGACTGTGAGATGCTGAGCTCGCCTGATAATCTTCAAATGCTACTTGCCAGATTTGCCTCTATGGCTTCAAGTATGGTCTCGGAATCAACAGTTTTAGGACTATCTTACCATACCTGATTATTGAAATACTTTCAGAAAAAAACATAATCCGCTGGCTCACTATTTGTCGTCAAGGCGAATCTACGTATTATTGTGCAGCAACCAATAGATTTGTTACTTCGAGGTTGCGAGTTCAATCCTCACTAGAAAACTAGTAAGCCAAAATTAATTTCCCTTTCCATCTGCAAGCCAGGCAAAGGCGGACCCTCTTACTGCGGGGGTGAAGTAAGTCCGGGCCCTCTCCACCGCTCGATTCTGGCTCAAGATCATCAACTTTCAACTCAAGAGAGATGTCTTTCAACCATCTGTGATCAACTTCGATTTCATATTTTGCATAACAAATTATGTTGGTTGTTTCCGCAGCATAATGGCCTTGTTCGGACTTGTAAAGCATAAATTCATGAATTAAACTATGTTGCACATTCATCTGTGCAGCTTGCAAATCGCACACAAAGTGAAGCAATGCACTTGCTGCTTCTTTCTCTGCTTTCTTCATCTTTATTATAACATACTAGCTGTACTTAGCTGGTGTTTCCAGGGAGTCTTTTTACTTTCATTGTTTGTTTCGTTTTTGCTTGATTTTACCAAATCATTTAAGTAAAAAAAAAAAAAAAATCACAAAGTAATTTATTCTTTTTTTTAAACTATTAAAATAGGTTTACGAAGAAACCGAAATGCATTCTGGTAGATTTAATTTTGTAATTAAATTATTTTATTAAATAAGATTTTTTTATTTTATTTTATGTTATTGTATTTATTATTTTACTAAATACCCAATTAATAGTAAATAAAGAAAATAAGTCAATATGTAATTATAAAAGTTACGTTGACGCAATAAATATACACAGGTGAAGTTGTCTCTTAATTTTATTAATATAGAAATGCTGATTCTTCACATCGGATAACATTGACAAACTTGCAAGCAACACATACACAATTATAATAATTACAAATGATATTGTGTTGAATGAATCATCAGTAAGAATATACTTTCTTTTTTTTTTTAATTCGTAAATTCTGATAAGAAAATTCCAAGTCAAACAACATTAGTGAAAATAATATTTATGGTAGTGTATTAAATATCTTTATTCGCACAAAATCTACGACAACAAAACTCTACTTATTTTTATTAGTGGTCAAGACAAAAGAAATCTATGTTTGATACTTCGGCTTTGTTTAAGTTATTATAAAGTGAAGTATATTTTATTTTAAATAGTTTTCCATATTCGGCATTGCCCAGGATTTTTAAATTTCATTAATAGTTTGTGACTCAAATAGGATTTCTTTGCTTGCAAGGAAAAAAAAAAAAAAAAAAAAAAAAAAAAAAAAGAAGCTATTTTGGGTTATAAATAAATAAATAAATAAATACCAAAATAAAAAATAAAAAATGTTGCATCCTCTTTAAAAAAAAAAAAGTAAAAAGTTGACTATTTATTTTTCCCCTCCTACTTTGTCAAAGTATAAAGTTGACTGCGATTTAAAAATAAGAATAAATGTAAAAAATAGTTTCTGCATACTCAGACGGAAATCACGTCTTAGCATGCTGGCATATTATCAATTTGTCCACAGGTAAAGGACTTTGGACTGTGGGAGGGTTAGCTTCTCCTACTTCTTCTATGATATTAGTAATTAAAACAAAATCTGTTAATTAGATTAAATATGAAATTCGATGAAATCGATTTGAAATGAACAGTTGTAAGTACATACCTTTTGTTAAAAATGCTATTAACATCAAAGAAATGGAGGAAAACTGTCTTTACTTTATATATAAAATTTCGGTGCTTGTACAGGGTGGGCAAAAATAAGGGTCCTATTTTTAAAAATTCATAACTTTTTTATTTATTGATTTTTTTAAAATTTTTTTTTAGAATAAGTAAAGGACCCCTTCCGAAGCAAGCATGAGCCGTATTAGCCCTAAGGAACGTACCCTCATTTAGAAAACATTATTTTTGCTTAAAAAACTCAAAACAGTGTAAAAAACAATACTTTAGTTTTTGTAAGTTTTAAGAAGTGTTTTTCGGCTAAAATTTGTTTTGTTTATTTCAAAAAATCTCGGAAGGGTCAGTCTACACACACATAAAGTTTGGTGAGTTTAACTTTTATTTTGTGGAAGTTATTCAAATTCAAGTTATTCAAATTTAAAGATAGGACCCTTATTTTGGCCCACCCTGTATAATAAAAAGCCGAAAAAAAAGTTTTTTTTGTCTTTTAGTGTTTGAGAGGTAAATAAAGGGCAGGTAACTCTTCACAACAGCTCTAGCTTTCGAACAATATTTTTCTAACCCTAAACCTTTTATGTCTAATCGACGTTCTCCTTGCACAGTAGCCACATGTGCAACGCTAATTAAAGCCATCAGTTTTGATTACTGGAAAATCTTGCTTAAAATTTGTGGTAAGAGTTACCTGCCCCTTATTTACCTCTCTAACACTAAAAGACAAAAAAACTTTTTTTCGGCTTTTTATTATACAAGCACCAACATTTTTACAAACCGTATCTCTTTGTTCCAGTCAGACTTCATTTGTAAATAATATCGTTATTGCTAAACGCGTACATTGAATGGATGCATATTATTTTACATGCATTCGATTTGGCATGTCACACTTATGCTTGAAATACCATTTTCATCTGCATGTCATGGCACTTTCTTTCGTCCGTCACACTTCCATCATCTTCATCGATAAAAGCACAGATTGAATGGTCACATCTTGCGAATATGCATTATTGTTCATAGTTATTTATCTACCTCCCACAAGGTAAGATGTGACACAAGGTCGGGAAAGTGGGATTAGATAAGCCAGCGCTCAAGAGGTGAGCACTCAGGCCATTTAAAAATTGCCTGGGCAGCCCCATCGGCATTCCCCGGTAGAGGTGCCTCAGACAGTAAGCAATAAACTTACTCCTCCCCAAAGAGGGGAGGCAAAGCCTGGGAGGGTGTACCTCCTAGAACTGCACAGGACTGGCAACCCCCAATAGACCGGCGTAAATCCAGACCCAAAGGCCCGGACGATACCGGTTTATTAGGCGGGGTAAAAAACCCTGGTTGAATGCATTATTGTTCCTGCTTCAAGCCAAACAAGAAATCATTACCCGAGAATTTAAAGACCTGAAGAAACTAAAAAATACTCACCTCCCTTAGGAGCTGGTCCTTTGTACTGCGTTTTAATGGGTAACAAAGCCATGTTACCCATTTCATGGGTGAAGGTGTAGGGAATACTTGAATGGTAAGCCTGAAAAGAGGGAGGAAATTTTAAACAGTATAGTTTTTCAAATTGGTTGCGTTATGAATTAAATATACAATTACAACACATCAGCCATTCTTTCAGAACTATAATATACATGGCAATGTAGCGTTTCATTCATTGCATAAACTCTGGAGCCGATGAAGATCCCGTTGAAGACTAGACTCCGTCTCTATAACGTGTACTGCGTGTCCATCATGCTCTACAATAGCAACAGCTGAGCAATAACAAAAGCTATGCTTGACAAGCTGAATGCGTGCCACCGCAGACACCTCCGTTCCATCACAGGTCACTGCTGGTCGAAAAAACTTATCAGCAACAAGGCAGTATACGAGCTGTGCAACGAAAAACCCCTCTCCACAAAGGTCGCTGAACAAAGATGGTCTATGTTAGGCCATGTCCTACGAATGGACCCTGACACTCCCGCACATAGGGCACTAGACTTTGCCGTTACTGGCTCGCAAGCCTACCAACCGCGACTAGGACGGCACTCCACAAACCTGCTGGGCACACTACATGCTGACCTCAAGCAGGCGGGACTAGGACCACTATGTACAGCGAAACAAATTCATTGCCTACGACAACTTGCGCATGACAAGGCCAGATAGCCTGGGACTAGCATGGAGGACTGATTGAAGCTACGGGATGTCATTTGACTACCATAGCCGCAGAACACAGTTTTTAATAAATAAAATATAATTTGGATTATTTGAATTAATCAGACCAAATATTATTCTCATCTTCGTTGTTATTTACGCAACATTTCAGCTGATGTAAACTCTGACCTTCTTCGGATGCACCTCGTCCAACTCGGGAACCTATACGGAATTTCCAACTGAACCCTTTATTTAATCCACGGGAATTAATTGTTCTCACTGACTTGTTTGCTTGACTGCAGTGGCTGTTTGTTTCGGGTGGGAGCTTTGTTTTTAATTTATAGTTTAACAAAAAAATAAAATGGCAGACTTGTATATAAATGAACCAAAATACATTATGGTAGAATTTCATTTTGTAATTAAATTAATGTATGGGGGTGAGATACTTACTGACTTTTTTGCTTGGCCATGATGCGTGTGATGGGTGTGTTTTGAATTTACAATGTAGAATCAGATCGCAAGTAAATTGACCTGAATCTTGTGTTTTAACAAATATATAACATTTTTACTGAAAAATTAGTGTAAAAAATGTGACGAAACACAAGAAAGAGGGAAAAATATCCAACCGTGCAAAACACAAAAATAGTCATAACTTCATTATTTTTAGTCAGATTTAAAAAGATTCTTTCTTAGATCATCAAGCTCTTTCTATATGTGTCATTATTGAGAAATTTTAAGCAATTTATATTTTTTTCATGTGTATTGCTACTATTATGATGTTGACTAGACCTCTTTTGGGAAAAGGTCGGGTAACATATAATAGAATATATCGAGAGTCGTACACAGTTCAAACGGTGACTTGGATAACATCACACTTCCTCGTGACGAGAGTTGCCTCTCTTTTATTCCCTTGTAGCATCTCATTCTCCAACCTCAGGAAGGGGTGCTAGCTTACTCCACATCAGCTACTTTCTTATAATTGTTAAATAAAAAGAGCTTTGTCTTAGTGACATTAAATGTAACCATCCATTTATGGCCCCATTCCACTACAGACTGGAGGTCATTTTCTGAGGATTCAGCCATTACCTTGGATATACGTAGGTTTGATTTGCTCACAAGTCGAGAATAGAGCATGGTGTCATCAGCAAATATACCCATCTCGGAGACGATTGCACCAGTAAGGTCGTTTATGAAGATCAGGAATAATAAAGGTCCAAGGATCGAGCAATGTTGTCAAAATAATATATATATATATATATACATACATACAACATGTCCTAAAATAATGTATACACCCTTTGAATCGTTATAACTCATTCAATTTATTGATTTTGACTTGAAAATAAAATTGATAGAAGAAAAAGAATATACATTTAATGATACTGAGAGTAAAATTAACCAGAAAAATAGAAAATTAACTTTTAATAATGGTAAAAAATACTTGGGGTAATTTCAAAATGTTTATAAAATGAACCCGAACCCGTTCTGTTCAATACACTTTTCATATCGTGAAAAAATGAACATACAAAGTCCTGAAAAATTTCCTCCGTTACTTGAACACATTCTTCTTCAATTGCTGTTCTCATTTCAGCAATTGTTTCAGGTTTCCTGCTGTTTAAGAAATCCCTACAAAAAGTAAAATATTGTGAGGTGGTAATTCAACTCTCGCCCTTCTTCCAATCCATGTTTTGCATGTTTTCATCCAGATAAGCTCTCAAAGTGGGGAGGTGCACCATCTATGTACACTATTTTGGGACACCCTGTATATGAAGAGTTTGAATGCAAAACACGATAAACGCCATTTTCGAAACTGCGAACCTACTACTACAAAAAGTGTTGCATTTCAACACTCCACCACAAAATCCTGTTTTACATAAAATGATATTTAAAAAAAAAATTTTTTTTTTAACATAGTTCACCCCAAACAAGGCAAGCTGCCACTGTAGACGTAAGGGGCTACTGAGAAAAAAGAAAAGGGGAGAAGGTTGGGGGGTCAACCTAAATTGGGATCTGCGCAGCGAGATGTCTGTTTACATTAGTTTTAAATTTCTGCATGTCTGTACTGTCGTGGAAACAGAGGGCAGGGAGGGAGTTCCAGAGGCCAGCAGCATGAGGAAAGAAGCTATTTGAGTAGAAGGCTCTCCGACATCTGGGGACCTCCACAGTGAATGAATGAGATTTAGTTGATTGTCGAGTTAGTCTAGTGAATTTACGTCGAGGGGGCACCAGAGTAGCCAATTCATCGGCGCATAATCCATTGAAGTATTTGTAAAACAAGCACCAGGATGCTACATTGCGGCGATGGGACAGGGACTGGAGCTTGGTTGACAGTGAGGGACCTATTAGGTTGGCGATTCTTTTTTGGGCCTTGTCAAGGAGGGAGAGACTAGTAGATGATGCACCAGCCCAGATGTGACAACAATACTCCATGCATGGGCAGATGGTGGCTTTGTAGAGATACAGGATAATGTCAGGTGTGAGGAGTTTACTAGCACGGTAGAGGGAGCCAACCTTCTTTGCGGCAGCCTTGGCAATGTCTTCAATGTATAATTTTTTTTTTTACAATGCATAATTTTTCTTTCTTTTCAATTAAAATAAGATTTCAGTCTAACTCTAGAATTAATATGCTCGTTCATTTATTGTTTACTTTTTACGTTAAAGGAATTTGGATTTATCGCGTTTTGTATACGAGCTCTTCATACATCTGTCAAATTATTTAGCCATTTAATTGCAGTCAATTGTTGCTAGACCATAACAAGGATTAACTGCAATTATTAGTTATTTTGTTTGTTTTTTCTTCATTTATGACACAATCAAACTATTTCTCTAAATGGCGCACCTTTTTCTTGTGTATCCTATAATTCTGGAATTCAAATTGGTTTGATACTGAAATATTTAGAATTAAAAGGAAATCCGGTGCTTGTATAATAAAAAGCCGAAAAAAAGTTTCTTTTGTCTTTTAGTGTTGGAGAGGTAAATAAGGGGCAGGTAACTCTTCACAACAGCTCTAGCTTTCGAACAATATTTTTCTAACCCTAAACCTTTTATGTCTAATCGACGTTCTCCTTGCACAGTAGCCACATGTGCAACGCCAATTAAAGCCATCAGTTTTGATTACTGGAAAATCTTGCTTAAAATTCGTGGTAAGAGTTACCTGCCCCTCATTTACCTCTCCAACACTAAAAGACAAAAAAAACTTTTTTTCGGCTTTTTATTATACAAGCACCGGAAATCCTGATCTGGTGACAATTTAGTACAAAATTTATCAGCAATAAATAAAACAATAACAGTCAAAATGTATTTAACAATGCAATAATATTGTCAATACATTTATAGAAATGTCATAAAATTCAAAACGATCAAGTTTCTACAAAGATCAAAAAAACGTTTTTGAAAAATAAGAACAGCCTATAGTTTCCTGATTTTTTGTTGTTTTTTTGTAAGCACTTAAGTTTGTTTCACTTCACCTCCACATCAAAACGAAATGTAAAAAAAAAAAACAACCCAAAAAACACAATTTATGAACAGAAAGGATTGTTTCTTTGGTAAGAAAAATAAAATTAAGATAAAAATAAAAATAAATAAAAATATAAATAATAATTTCCATTATTTTATTCTTTAAATGCTCTAAATATAAAGTTACGTTCTGAGGTTAATATTAACTTTGTTTGTCTGTTTTACGGCATATCAACCTTTTTCAGGTTATTTAATGCCGAAAATATCAACTTTAAGGGGAGTGCTAGAAAATGCTGCTCAGCACTATTTCAAAACACCTTATTGTATATAACTAATATAGTACTAAACATTTTTTAAGTTATCTTGAAATGTTGGTTATTCAGACCACCTTTCTCATCTTGAGTGTTATATCATCACAACGTTTCGGACGCTGTAACCTCCGGATATAGTACTAAGTTAAATTCAGTTCCAAGTGATAGTCATCTGAAGGTCGAAGGTTCAATCCTCAGTGCGGGCGATATGAAGAATTGCGAATTACTGAAGACTTCTCCCAATCATGGCTGACGGAACAAGAGCATGCTACCCCCGTGGATTAAATGAAGGGTTCCATTCGAAATTCCGTCCAGATTCCCGAGTTCGAAGAGATACACCTGAAAAAGGCCGGAGGTTAAGGAGGCCGAAAAGTTGTGATGATAACACTCAAGATGAGAAATGTAGTCTGAATAACCAACATTATTCAAATTATCAATCCTCATCTCAAAAATTCAGAAATACATTATCTTGAAATGTTACCACCAATCTGATCACTTATCAATCTGTAAGAACAAAGGAACTAATTATTGGTGTAAAATACATGTCGGAGTCAAAATCATTTACTTATTAAATTCTGTGAAAATTTCTCCTCACATAGACGATGGCTAAAGATCACGAATCACAACACTGGGAAATTCACACTTACCTTGATTTCATGGAAATGACTTCTTTTCAAATTGCAGAACATTGCGAGATCTGCGTGATCAGCCTGGAAGTTGCGATCATCACTTAGAATTTTTAAATAATATTTAGACACGAGGTTACATATAGCTCAGTCTTTAATGTTCAAAGAGTTTCTGAATATCCAGAGTTGGCGCGTGGTTAATACCCCCGCAACACACAACACTAGAGAAAATGCTTAAAAATCCTTGGAGTTGGCACGAGGTTCATAGTAGCCTCGCAAAATCTCAACTGCCTGAAAAAAGGGATTTTTGAAACCACGTGCTTAGCAAAGGCGCCAAAAAACCTTAAGCTCAATGCCAAAGATCGCCTCCTCCCTCCCTCCAGCAAGTGTGAACGGCCCAACACTGCGATTTCTAAAAATTCATCTTGTTAATTTTGCAGTATGGTTTGAATATATCTACATTTTCATAAAGTAAAATCAGTTTCTTTTTTAATTACATGTTTATTGATTTGTTTTATGATCAATAAGAAATAATAATTGATCATTAAAAACAAAGAACTCACTGTTTCTGCGATCTGGTGTAAATATATATTTTAAAGCTTTTTTTTTCTAATTTATTGTAACAAGGAAAATCACTTTCTTTTTGAATAGAGAATTTTGTAGTTTGTGTTTTTTGATCTGTAAGAAAAAATCATTGATCATTAAAATCAAAAGAACTCACTGCTTCTGCAATAGCATTGTGTACCAATATTTTGAAGAATAAAATGATTTTTGAGTTTTTCTTTTATGGTGGAGCAGGAAATGCAAGAGTGCTTTTTCTCTTTTCGATATCATATATCTATCGCCACGTTCTGATTATCCTAAGTCATTGCTTTGAACACTGTCAATTTGATAGGCTAACATCTAGATGTCGAACACTGTCAATTTGATAGGCTAACATCTAGATGTCGAACACTGTCAATTTGATAGGCTAACATCTAGATGTCGAACACTGTCAATTTGATAGGCTAACATCTAGATGGCGAACACTGTCAATTTGATAGGCTAACATCTAGATGGCGAACACTGTCAATTTGATAGGCTAACATCTAGATGTCGAACACTGTCAATTTGATAGGCTAACATCTAGATGGCGAACACTGTCAATTTGATAGGCTAACATCTAGATGGCGAACACTGTCAATTTGATAGGCTAACATCTAGATGGCGAACACTGTCAATTTGATAGGCTAACATCTAGATGGCGAACACTGTCAATTTGATAGGCTAACATCTAGATGGCGAACACTGTCAATTTGATAGGCTAACATCTAGATGTCGAACACTGTCAATTTGATAGGCTAACATCTAGATGTCGAACACTGTCAATTTGATAGGCTAACATCTAGATGTCGAACACTGTCAATTTGATAGGCTAACATCTAGATGTCGAACACTGTCAATTTGATAGGCTAACATCTAGATGTCGAACACTGTCAATTTGATAGGCTAACATCTAGATGTCGAACACTGTCAATTTGATAGGCTAACATCTAGATGTCGAACACTGTCAATTTGATAGGCTAACATCTAGATGTCGAACACTGTCAATTTGATAGGCTAACATCTAGATGTCGAACACTGTCAATTTGATAGGCTAACATCTAGATGTCGAACACTGTCAATTTGATAGGCTAACATCTAGATGTCGAACACTGTCAATTTGATAGGCTAACATCTAGATGTCGAACACTGTCAATTTGATAGGCTAACATCTAGATGTCGAACACTGTCAATTTGATAGGCTAACATCTAGATGTCGAACACTGTCAATTTGATAGGCTAACATCTAGATGTCGAACACTGTCAATTTGATAGGCTAACATCTAGATGTCGAACACTGTCAATTTGATAGGCTAACATCTAGATGTCGAACACTGTCAATTTGATAGGCTAACATCTAGATGTCGAACACTGTCAATTTGATAGGCTAACATCTAGATGTCGAACACTGTCAATTTGATAGGCTAACATCTAGATGTCGAACACTGTCAATTTGATAGGCTAACATCTAGATGTCGAACACTGTCAATTTGATAGGCTAACATCTAGATGTCGAACACTGTCAATTTGATAGGCTAACATCTAGATGTCGAACACTGTCAATTTGATAGGCTAACATCTAGATGTCGAACACTGTCAATTTGATAGGCTAACATCTAGATGTCGAACACTGTCAATTTGATAGGCTAACATCTAGATGTCGAACACTGTCAATTTGATAGGCTAACATCTAGATGTCGAACACTGTCAATTTGATAGGCTAACATCTAGATGTCGAACACTGTCAATTTGATAGGCTAACATCTAGATGTCGAACACTGTCAATTTGATAGGCTAACATCTCGATGTCGAACACTGTCAATTTGATAGGCTAACATCTCGATGTCGAACACTGTCAATTTGATAGGCTAACATCTCGATGTCGAACACTGTCAATTTGATAGGCTAACATCTAGATGTCGAACACTGTCAATTTGATAGGCTAACATCTAGATGTCGAACACTGTCAATTTGATAGGCTAACATCTAGATGTCGAACACTGTCAATTTGATAGGCTAACATCTAGATGTCGAACACTGTCAATTTGATAGGCTAACATCCCGATTTTGAATTAAAAAACCTTTCATTTAATCTATGGGCATTGTCTTATCTCATTTCATCTTCCATTTCAATGAATTTGGTTGCTTAGTTTAATCGACTACACGATCATACTAGAGATTTGGATACTGAAATTTTAGTCTGAACTTTGTTTTTCGGATTATTTTGTGATGTGAAATGAAGACTATAACAAAAATGTTGTGTTGAAAACAATCAAAATCAGGAGAGTTTAAATTTTTGGTTCGTAAAACACATTATCACATTTGAACAAACCGTTTCTGTGCTTGATATCATCAATTGGTGTGGATCCTTGTTTTTGTTAAACCACAATATACGCAATATGCCTTTTGACCCAAGTACAAATTCTCAACCAAAAAAAAAAAAAAGAAAAAAGTCCCACAATGAAATAAAAAATCACTCATAGAAATATGTATCCGCCTTTGTTTATTTAAAGTTATCTGTCTCCTTTATTTATGGGAAGTTGTCAATAATTGTCAACTTCATCAATCAGCTAAATTTGCTAAGTTCTTATTTGGTATGTAAACCACATAAAAACATCAAACTAATCTCACAGAGGAGTTCTCCCTATGTTTTAAACAGCTATATCAATTACTTTAAAAAATGCACATCGCCTCCAGTAAAAGACCTCAGTTGCATGATCGCTTGGCCAGTTATAGGAATGGCCAACGGCCATGCCCCAAGCCTATCATGGTATTATTATCATGGTATTATTAGTAGTAGTAATAGTAGTTATTAGCATTTTATTATTATTATCTATACTATTTTATTATAATATAGAAATTAAATATCATGGATTAAAAAAATAAAATTAAAACCAAAATATTCAACTGTTCCTCAGATTAATTTCAGGTGAATACAATTCTTTTCTAGAATAGATTTTTAAATTGGTGGATAAGGAAGTAATTTCTGGCTAGAATAAAGTTGGTAAATTTGTAGATTAACAGTCTCAGCAGCCCCCCCCCCCCATGAGATTTTACTTTTTTTGTGATTATGTGTGAACACCCTGAAAAAGTTAGCGGAAACAAAATAGAACAATTATTTTTTAATTTAAAGTGGGGGATCAGTTTCCCATACATATCATGTAAAACGATCCCTCATTTCAGAGTTATTGTTTAACCGGGTAGCGTTTTAGGCCAGTTAACCAGATTTTTTTTGTTGCTTTGCTAAGAGAGATAAATTCTGTCTGTTTTTAGTGGGGGGGATCTATTACTAATCCTAAGTCCGAGTGGTAAGCCCTTCCTAAAAACAAACCTTCCTAAACCATACCACTAACCCTAAGTCAGAGTGGCAAGCTCCCGCCCCTCAAATTCTGGTTAATTGCCCTAAAACGTTATCCGGTTAGAGAATGGTGATGATTTTACGTTAAATTTATATTCGAAACTGATCCTCCACCTTAAAATAAGTATTTGCTTTTTTAAATTATTTTCCGCCAAGTTTTTCAGGGTATTCATATGTAATCGACTAAAAAATCGAATCTCATTTAGGGGGTGGGTGCTCATCTACAACAATACCATAAAGTTTATATGCAAAAAAATAATGTCGGACGTTTTCAGCGTCCCAAATTCTCTTTTCAAAAGACGATTAATTAATAAAATTAAAATCACGAGATAGAAAAAAAAAAGAAAAAAAAGGAGGAGTGACCCTGGCCTACAAATCGTCGATTTCATCTTTGATCGTTCTTTATTGATAGAAAAATGTTTGGGTTTTCTTCGAGTAAACTAGTTTATTCCTCTTGAGAACAACAACTTAATTGTCTTTCAAATAAGAGCAAATCTAAGCAAAATAAAACAAAATTCAGCTGTGAGTCATTGCCAGACAAGAGAGATGCAATTGGAATTTTAAGCACATACACACACGCACGAACCCGGTTGTGTACGTTTTCAGCGTCCCAAATTCTCTTTTCAAAAAAGACGATTGTTCGATTTGTAGTTTTAAAATCACATTGTAATTTAAGATGTAATAACAAAGTAAAAATATGCATAAAGATTTAATCTGATATCGATTCTTTTTTTTTTTTTTTTTTAAGAGAATGTGTTTTTTACATATGTATTTTTGACTAAGTTTTAAATTTGGATGTATGTATTGTATTCCTTGCATATGTTACTTTGGCTAGGAACAAAGTGTAGTATCTGTTCTGATATTACACTTTGTCTATTCTGTCCTTGTGGGGAGGCAAGTAAATAGGAACAGTCCCTTTTCTCTCCCCCATTACCAAGTTGTTGTTCTTTTTTTTTTAATTAAAATTAACAAAACAAAATACCAAGTTCTCTTAGAAAAAAAAGAAAGAATCGATATTAACTGAAATCTTTATGAATATGTTTACTTTGTTAGATCTTAAATTTTAATGTAATTTAAAAACTACAAATCAAATAATCATCTTTTGAAAAAAGAATTTGGGACGCTGAAAACGTACACAACCACGGTGCTGTTAAAAAGGGTGTGGATTTTTCATGACGAATGCAATTTGTTTACTTTTGCGATTGCAAAAATGGATTCTTTTTTACTGGTTTAGACGTTAAAAATAAAAGATCGAAATAAAACACTATGATTTTAGATCGAATTTGACAAATCATACAAAATGAGGTTCTAATCCAGTGGGAAAAAAAGTCAAAAGCTATTTTTGACAAAACTTATTACCACGATCAAAAGAATAACAACAATAAGTTATCCTTATTTATGAAGAAATTTCCAGAGTAAATAAATACGTTTTTACCTACCGGCATATTAAATTTGTAAGTTGTAGAAAAGATTAGTTCTACTCCGAGGAATCAGAAGACGAGAGCTGAATAAATACAGGAATTCGAATTACTTTTAGGAGTAACATCGAATTTCCGGTTTGTAACAGCGAATTCGGTTATCTCCCTTGTTAGTTAAAAATTACTCAACTTTAGTTTACCTAGTTCAACTTCTGTCCGATCTACGTCACCACTTTCATGAGGTTCTGTTCAATCTCAGGAGTACCCCCCCCCCCAGGGATTACCTCCTCCTTGGAGAGGGTGATTGCTTGATGCTTCTGCTGGTTGACACACGAGTGAAATATGGCAGTTAAAAATAAGATAACAGGAAAGCTTTAAGAAATACTTGTGAATGAAAAATATTAGCGTACAGTACCAAATTTTATTGAAAATAATTGAGTAGAATTTTAATTAAAAAATAAAATGAAGTTATGTATAAGATTAACGATTTTACGCTAGACTGACGCCATTTGTCCTCTGCACTATCGTGCCAAAAGAGCTAAGAGTTTGAATTATCTCCTTGAATGGCTCTCCTTGAATGTAGCTTCTAAATAAAAGTTGAATTTCTTAAATAAAAATACTGGATTATTTTCGGTGTATGCTACTATTTTTCCAAGTAAGTATTTCCTAAAGTTGTCGACCAGTAGAAGTGCCCATTGGTTTATTGCCAATCGCCTGAGGCGCCGCTACTAGGGAATGCTGATTGGTTCAATCACAGCAAATTTTGCATCCCTCCAATGCCCCCTTCTTTTTGGGGAGGCACTGGATTCTCCCACTACAAACTGACCCCACATCTAACTTTGCTGCAGTAGGAGGCAGGTAAATATACTTTCACTAATACTCTTGGCAAAAGTATGAATCCATACATCCTCCCTCCAGATATGGATTAAATAGTAGGTTAGACTAAGCTATCAAATCTTGGTTGTGCAACTAGTCTAGGAGAAGAAAAACTCTGAAATGACACTAGTCTTTCTCTGCTTATTCCGGATTTGTTTCCAGTTATTCTGAACTTCTTACTACCAGACTCAAGCAATGCCGGTTCAGGAGTGGTGCGGTCAGGATTGTGAAACCCTTGCTTCACTAGACTCCCCGTGCAGGCCTCTTTACAAGGGATAGCCATAGTCTCTCGAAATTGAAAAGAGGCCTCTTTAAATTTGACCAAGGCTTTCTAAAATATATTTAAGCAGGCTTTGGTTTAAGGGAAGTAACCGACACACTCATTCTCTCTAAATTTTTTCTGATTTAATTTTTTTTTAATCAATTAAGCATCAAATTTTCAGATTTTAATTTTCAGTTGTTCAATTTTTAGGTGAGAATGGTTCAATTGGCTATGTAAATTGAACACCCTCTTTTTGTTATTTAATATTTCTGAAAAAAATATTCTCATTATTATAACAATTGAACACCAAATTCTCAAATTATATATATAAAAAAAATTGAATAAAAAAAAATGCTGTTCAATTTTTAGAGGGAGAGGAGTCAGTTTGCTATGTAAATTTAATGTAAAATGATCCCCTTTCTGCTCTAAATTTCAAAGAGAAGTTGGTGAAAAAGATTATTTTGGCTGTAGAGATCTCTAAAAATTAATTTTGGGTACTAGTTTATGTTAATGTTATATAGAAAACTGAGTCCCTTAGTAAATATTGAACAAGTATTATTTTCAAAAGATTATTTTTTAATCTAAAAATTTAGCAGTTAATCAGATTTTATTCCAAAAACTTTTTAAAAATGGAGTGTGAGAAAACGTGTTGTATATGCTCCTACTTGCCTTCCCACGAAGGTAGAGTTAGACACAAAGTCAATTTTTAATGAGGAGAAAATCCAGCTCCCCAAAAAGGAGCACTCTGAATTGGAACAAAATAAAAATTGCCTCAGTCTTCAAGGATCTCTGAGGACAGAACCGGTGACGTGTAGTATCAGAACAAATATTACACTTTGCTCCAAGCCAAAAAGGCCTCCAGTTAAAATTATGCAAAGAATGATGTCATATAAAGCAACCTCAGAATTATTTTAACAAGGTTTCAAACTTACATGAAAGCTATTTGTATGCCATTATGAAAAGAATGCAAATGTACACTGTTCAAATATTACCATTCATTTAATACAGGGGCGGGCAACCTTTTCAGAGTGAGGGCCAGATGAGACTTTTGGAAGGAGATCGCGGGCCGGAGTGAAAAACGAAATCTCAGAATTACTATATTTTGTTTACATGAATAAATTGTACAAAAATTGCATTGAACACTCTACAAATCTGATATTTTTTTCTCAAGAGACTTCTGTATGTGATGTTATAAAAGGCGCCGACGAAGAGCCATTTTGGAATCATAAAAAATAATGACGGGGGAAGTAGCAAGTTGATCCAGCATTCGTTTTGACACACCTCACATAAGTTCTATGTTTCATGCCCTTTCCTCGTCTCTCGTTTCCTCTTTGCCTCTCTCTTTCTCTTTTTCTATTTTTATCTCAGGCCAACGATTTGAAATTAATAGTTAAAGAAGAATGAAATATACATGCATCATCGCTCGCTGATATTTATACATTTTTATCCCACTGTAAATCTTAATTGAAACCTACTTTTATGTCTATGTCACAAAATGATATGAGTTTTACTGGGATGTCCACGGGCCAGATTGACATAATAAAGCATAGCAGGGTGGCGGGCCGGACGCTAAGCCTTCGCGGGCTGGATGTGGGCCACGGGCTGGAGGTTGCCTGCCCCTGATTTAATACTAGCAGGAAGACCGAGCATTACCGGGGATTGAATGAGGAACTCTATGTCCTCTTGCCCACAGTCCATAACACTATATTTAAAAAAAAATTTTTTAAACTTTTGTTCACCCCAAACAGGGCATATTGCTACTGAGACGTAACAAGCTACTTTGATAGGAGCCAGATTTATAGGAGCCATCCTAAGTGGGGAGTTGTGTAGCAAGATGTTTGTTAACATTTCTGCATGTGGGTACAGTCAGGGATATAGGGAGCGGGGAGAGAATTCCAAGAGCAAGCGATTCAAGGAAAGAAGCTATTTGAATAGAAGGTTTTCCGTCATCTGGGGACCTCTACAGTCACTATGGCAACAACAGCAGCAACCGCCATTAACAATGTTTGAAATATCTGCTTGACTTATAAGCTTGGCGCATATTGGAGAAAACACGTCATTTTGATTGTTTATTTAACTAATCAGAAGCAATCTCTTATGTGAACAGAGCGCTGGTTCCCGAAGCTTATTAAAGGGAGTGCACTGGCATGGTTTGCTCTCATCAGCCACGAGAAAGCACAGCTGTGTAACCAACCTCTGTCACTCAGTTCAACAATCAAACTCTTCTCTTGACAGGCAAACCAAACCGCCTTTAGCCACGGGCTATCTGCGTCGACAAGAAGGCTTCAATATCCAAGATAGTGAACTGTCAGCACGTGGACTTACTCTTTTCGAATCGGGTCGTGTTCCCGACTATAAGCGAGTTCATAAAATCAAGCAATTGTTGCATGCAAAAACAGAGTAATAATTAACGAACAAAAGGCGGTAGTTCAAATAAGGTTTATTGAACGTGTGTGTATGTGGGATGATGACGTGTGTGGTGTATGTATGTGTGTCGATAGAAAACAGTTCTTGAAAAGAGTATGTGAAGAAATGAGTCCGGCGTGGGAAAGTCCTTGAAAACCGTATACAAAGAAAATTAGTTGAAAACTCTTACTGTTGTTGAACACGTGTTGACGGAGTGCTGGTATCTAGCGTCGTTTAGCGAGGCCAATTGAATAGAGAAGAGAGTGATTTTTCGTTTACACCGGTTTTAATAATCAGAAGGGCAGATAACTCTGGTGTCGCTTTTCAGCGCCACCTGTCGGTGAAAAAGCGACATCTAACGGCCAACCGGTGCAGTTATGTTTGAAAGGAGGAGGTAACTGCTACAACTCCCAATACCATTCGACACACAGGCTTACTTCCAAACAATAACAATATGAACTCTGTCAGTCAGCCTTACAAACTGCCTCTCTATTACTACCTATGTATGGACGGACTGTTAAGAACATTCTCCTCTTATGGACTCTCAAACCTTTTTCTTTGTTGAGGCTCATGGACTTATCTTCTATTACTAACACCTTGTCTATTATTACATGTTTAACGAAGATGGCCAATAAAGTTGATATAAAATGTTAGAATGGGACTTGGTCTCGCTTAACTTTGGTGATTTAAGAAGAACTGGTGTGTTAAAGTCATATAATAAATCATCCAAGGAAGAGGCCCGAGCTAAACAAAGTTTAGTCTCTCTTTATGAAAACTAGCTGTATTTACTTAGTGTTGCCCAGGGGGAGACATATTGCTAGGTAGAGAGCTAAGAGAAACTAGACCTTGGGTTTACTTTTTAGCAGCCTCGTAACTCTAGCTTCCTTTATTTTTTCCTTTAGTCCTCACATTCCATGAGGGATGTTTCTGACAAAGGAGAATAATTGCTGTTTTCTGTATTGGAATCTATCCATATAACATTTATCGTTGGCTAGTTTTTCACCTTGAAGTGGTATTTTTTTTTTAGCTCTTTACATCAAGTGGCTTCGTGCCTTGTCTGGAGCGATTTTCTTTAAAAAAAAAAAAAAAAATTCAAAATATACTAAAAGTCACATCCTATTTCAGGATACACAGCACTTCTAATTCTTAGCCTGTTACCGACTCCCATGATGGGCACCAGAGGTTGGATTTTGGGAGGCAAAACATTGTGTCAGTTTAGGTTGTTAAGCAAACAAAACCCCTGGAGATGGAGTAGGTACCAATCAATGATCATTTTTCATCCTGAACTCTAATCCTAATTCTTAACGTACATATGGGATTGCATCAAATCTCTTGGATACTAGTGTAAGTTCTCAGAAATTAAGGAGCCCCTGAAAGGTGACGGTAGCTAAGTGGTTAACGGCACAGACTGACAACCTGGGTGTGCCAAGTTCGAATCCAGTTTGTTCCACAGAAACACTTTCACTTAGGATGTTGGTCCCTCTTGTAACTACCCAATGTCTTTCTAGAAAGAATTCTAACTAGAAAGATATCAGGAAAACCAATGCCAACAATAAAATCATCTGATTCATGCGAAATGAATAAATGAATGAAAGGGGCTAACATTTGATCTCTGGATATTCGAGTGTTTCATGAAAGCTCTCCCTTATCTCTCAAACGTTGAGTTAGTAAAGAAGTAAAAAACATTCATTTTCCTCTCCCCACTTGACCAGTTAACTATGTTATAGTACATCTTTTTGGTGGTAGCTTGGTCTGACCGGATTCCAGGACTAGAATTCATCTAGTCTGGTGGAGTATCCAGCTTAGTGCTGTAAATAGAGGCAGCATCACTTGAAGTGTGAAGCCATACCGAGGGGATCTTATTTGGACTTCAAATACTATGTTATTTTGAATATTTGGTCAGGGTTTATTTGTAGGGGGAAGTATCCTCATGCCAGGTTGTCCTGACAAACCCCTGGTCAGACACTCAAAGAATAGTGTCTAGTAGGCATTTTTGATAAATTAAATATGAAAATTGAAATCATTAGGAGTTTAAAATAGACATGTGTAAACGAAAATCCTGTTTGTGGTAGTGTAAGGAAATTGAAAAAAAAATACTAAAAACTTTAAGTACATTTAATTATTAAAGCCAAACCAAGATTGGAAAAAGGTAAATGAAAAAACTAAATTGAAATATGGAATCAATAGTAAAATCATCTTTGGCCTTTTGGCTAAGATGAAAGTGTAGTATCTGTTCCGATTGATACTGCACCCCATAGACTGGTATTGTCTTTGCCTTCGGGGCTTGATTTACGCCGGTCTATGGGACAGTCCTGTGTAGTTCTAGGAGGTCCACCCTCCCAGGCTTTGGGAAGGAGTAAGTTTATTGCTTACTGTCTGAGGCGCCCCTATCGGGGAATGCCGACGGGGCTGCCCAGGCAATTTTTTAAATGGCCAGAGTGCTCACCTCTCGGGCACTGGCTTTTCTAATCCCACTTTCCCGACCTTGTGTCACATTTTACCTTGTGGGGGTAGATAAATTAGATAGAATCAATAGTAAACAAAAAAGAAACTGTGTAAAAGTCATTTTATGAATAATGAACTGTTTCTTGTAAGTCGTGTTCAACATTACAGCCTTAACGAATAAAAAGAGTGCATTCAAGTTTATGAGACAACTAGAAGAATACACGTCCCAGGATGGGTAAAATTAATTTCCTGAAAAGAACAGTTTTGCACCACTTTTATGTCCTCATACGAAGATTAAAATCAAGGTATAATGATACTTAACCTTTAGAATCCTTAATCTAACTAGTCCCCTGATTTATAAAATCGGGGGACTTATGTTTTGAGGCATGTCCGTCCGTCCGTCCGTTCGTCCGTCCGTCTGGATTTTTCTCCGCAACCATCCATTGAATTTCTCTGAAATTTTGCATGAAGTTGTAACTTTGGTCAGGTTAGAAAGTGACATTCTCCGATTTTTGAAAAAAAATCTGGTTAGCTCCCTCAGAGGGTCAAAAGGCCCCGAAATGGCAAAAAATGACATTTTTTGCCCCATAACTTTTCATCCATCCATTCAATTTCTCTGAAACTTGGCCAAAATGTGGAGGAATTGTTTCTAATAGAAAATAAGTATCGCTGACCTTGGAAAAAATCTGGTTCGCGCCCCCAGGGGGTCAAAATCCCCCAAAATGCAAAAAATGACCCTTTTCTCCCATAACGTTTGATCCATCCATTCAACTTTTCTGAAACTTGGCCAAAATGTAGAGGCAATTGTTCTGGATATAAAATGAGCATTCTTGATCTCAGAAAAATTCTGGTTCGCGCCCCCAGGGGGGTCAAAGGGGGGGGGGTCAAAATGCCCCAAATTGCCCAAATTTATTGCATTTTACACTCGCCACATCGAATCACATACAGATGGGGGACCACGCACGCGCAGCTTGTTTTGATTAAAATCCATTACATGATTTTGATTCTAAAATTTAAGGGGTCTTCGGAAGGGACTATGGATCAAATTTAATACAAATCTGATAATTTGACTTTTCGAATGAGAGATATGCCACTTTTGGAGGCAGGGTCATGGGCAGCTCCGAAATTACTGGAGTGGGTAAGTCATGCAGTGTTACCACGAAGAAAAATTAACAAAAAAAAAGAGTTGCATATTGTGTACAAAACTCGGCTCCAAATTCAAATAAAATAAAATAGAAGAGAATATACATTTTTCAACCAATGAGAGAGCTAAAAATATCTCCACCAAAAGCATAAAAAGAATCCATTAAGTATTTGGTGCCAAACCACTGGGAGCATGTCTCACACTCTATAAGAAATAAACGTATCTTCCTTTCAGTTCAGTATTTAGTAACTTGTCATGACGATAACATAAAACAATGCTTAGCAGTTTGAACAATACACACATTCCTCATGTTATAAGTGATGCTGTTCATAAGTCACTTCACTTAGCTATTTAAAATGATTACCATATGAAGCACAAACATACTATGAACTTTTGATAATTGTTATCTTACTCTCTAATTACTGCTATTTGTTATTTTTAATTTGTTCGTTTATATATGTGTTTCTATATATATTTATTTCATAATCAATCAAATATGCTACAAAGAGTCGTAAATTCCTTGCAAAAAAAAGAATGGAGCTATGCATGCAGAACGAAGGTGGAAATTTTGAAAATTTGCTGTAATTTTAAACTCCCATAAATGAATTTGTTGAATAAACTTTCTGTTTTGTATTACCGTATTTTTTAACTTTAGAATTTCAAAAAATAAATAGCTAAGTTACTTATGAATCACCCTGTATAACCACTACTTGCAACAATCTGTGGGAGAATAACATACGCAAGTTGAACTGCCACTAGCTGAGTTTATTTCAATCGAAATATTCTGGAGTCAACTCTATCGTTGTACAAACTTTTAAATCGTCTATACTATTACCTTCTGATGTTTGTAAATAAATGTATACAGTTTAATCTGTACAAATTACACTATTAATTTATTTAATTTAAGTTGATTTCTCTACAATGCTCTCACCTAGCATAGTAGAGCATTTAAGTCAGTTAATATATAGAAAAGGTTTCTTGTTTTTGGTTATGAAGAAGGTTTTGTGGCTGACAGTAGTTTTATGTCATGATTAGTAACTCTAGCTTGCTAAAAAAAAAAAAAAAGAGCCAGAAAAAGAAAACAACAAGATAAAAAACAAAAATAAAAATCTTCAGATTTCAGCAGGGAATTCTGGGATAGCTGGGAGTAGTCTTGACAAGAGAATACAGAAAAGCCAGCGTTCATTATGGCCAATTCCTATTTTTATCATCATTTAACCTACAAAATATTACTAATTATTTAAATGTTTTAGAAATAAGACATCAGTGCCATTATATTGTGTTATCACGCAACGACTAATAGATGTTTGCTGTTGCTTCATGGTAAATAATTTTATCTTTGTATAAAGTAAAAACTAAAAACAGTAAAAGGATATGGTGTAGTAACGCAGATAAATGGTGGGAGTAGGAGGTGGCGTGCAAGTGACGTAATATTTACCAATGTAGACTATGGAATTTTTTTGTGATCACCAAATTATCTTAGATGACCACTTGTTATATGAATGGCAAATTAGGCTAACCCTTCACTGAAAATGTGCAATATATATTCACTTGTCTCCCCACGAGGGCAGAGTTAGATACAATGTCGGTTTTTAATGTGGGGAAAATCCAGCTCCCCAAAAAGGGGTACTCTGAATCGGGGAAAATTTTTTAATTGCCTCAGTCTAGAAGGATTTATCCTTTACAGACCAAGGACAGAACAGATACCAAAAGCCAAGATCATGTTTTTTTTTTAGAAATTGTAATGTTAAAAAAAAAAGTACATATAAAACTGATTTATATTATTTACAAGCAGTGTCACCTGGTGTTGCCCGGGTTGGATGGTGGATAATATAACATGCAACATCATAAAACTAAGTAAAGCATTCTTTGTCCAAAATAATTAATAAATGTATTTTTTGTTTGTTGATTTTACCGGACTTTAAATTTAAATAGTTTTGTCTTATTGCTAAAATGAATAGAATGTGAAAAAAAAAAAAATTAAAAAAATTAACACAAAAGTTGGGTTCATTTATCTTCGGGGAGAGGGGGCAGTAGAGGTCTTGCTTCCCTACAAAAAAATATATTTATGTTCCAAATCTCATAAAAATCTGTCCGGTAGTTTTTCTTCCAATAATATGTACAAACGGACTTACAGGTTTACAGCCCTTCATCTTTAGTATATAGACAACAGGGTTACCCAGCGTTTCACGAGGTTAGAGGAGAAGAATAACATCACATGCAACAGTAAAGACTAAAAAGTAACTTTTATGTCTACTCTCTATGTTCTAAATTTCATAAAAATCTGTCCAGTAATTTTCTAATCCATGGGTAAATTTAGGGTTAGCAATGGTAGTAGCAGTGTGACAAAGTATTCGGGGCCCCATGGGGATCGGGTACCTTGGTGACGTGCTAGTATGCATCTGAGGGCCCTGCGTCGAGACAAAGTGGAGATATAAAACTAGTATATATTTGACATATAAATGAACTTATTCGATTACCACCAGAGGCGAGGAAACAGTTGCCAGATGGAAGGTAGAGATTAGAGAATTCCATATAGCAAATTTAATTCTGAAATATCAATAATGCGATATTATTGTTAGGAGCGAATGGCGCTTTTTAGAACCACGATTCTGTGACGGTTGTTTTGAAGACGCCATGACGTGGGAGAGCCCACTTGACGGAGAATTATTTGGGTCTGTCATCGTTAATTACAAGCCGGGCACAGAGCGCCTCCGGCTGTGTGACAGAATGAGAAAGCGTTTGTTTTTGGCGATAACAATGGGCTAAAAAGAAGATCCCATTTATTTTAAGGAAGGGTGGAGTGAGGCGCCCGCCCCATCCGTCTTGAGAGAGGAAGACATGCAGGAAGTAAGATGGCGGAGAAGGGCTGTGTACGACCATAGGCATCTTCAATAAAAGAATGTGTTTTTTCATGCAAGAGACAGAGTTGGATTGACGACAGATACAGTTGGACTGACGCCCGGGAAAATTGAACTGACGCCCGGGCGTGCATCGAAGAAAATAAACCAAACGAAATTCTAGCCACCGCCTTCGCCCGTTGAGTTGTGACTTAAACAACCACTTGTGTAAAGAATTCGCACACACAGAGAACTAGCGAAATAACTTAGCGAAAAAAAACAACCCTTGCTAAAGACAGTTATGAGCATGATAGATATTAATCCTACCATTGACCAATGTAAAATCAATTCTTTTATTTTATTAATAATTACTCTTCTATACAAACCCCCCTCCCCCGACCGAGTTGTTGAACATTGTTCTTTTCCTTTTGTTCTGCTTTGAATGATCTTTCGCTCCCACAGAGCCAACCGGATGCTGTTCGCCCAGTGATTGCTCGCTGATATAAACAGTTTCAACCTGGGAGTGTGTTTGTAGCTGGACGAGACAACAAGATCGGCGACGTCATCATCATCATCGTCGCCATCCCGGCCTCGAGGAATTTGGATCTCTATATTTTTTATTGCCACGACGATCAGGAGTGGGGTCCATAGCAGGACTCTGCTCCCTTTGCTCTCTTCAACAATAAATCAAACATCGCCCATTAGCCTCCGTCTTATGTCTACTATCTAAGTTCCAAATTTCGTTAAAAATCTGTCCAGTAGTTTTTCTTCCTGTAGATGTACAGACAGATTCACCGACTAACACACAGACATTCATCTGTAATTATATAGATTTCACAAAATATGAACTTCATTGTACTGACAAGTTGTATTCCATCAAATTAAAATAGCTATTCAAAGTTTGTATTTATTTTATATAAACTGGTTCAATATTGGGGAAATGTTTAATTATGATATAGAAATCAAGTCTAATAAACAGCACTTAATAAATGCTCAAACGTTTTTTTTTTTAATTATTTGATGATATTTCTGAGATGAGGTATTATTGCTATTTGCATGTTTTGAACTATTGTCCTCATCTTCATTGTTGACATTTTCACAACGTTTCTCTCCCATCTTCTTCAGATGCCTTTTGTCGTAGTTAGTAACCTTCTAGGAATTTAGAACTGAACACTTACATTAATCCACTGGGGTAGACTCCCCTCATTCTGGATTCTGTGTATGTCTTTTAGATATCTTGTTGGGAGTAGTAGCGCAGTTAATACTGTATTTACATATTGACTCTTGATTGGGCAAAATCTACAATCAGCAGTTTCTTTCAGCTAATCAGAGAAGTGAAAATATGCAGTGCCGAAAATAAATGCATACTACAAAAATGCCAACACAGCTTTTTTCCTCCTTTGTTCCAGAGACAACAGACGTGCACACGACATAATCTTGCTAAAGCTCTTTTTGATGCAAAGGGCCTATCGGGAAACAGTCCACACATAACAAGAGACTTCCATGGACTACTAAACACAATGTCCAGGGTGTGAGGGGATTAGTGTATTTTTCTGAGTGTGTAAATGATAAGTACTTTGTTGTTTTTGTTGAGAACATGATGACTGTCTACTGACTACCGCATAACAGGGCTGAATTCTGACTCTTCTGTCTGAATTCTGACTCTTCTGTCTGAATTCTGCTTATATTCCCAATGTCTGACTCCTGATCAGTCTATCTGAGTTTAATCAATTACAAGTTCACTTTTAATTAATCTCTGTGGACTAGTTTCCGTCTGTCTGTCTCTTTATTTGTTTGCTCACGAACTCCTACTAAGGTTTTGGAGATACCCCCCCCCCCCTCAACCATATATATTCTGAAACTACATCACCCAGGATAAGTATATTTCTTTTTGATAAAAAAAGGGGAAACATTATTATGGACGTCTACTTAAGAAAGAAAATACAAAATTTTACTTCATTTTATTTATAATTTAAAAATTATAGAAATTAAAGAAATAAGAATAGAAATGTTGATGAGAGGTTCATGGTTTAGAGCAAGAGTGCACGGGGGTCCTGATTGGTTCCCAGGAGGTTAAAGATTACACGGAAACAATAATGAATGCAAAAACATTTATTCATCGCAAACTCGACAGGGTTCGTTTTGTCATTGTGTTTATGAGAATGTGTACAATAAAGTCTAAGAAGGATGTGTGCATGTGTGTAAGTTGAGGGAAATGTATTACATACTGTGAAGTGTGTGTGGAGCACACATGTACTGCTTAGTGTGTGTTCATCAGCGACTAGATCGAAGGAAGAGAGAGTGAATTTTCTGTGCGTCGCTTTTTATATCACAGATTGTAGCGCCCTCTTCCATCACTAAAGAGGAGATAATACAGGCATGAAACGCCCTCTGGTGAATGTATGTGTAAGTGTGTAAGGAAGGGTAGGTAATGCTACATTATAAAATGTAAAAAATAAGAATAAAAAAGGGGTAAAAATTATTGTTATTGTTATGAACCAGATACAAAATGACATAGAGTTCCTTATTCAATTATTCAATCTTCTTCTTCTTTCGTTTGCTTCACAGCATCTCACTGTTAGATCACCAGTTCGGTTGAGAAAAGCCATGCTAATGTTTTCTTGTCTAGCGCAGCTATGCCGGCTTCGCCGTTGGGTGGTCAATATTTAAGGCATGACTCGATGATGTGGTCTACTGTCTGTTCAGAGTGACCACAGTCACAAACAGCCGAGTCCCTGAGTCCCCATCCTTTCATGGTCGCGGCGAAACGGCCGATACCTGTCCTGAGGCGGTTGAGCATTGTCAACTGCCGGCGAGGGAGGTCCATGCCTGATAGGTTATCCGGGTTCTCCACAAATCTGTGCAACCTTGATTTATCTGCTGCCTGCCATTCCTCCGTCCAGCAACGTTTCAGCCAGATTCGTTTTGTGACGTCATCGGGTGTTGAAAGCAGGAGCTATTCAATATCTTTCTGTTAGTAAATGCATAAAAAAAACCCCAAAAAACAACAATATAATGAATAATATAAATCATTAGTTAAGGAAATGTCAAGGTCTCCTTTCAGTCTTAAGAGACAATGAATACCCTCTGTAAGGATGTCTGCATGGGGAGTGTATAGTGAAGCAAGGGTTGTGCAATCTCAACCACCCATCTCTTGAAGCGGTGAGTTCAATGCCAAGGTGACGTAATTTTGGGGTCATTAACAAAATACGTCTGTGGAAGTAGGTGGAAACAATAAAGACACAAAAAGGAGCAAATAATTAAATAGACCCAGAAATGTAACGGTTTTTATTAATATTTAAAAATCTGCTTATGCTGCTTTTGATTGTCAAAGCAAGGTTAATTTCTTAACCAAAGTAAAAAAAGAAAAAAATAAGTAAAATAAAAACATGAATAGTTCAATAAAAAATAAATCAACTAAAGCCATAAACATATAAAAAAAATGGGTCTCCATATAAGAGACAATTCTTTTAAAAATGATTATCGTTTCAAGCAATAAAAGGTAATAATGAAAGAAAAATGGTCTGAAAGAACGAGAAAAAGCCTCGCTTTTCTACAAAAAAAAAAGAAAAACAACAACAGAAGTCTTACTTGAAGAAAGCTGAAAAACAAAGAGACATGCAATAAACTTCAATAAAAAATGTATTTCATAAAACTAAGTCTTAAAAAGGTCCCTTTTCTTTCAGTTTTCCTATTCTTCCAATATATTTTCATTTAAAAGGGTGGTTTTGTACCGAATTCTTATTTTTTAAACAAAACCTTTAAAAAATTTATGTTTATCTCCCCTTTTTCTCCCTTTTATGTAACTCTTCTAAATTAAAGAGTAGAAAGTGGACCTTGGGTTTACTTTCGGCAGCCTTGTAACTCTCGCTTCCCTTATTTTGTCCTTTAGTAGTCCTCACATTCTCTGAGCGATGTTTCTGACAAAGGGGAAAGAATCTTTGTTTTCTGTGTTGGAATCTATCTATCTAACACTTATCATTCTTTAGTTTTTGACCTTGATGTAATATTTATTTTGTTTGAGCTCCTTACATCAAGTGGCTTCATGCCTTGTCTGGAGCGATTTCCATTAAAACAAAAAGACGTTAAATGCGTTCTCTCCAACTAAGAATCGGACATATACGAAAAAACTGATTTTTATTTTTAATTAAAATACTACTCGATAATTTTCCGTAATTTTTGGTGTAGATATCTATTTTTGCCTGATACGTAAGTATACTAAAGAGTTTTCCTGTTAGTTTATGTTGAACTGCCATATTTCACTTGTGCATATCTTTCAAGAAGCGCTGAATATGTTTCTTTTTACAGCAAAGGAACATTTTTCACTTTGCAACAAGACAATGGCATTTTTATCACACTGAACAGTTATTTACTCTATTGTTGCGATTGGCATACATTCTTATGTGCTGCTACAACCAATAAAGTATCTCTTGTCTCTATAGGCTAACAGCTTAAACAGGGGGTAATGTAGCAGTTATATGACAGATCTATTTTGTTTGTACGTACGCGCAGTCTTTTGTATTATGTTGAGTTGTAGCTCCATCGGCGTAAATAGGCGTATTGATACACAGGCGATTAGTGCACCACTGATATGCGCATTCGAAGCCTACTGATTTCTGCCCACCTCGTTGGCGGGAAGAGACAAATCAGTTCCTAATTAGATTTTATGACGACAAAACGTCCTATCCTGTTCTCGTCCTTCGCCAAAAGCAGCCAAACAAGATGGAACTCTAAGATACTACATTCTGTTTTTGACAAAAGCCAGCCTACCGAACAACTCTCTTTATATTCCAGTGTTCCCTTTTAATAAAGTTGATTTATATTTTAGTGGAAATGTTGGCGTTTTCCATGGAAGATGGTGGCCCTTTTCTTATTCAATATTCAATTCCAGTCAGCTAACTCTACTAAATGGCTTTCTTCATTCTGACATTCTTCCAGACCAATCAACATAAACCACTAACAGAGCTTAGCTTCCTTCTTCATTTTGAACTGCTATGGCCCTTGATGCCAACCCCAACATGTCCCGGCAGGCAAAGGTGATGATGATGATGATGATGATGATGCTGATGATGATAATGGGGAAGGAACAGGCAAGCTGATATATTATTGGAGTTTATTAACGTCCCCCTCACTGTCTCTTAAGGGTCTCACGGATTGGCTGTCAGGCATGTCAACCCCTACTCCTTTAGAGGTCACGTGAGTCAGCCCATAAAAACGCTTGCACGCTGTGTCCCGGCCTTGTTTTGACCCACCTTTTGAACCTGGTAGGACTGCGGCTGGATGCTTCTGAGACAAAGCCCTCGACGGCAGTTGCAGAGAGCCCCCACTCCTTCCTGTTACCAACCATCTTGAACTGAAGTGACTACATCTTGACAAGAGCTAGAATTGGAGGCGGGCGCACGTGCAACCTGTTACCAGAACTCCCACAAGATAAGTTCGCGAAGCACGTTTTCGCAAACCTAAATTAACTTCATCCTTTCTGAACTTTGAACTCACCATTTGTTCTATATATTTGCCCTCATGTTTTCTCACAAGTAAAACTGTTTTAAACTTATATACAATTGTTGTTGCGTTCCTTCTCACAAAAGCTGTTGACCTGTTTCTATTTTGCACTTATCTACATAATTGTTACTGCATTCTCACGTGCGAGAATTGAACTTTCTTCCAAGGATATTTAATCATAACAATATAGTTGCAACATGTTGACCTCTCCCCCCTTCTCCCCGACACTTTTAAATTGCCAAAAAATAAATTTTCCAAAAAGGAGTCCAAGAAGCAAAGTGTAGTATCTGTTCTGATGCTACAATTTGATCTTTTCTGCCTTCTGTCAGTGAAGGACAACTCCTTCTAGCGGAAGGCAATTTTTTTTTGTCCCAATCCAGAGTGCTCCTTTTGGGGGAGCTAGAATTTCCCCACATTAAAAACCGACTTTGTGTTTAACTCTACCCTCGGACTTTTCTTCTAGACTAACCAAGGCTTAAAAGTACTACCCTATTACATAATTCATAGCTTGAAGGAAGGTATATGGAGTAGTGCCTGGCTTCATATCTTTCCCAAGTATATTAATGAAAGTCGTGCGATAGCAGACAAAGCTCGAACTCGGCACGTCGAGCTCACAGTCCGCGCCAATAACAACTGCACCACATACGTCACGTAAAACTCATAATTTTTCTCAAAACTTCAAGAATCACTGAGTTGTCTCCCTTGCTTATTAAAACAAATGCCAACCATCTTTAAAAGTATTGCAACAGCCGGCATCCGTGGACGGTTTCTTAATGATACGTACGTATAATTGTTTAACTGTTGTACTCAAGTTCTTATTTTGTTTCAGAAAGGTAGTCCTATTGGATCAAATGAGGTTAAAGTTGAAAATAAAAAGAAAAGAAGACCTAAAAAATTTCATTATGATTAAAGAAAAAAAAAAAATGAGTGAAACAGTCCGGACTGTCATTTTTTTTTTTTCTTTTTTTTTTTTTTTTGGAGATCCAGGATAATGGTTGAATGAAAGTCAATGATAAAAACAAACAAACAAAAAAGGATCAATGTTTTACTTGTAATTTCTTGTTTAGTAGGATAAGATTAAAAATTTTGTTTCTAGATTTGTAATGGAAGTAGTTTGCGTTTAATTTAATTTTTTTTATTAAGTGAAGTAGAATCTTGTTGAGCTAAAAAGATAAAAACAAACCGCTTCGTGTTCCGTTTTGTTTTTGTTACGGGACTGCCGCAAAAATAGGGAATATGATTTCTTTCTTTATTTTTTTCCAACTTATATTTATTTACTTTGAATCAAACGATTATTAAATCAGTATTTCTTTTTTTTTTAAATTATAATTCTATAAATATTGTAATATAAATCAGTGTTTGAACAAAACTAAAAAAAAAATAAAGGAATTCGGTTTTGTTTCTTTAAATTGTTCGATTGCATCGAACGAAAATCCATTTCACTTTGCTCTTGAGAAAATTTTTTTTTATATATAAAGTATTTTAAAAAATTAAATTATTTATATCGGGTTCGTTTTTGTTTTTTTCATTTAATTGTTTTATTTATTTATTCACAGATTCGTATATAGTAAAACTTAATTAGCTTTAAGTTTGTGAGTAAGTATTTATTTAGCCTGTTGTGTTGCTGTTTACTGCTAGTTCTGTGTTGATCATAGATCATTTTAATACCCTAGTTACACAACACATAATTTCCCAAGAGAATAAATTCATAACCCTTTGTGAAAAAAAATAAAAAATAATAATGTTAAATTAATAAATAATGATTATTTTTAAATGTTATAAAAAATATTTTTAAATGCATCTTTTTAATCTTTATGTCTTAAACATTTATTATTTAAATATTTTGACTAATTACAAAAAAGTGCTTCTACAGAATTTGAACCTAACCAAACCGACTTTTACCGAACTAAACCTGAGACTTAGGTTAGAGTTAAAAAATTTAAAAAGTCATCAACAAATTCTGTAGAAGTACCCCCCCCCCACACACACACACAAAAATAGATTTTTTTTCTAACTTAAACACGTTTTAATACTAAAATCCGACCACAGCAATCAAATTATTATTTGCAAAACTTATATAAATGACTACCCACAACAAATTAAATACCGGGTTCAAATAGTATCAGATCCATTGTTCAATTGTACACTATTACAGTTGGGAAAGGTATGAACCCATAGTTTCTTCCCAGCTATGGAAAAGATAATGACTTGTGCTCAATAGGGACCTCCAAAGCTCAACATACAATTTACCCCCCCCCCCTATATATAACACGATTTAACTTTAATATATGTTTATATTATCATAACTTTTTTACAATTCAAAAGAAGGAACAGAAAATAAACTGCTAATAATTTTTTTTCAGCGTACGAAAATAATGAAAATGAGAAAAAAAACGTGTGAACTTTATTGACGCCTTAAAACAACGTTCTATGTAGTGACCACTTTTTATGCGCTAACACCCGTGTGTTTAATAAATCTAGCAAAAATCAAGTAATGGTCAAATTTTCTTGAAATTTTCAATACTTATTCATTATTGGGCCAATTTATCTATAAAATGCTTTTTTTGTCAAATATATCAGGCAAAATATTATTTTTTATGAAATTTTTTATAAAATCTGAAGAAAATATATTCTGATCGATCGAAATTTTAATGTTATATTGTTGTAAAACAAACACGTATTATGTACGATAGACAAAATTATTAAATATAAAAGTATCTCTCCTTGCTGTACCCTGAAGGGGGCCGAGGCAGCAGTCAGTAGGGGAACAGGCTTGCTAAAAGAATTGCTCAATCAGCGACCCACCCAACAGGGTCTGGTAATAAATGGAGTCTCTGAATGGAGCAAAGTCGTACTGCGGATGCCGACTCGTAACAGAGTATGTCTATGTCGTGAAAATGGCCACCCACTCGCAAGAGAGTCTGTCGATCTCATTGAGGAGTTGACGTGTGAATCGGAATGAACTCCTCAGTGTCAAAGTTCCTTTGGCATCGTAAAAGAGTCTGTCCATTTCGGGCAAATGGTTGCCCACTCATAAGAGAGTCTGTCCGAATGGGGAATGGCGGCAGCCGCCGCCACTGTTCACCCTGTTGGTCACTGCCAATGTTCGCCGTATTGGTCACCGGCCCCGTTTGCAGGAGAATGGCAGCCGTCACCGTTCACCATTGAACGGGGGGATTGCGACCATCAATCTTTACCTTGTTTTTTCTTTAACATCTATTGAATGAGGAAAGGCAGAACCTAATATAGGTTTTATAACTACCCTCTCCCTCCCCAACCAAATGCGCCAGTCCGACTCTACTTTGTTGGGTATCATGTCTCCTCTCCTGAAGGCCTCACCCACTCTATAGGCTCGACCGTCTATTATTTTTTTTTACATATTCCTAAACAAAGTGAGAAAAAAATTCCCGAAATCCTCGATTTTCAGATTATAATGTCCGTTCCTCGTATGAATGTACCCAACAACCTTCAATCTATTCCAATACAAAAATCAACGTTAATATACGCTGTAGGGGGAAAAAATGGAAATTGAGAAGAAGACCAAATTTATCTTATATCGTTTAAGACAAACTTGTGGCTTACAGAAAAAAAAGAGTCCCAGAAGGAATATTGTAACTCAAATTCCCTCAAATAGAAGCAAGAATATATGGTAATATTCTAGCAAGAAGATGAAAGAGTCTCAGAATGAATATTGTAACTAAAATTCCCTCAAATAGAAGCAATAATATATGGTAATATTCTAGCAAGAAGATGAAAGAGTCTCAGAAGGAATATTGTAGCTAAAATTCCCTCAAATAGAAGCAAGAATATATGGTAATATTCTAGCAAGAAGATGAAAGAGTCCCAGAAGGAATATTGTAACTAAAATTCCCTCAAATAGAAGCAAGAATATATGGTAATATTCTAGCAAGAAGATGAAAGAGTCCCAGAAGGAATATTGTAACTAAAATTACCTCAAATAGAAGCAAGAATATATGGTAATATTCTAGCAAGAAGATGAAAGAGTCTCAGAATGAATATTGTAACTAAAATTCCCTCAAATAGAAGCAAGAATATATGGTAATATTCTAGCAAGAAGATGAAAGAGTCTCAGAATGAATATTGTAACTAAAATTCCCTCAAATAGAAGCAAGAATATATGGTAATATTCTAGCAAGAAGATGAAAGAGTCTCAGAATGAATATTGTAACTAAAATTCCCTCAAATAGAAGCAAGAATATATGGTAATATTCTAGCAAGAAGATGAAAGAGTCTCAGAATGAATATTGTAACTAAAATTCCCTCAAATAGAAGCAAGAATCTATGGTAATATTCTAGCAAGAAGATGAAAGAGTCTCAGAATGAATATTGTAACTAAAATTCCCTCAAATAGAAGCAAGAATATATGGTAATATTCTAGCAAGAAGATGAAAAAGTCTCAGAATGAATATTGTAACTAAAATTCCCTCAAATAGAAGCAAGAATCTATGGTAATATTCTAGCAAGAAGATGAAAGAGTCTCAGAATGAATATTGTAACTAAAATTCCCTCAAATAGAAGCAAGAATATATGGTAATATTCTAGCAAGAAGATGAAAGAGTCTCAGAATGAATATTGTAACTAAAATTCCCTCAAATAGAAGCAAGAATATATGGTAATATTCTAGCAAGAAGATGAAAGAGTCTCAGAATGAATATTGTAACTAAAATTCCCTCAAATAGAAGCAAGAATATATGGTAATATTCTAGCAAGAAGATGAAAGAGTCTCAGAATGAATATTGTAACTAAAATTCCCTCAAATAGAAGCAAGAATATATGGTAATATTCTAGCAAGAAGATGAAAGAGTCTCAGAATGAATATTGTAACTAAAATTCCCTCAAATAGAAGCAAGAATATATGGTAATATTCTAGCAAGAAGATGAAAGAGTCTCAGAATGAATATTGTAACTAAAATTCCCTCAAATAGAAGCAAGAATATATGGTAATATTCTAGCAAGAAGATGAAAGAGTCTCAGAATGAATATTGTAACTAAAATTCCCTCAAATAGAAGCAAGAATATATGGTAATATTCTAGCAAGAAGATGAAAGAGTCTCAGAATGAATATTGTAACTAAAATTCCCTCAAATAGAAGCAAGAATATATGGTAATATTCTAGCAAGAAGATGAAAGAGTCTCAGAATGAATATTGTAACTAAAATTCCCTCAAATAGAAGCAAGAATATATGGTAATATTCTAGCAAGAAGATGAAAGAGTCTCAGAATGAATATTGTAACTAAAATTCCCTCAAATAGAAGCAAGAATCTATGGTAATATTCTAGCAAGAAGATGAAAGAGTCCCAGAAGGAATATTGTAACTAAAATTACCTCAAATAGAAGCAAGAATATATGGTAATATTCTAGCAAGAAGATGAAAGAGTCCCAGAAGGAATATTGTAACTAAAATTCCCTCAAATAGAAGCAAGAATATATGGTAATATTCTAGCAAGAAGATGAAAGAGTCTCAGAATGAATATTGTAACTAAAATTCCCTCAAATAGAAGCAAGAATATATGGTAATATTCTAGCAAGAAGATGAAAGAGTCTCAGAATGAATATTGTAACTAAAATTCCCTCAAATAGAAGCAAGAATCTATGGTAATATTCTAGCAAGAAGATGAAAGAGTCTCAGAATGAATATTGTAACTAAAATTCCCTCAAATAGAAGCAAGAATATATGGTAATATTCTAGCAAGAAGATGAAAGAGTCTCAGAATGAATATTGTAACTAAAATTCCCTCAAATAGAAGCAAGAATATATGGTAATATTCTAGCAAGAAGATGAAAGAGTCTCAGAATGAATATTGTAACTAAAATTCCCTCAAATAGAAGCAAGAATATATGGTAATATTCTAGCAAGAAGATGAAAGAGTCTCAGAATGAATATTGTAACTAAAATTCCCTCAAATAGAAGCAAGAATCTATGGTAATATTCTAGCAAGAAGATGAAAGAGTCTCAGAATGAATATTGTAACTAAAATTCCCTCAAATAGAAGCAAGAATATATGGTAATATTCTAGCAAGAAGATGAAAGAGTCTCAGAATGAATATTGTAACTAAAATTCCCTCAAATAGAAGCAAGAATATATGGTAATATTCTAGCAAGAAGATGAAAGAGTCTCAGAATGAATATTGTAACTAAAATTCCCTCAAATAGAAGCAAGAATATATGGTAATATTCTAGCAAGAAGATGAAAGAGTCTCAGAATGAATATTGTAACTAAAATTCCCTCAAATAGAAGCAAGAATATATGGTAATATTCTAGCAAGAAGATGAAAGAGTCTCAGAATGAATATTGTAACTAAAATTCCCTCAAATAGAAGCAAGAATATATGGTAATATTCTAGCAAGAAGATGAAAGAGTCTCAGAATGAATATTGTAACTAAAATTCCCTCAAATAGAAGCAAGAATATATGGTAATATTCTAGCAAGAAGATGAAAGAGTCTCAGAATGAATATTGTAACTAAAATTCCCTCAAATAGAAGCAAGAATATATGGTAATATTCTAGCAAGAAGATGAAAGAGTCTCAGAATGAATATTGTAACTAAAATTCCCTCAAATAGAAGCAAGAATATATGGTAATATTCTAGCAAGAAGATGAAAGAGTCTCAGAATGAATATTGTAACTAAAATTCCCTCAAATAGAAGCAAGAATCTATGGTAATATTCTAGCAAGAAGATGAAAGAGTCCCAGAAGGAATATTGTAACTAAAATTCCCTCAAATAGAAGCAAGAATATATGGTAATATTCTAGCAAGAAGATGAAAGAGTCCCAGAAGGAATATTGTAACTAAAATTCCCTCAAATAGAAGCAAGAATATATGGTAATATTCTAGCAAGAAGATGAAAGAGTCTCAGAATGAATATTGTAACTAAAATTCCCTCAAATAGAAGCAAGAATATATGGTAATATTCTAGCAAGAAGATGAAAGAGTCTCAGAATGAATATTGTAACTAAAATTCCCTCAAATAGAAGCAAGAATCTATGGTAATATTCTAGCAAGAAGATGAAAGAGTCTCAGAATGAATATTGTAACTAAAATTCCCTCAAATAGAAGCAAGAATCTATGGTAATATTCTAGCAAGAAGATGAAAGAGTCTCAGAATGAATATTGTAACTAAAATTCCCTCAAATAGAAGCAAGAATATATGGTAATATTCTAGCAAGAAGATGAAAGAGTCTCAGAATGAATATTGTAACTAAAATTCCCTCAAATAGAAGCAAGAATATATGGTAATATTCTAGCAAGAAGATGAAAGAGTCTCAGAATGAATATTGTAACTAAAATTCCCTCAAATAGAAGCAAGAATCTATGGTAATATTCTAGCAAGAAGATGAAAGAGTCTCAGAATGAATATTGTAACTAAAATTCCCTCAAATAGAAGCAAGAATATATGGTAATATTCTAGCAAGAAGATGAAAGAGTCTCAGAATGAATATTGTAACTAAAATTCCCTCAAATAGAAGCAATAATATATGGTAATATTCTAGCAAGAAGATGAAAGAGTCCCAGAAGGAATATTGTAACTAAAATTCCCTCAAATAGAAGCAAGAATATATGGTAATATTCTAGCAAGAAGATGAAAGAGTCTCAGAATGAATATTGTAACTAAAATTCCCTCAAATAGAAGCAAGAATATATGGTAATATTCTAGCAAGAAGATGAAAGAGTCTCAGAATGAATATTGTAACTAAAATTCCCTCAAATAGAAGCAAGAATCTATGGTAATATTCTAGCAAGAAGATGAAAGAGTCTCAGAATGAATATTGTAACTAAAATTCCCTCAAATAGAAGCAAGAATATATGGTAATATTCTAGCAAGAAGATGAAAGAGTCTCAGAATGAATATTGTAACTAAAATTCCCTCAAATAGAAGCAAGAATATATGGTAATATTCTAGCAAGAAGATGAAAGAGTCTCAGAATGAATATTGTAACTAAAATTCCCTCAAATAGAAGCAAGAATATATGGTAATATTCTAGCAAGAAGATGAAAGAGTCTCAGAATGAATATTGTAACTAAAATTCCCTCAAATAGAAGCAAGAATATATGGTAATATTCTAGCAAGAAGATGAAAGAGTCTCAGAATGAATATTGTAACTAAAATTCCCTCAAATAGAAGCAAGAATATATGGTAATATTCTAGCAAGAAGATGAAAGAGTCTCAGAATGAATATTGTAACTAAAATTCCCTCAAATAGAAGCAAGAATATATGGTAATATTCTAGCAAGAAGATGAAAGAGTCTCAGAATGAATATTGTAACTAAAATTCCCTCAAATAGAAGCAAGAATATATGGTAATATTCTAGCAAGAAGATGAAAGAGTCTCAGAATGAATATTGTAACTAAAATTCCCTCAAATAGAAGCAAGAATATATGGTAATATTCTAGCAAGAAGATGAAAGAGTCTCAGAATGAATATTGTAACTAAAATTCCCTCAAATAGAAGCAAGAATATATGGTAATATTCTAGCAAGAAGATGAAAGAGTCTCAGAATGAATATTGTAACTAAAATTCCCTCAAATAGAAGCAAGAATATATGGTAATATTCTAGCAAGAAGATGAAAGAGTCTCAGAATGAATATTGTAACTAAAATTCCCTCAAATAGAAGCAAGAATATATGGTAATATTCTAGCAAGAAGATGAAAGAGTCTCAGAATGAATATTGTAACTAAAATTCCCTCAAATAGAAGCAAGAATATATGGTAATATTCTAGCAAGAAGATGAAAGAGTCTCAGAATGAATATTGTAACTAAAATTCCCTCAAATAGAAGCAAGAATCTATGGTAATATTCTAGCAAGAAGATGAAAGAGTCCCAGAAGGAATATTGTAACTAAAATTACCTCAAATAGAAGCAAGAATATATGGTAATATTCTAGCAAGAAGATGAAAGAGTCTCAGAATGAATATTGTAACTAAAATTCCCTCAAATAGAAGCAAGAATATATGGTAATATTCTAGCAAGAAGATGAAAGAGTCTCAGAATGAATATTGTAACTAAAATTCCCTCAAATAGAAGCAAGAATATATGGTAATATTCTAGCAAGAAGATGAAAGAGTCTCAGAATGAATATTGTAACTAAAATTCCCTCAAATAGAAGCAAGAATATATGGTAATATTCTAGCAAGAAGATGAAAGAGTCTCAGAATGAATATTGTAACTAAAATTCCCTCAAATAGAAGCAAGAATATATGGTAATATTCTAGCAAGAAGATGAAAGAGTCTCAGAATGAATATTGTAACTAAAATTCCCTCAAATAGAAGCAAGAATATATGGTAATATTCTAGCAAGAAGATGAAAGAGTCTCAGAATGAATATTGTAACTAAAATTCCCTCAAATAGTAATAGGAATATATGGTAATATTCTAGTAAGAAGTTTAAAAGTAAAAAATATAGAAGGAATGTCAAGACAAAGAACCCTTCCAATAGTAGGAATATATAATGATATTCCAAACATTCTCCCTTAGAAGAAAAGAGTAATAATGTCATCCTTAGACGAACAAAATTAAAGTTTGGAAATAATTCAGCAAGAAGTTCAATGTCAAAAGACAAAAATAGGAGGAATATATGGTTATATTCCAGAAATTCTTCCTTAGAAGAAAGAGAAATATGTTGTGAAAAAAATTAGGCTGCTTGCGAAAAAGATATATTAGTCATACAAAACAGTGTAAATGTTTATCCTCATAATATATAAAATATTACTGTTTTTACATAAGCCTGCACGACTAATAGAGTTCTGAATATTTCGGGAGATCAAGAAATAAAAGCAAGGTGCAAATAAATGGCAGGAAAAAATTCATCATTCAAAAAACAGTAACTTTTAACAAGAATTTCCATGATTAAAATGAAATTTAAGACTTATTTCAAGTTGAAATAAGTTAAGTCATATATTTCTTCTGCTTCTTTCTTTCATCGCACAACATATCTAAGATATGACATTCGTAGGTTTTGAAGCGAAATTTTGCATTTGTAGAATACCAACACAATAGTAGTATTGATAAAGTCGGTTCTAAAGTTCAGGAGATTTCTCCCTTCGTCGCATGGCGTCCTGACGCCAGGGTCCCAGTTTACATCCAATTTTGTAAATGTTGGTTCACTGGGTATAAAATGATTAAATTTGGGCTATTGAGACATTTAGGTATGTTCCCACCCCACCTCCACGTGAAAACGGGATACTTAGTCATGATTGACCCAATCAACATTCCTCGGTAAGAGCACCTCAGGCGATCAACCATAAACCCTTACCTCCCAAAGGAGGAGATAATGCCTTGGATGATAGCCTCTTGAGACCAATCAGAGCACACTTTGGATTATTTATTCACAAATAAATTATATTCCATTTACAAATTAGGCACAAAGCCATCAAAAGTGTGTGTGTGTGGGGGGGGGGAGGTTAATTCCACGTCTATCCTACTCTTAACTAGAAATATTTTGACCCATTTGTACAAATACTGTTCCTTTGATTCTTGCATCATTTATGCATCATTCACCACAATACCACATTTACTCTTTGGACTATCTTACTTAAAATATCTTCAATGGTTTCAAATTAATTTTATTTACAAAGCATATTTTATATTTACATTTTGATGAAAAATAATAAAGACACCTAAAAATAAAAAAATAAAACCCCCCAAAGAAACCAAATAAAATTAGGGATAGTTAGTAAGACCCTCTCAACCCTTTCTCAGATTATACCGAGTACTGTATTCCGTTTTTTCTTTTGTTTATTTTTTACCGAAAAAAAGCAGGCCGATCTCTGAATGAGAGTGGGACAAGGGAGAGGAAGTGAAATAGAGGTTCCATTTGGGAGTGGATGGTGTCCTTCCAAGATAAAAGAAAAATACTTTGGGAAGACCAAGGGCATAATAAAAGTGAGGAGTGAACATCTTGGCGCATCTCTATTACCGAAAAATAAAAAGGAACAGAACTCACTAACTCAAGAGGCTACCTTAACCAGACTGGGGTCCAAAGAGATCCAGAACAGCGTTCACTATGCTTAGTCAAGGAACATGTACTTTTTCTATCACATCTAATTTTAACCCTAAGCTGATGCTTGAATAAAACAGATCCTAATTAGAAAAAGATTCTACGTCGTCAATGCCGCCATTCCAGTTTTTTTTGGTAACAAAACAAAATTTGAATTCACAGCGCTTTCAAAAACATGCCCATCTTCTTTAAAATTAAAACGCTATAAATAATATTTGATATACAGGGTGATTGGAAAGTAACTCCCTATTATTAAGTGCTCGTAATTTATTACTGAAATATAATTCTTACAAGCAATGAATATGATAAGAAAGTGTATAGCATGGGGTTTTATTCAAAATTCAATATGGGTGCCAGCAGTCGCCGTCAGCTTCTTAAGCTGTCTGGAAACCGCATCAACTGATTTCAAAATGAACTTTTTTCTTTTTTCTTTTATTTACTAATGAGTCAACACTCATCAAGGCTAAAAACCCACTCAAAGATTAGGATAAACAAGATGTATAGATTGACAGATGAATGGTGATGAATACTATGAGAGTGTTGAAAACAACAGTCGACCCAGAAAACAGCATTTTCCCCCATTATCAAAAACATTACTCGTGGAATGTGAGGACTAAAGGAAAAAATAACGCATAATTCATAACTCTTGCTCCCCCCATTCATTTCTTGTAAGAATTATATTTCAGTAATAACTTACAAGTTAAGGGCGTTACTTTCCAATCGCCCTGTATATGAAATATTACTAGTCGAAGAATATTTCTTAGTTCAGGAGTATGGCTATTCAAAATGTTGGAATCCGAATCAAGCATTTGGTCTACCGACTCCACAGCCATTCTTAAAAATCTAGAGTCACAGAATGAATTTCGGACGTCTGTCGCCTGTGGTGTGTCAAGGGAAGTAGGTTTCTTTGTTGGGTGGTCCGAAAATCTTGTTACCTCTACCAAAATGTAATAATAACAATCTGCGCATGCATGGTCCCCCTCTGTATGTGACTCGATGTGGCAAGTGTAAAATGCAATAAATTTGGGCAATTTGGGGCATTTTTGACCCCCCTTTGACCACATGGGGGCGCGAACCAGAATTTTTCTGAGGTCAAGGATGCTCATTTTATATCCAGAACAATTGCCTCTACATTTTGGCCAAGTTTTAAAAAAATTGAATGGATTGATCAAACGTTATGGGAGAAAAGGGTCATTTTTTGCAATTTTGGGGGCTTTTGACTCCCTGGGGGCGCGAACCAGATTTTTGTCATGGTCAGCGATACTTATTTTCTATTAGGAACAATTGCCTCCACATTTTGGCCAAGTTTCAGAGAAATTGAATGGATGGATGAAAAGTTATGGGGCAAAAAATGTCATTTTTTGTCATTTCGGGGGCCTTCTGACCCCCTGTGGGGCTTACCAGATTTTTTTTCAAAAATCGGAGAATGTCACTTTCTAAACTGACCAAAGTTACAACTTCATGCAAAATTTAAGAGAAATTCAAGGGATGGTTGTGGAGAAAAATCCGGACGGACGAACGAACAGACGGAAATGCCTCAAAACATAGGTCCCCCGATTTTATAAATCAGGGGACCAATAAAGGAACAATAATGAAAGCAAAGCTTTGCAAAATATCATGCAGGTTATGGTGTTCATACAGTCTTCTCGATGTATGATCGTGTCAATGAAAGTGAATAAACTGAACTCATTGTATGTTCTTTTCTAATACTGTATTACTTGTTCTTCTGTTCTTAAAGTGAATAAACTAAATCCACAACATGTGTTTTGTATTGCTGTATTACATGTATTAGTAAAGATATGTCCCCCCCCCCCCTCTCTCTGGTCGCATATTTTTGTTTGTATATATAATATAAATGTTGAGTTTGCTAATGAACAGCCGATTGTGGCAATTTTCTGCTAACGTACACTATTCCCCCCACCAATCCTAAAAGAAGGTAATGCCTGGGAGGATGGTCTCATGATAACAGAACAGATGCTACACTACTCTCCTGAATTGAGTATTGAAAAGTAGTACAATTAATAGTAGTAATAGCATAGTTTCTTCTTCAGACGGACAGATACCAAATCTCCATTAGTAATAGAAGCTGATTTAGAGTTTACTCTGACGAAGCTTCTGTTCAATAAGACTCCAACCTGCCATTATCCTATATCTTTACAAAGCCACCATTCACCCATGCATGGAGTATTGTTGCCACATCTGGGCTGGTGCACCAACCACTAGCCTCTCCCTCTTAGATAGAATGCAAAAAAGAATTTCTAACAGGCCCTGCTCTGTCTGACAAGCTCCAGCCCCTGTCGCATCGCCACAGTCGCATCCCTGTGCTTGTTTTATAAATACTTCCACATAATGTGCTCTGTTGAACTTAGTACGCTTGTACCTCCTCATCAAAAATATCGCCAACACACCTGACGAGCTGCTAAATCCCACACTTTCACTGTAGAGGTCTCTAGATGCTGAAAGAGTGTCAACTCTTTCTTCGGACCACTTGTTTTTTGAATTCTCTTCCTGTTTCCTTGACAGTACCAACATGCAGAAATTTAAATGTAATGTGAACAAACATTTTGCTGCCCAACTCCCCACCCAGGTTGCCCCCTACTACAATAGTCCCTTATGCTGTATTTTGCATTTGTGGATCAAGAGAAAGCTCTTGACAGTGCCAAGAGAGGTTGTCTGGTGGGCTTTGCGTAAACGAAGGGCAAATGAGTAGTTGGTAAATGTTGTGCAAGCAATGTACAGAAATGCTCAAAGTTGTGTTAGAATTAACAGCACATTTAGTGACAGCTTTAATCTTCTTTAAGTAGAAGTACATTTGTACTGTTGTCATATTTGGGCTGGTGAATCTCTGTCCAATTTGAGAGTTCTTGATAAGGGTCAGAAACGTGTCTGTAATTTGATTGGCCAAACCCTTTCTTCTTCTCTGCACATTCTATCTCACAGATGTGGTGTTGCTAGTCTCAGACTTTTCTATAAATACTATTATGGTATGTGTTCTTCAGAATTATGTGATCTATTTCCTGCTTCCTTTGTTCCAGCTCGTTTGACTCGTTGGTCTAGTGGTCTCCATCAATTCACTGTTTTGATAGCTCATTGTAATACAGCTTCCTATTCCAGTAGCTTCTTTCCAAGAACTGTAAGCTAATTGCTCACTGTTTTCCTCCTACGTATAGCCCTAGTCTTTTCAAGACTAAGGCCAATAGGCATCTTCTGTCTTTGCGATAATCATATTTAGTTCTTGTTAGCTTCTTACATCAAGTGGCTTCATGCCTCGTCTGGAGCGATTTCCATAAAAAAAAAAAAAACAACTAAAAAAAACATCAGAGTTCTGTACTGAGACCATTGCTTTTCATTTGTGCCTTAGAAGCATTGTCCAGGGAGTTCCATACGTGTTGTCCAGAAGAGATGCTGTGTGCTGATGATTGAGTACTTTTCTGTGAAACAATGAATAACCTACTTGGATGAATGCTATGGAAGGTAAAGATCTGAGAGTGAATCTTACCAAGACCAAAGTGATGATCAGTGGTTGTAGTTGGAAAGCTCCCCAAAAGATAAAAGTTTCCTTGCTCAGTTTGTGGAAAGGGAGTCAGGTGCAATTCGATCTTGTATGGTACTTGTAAGCATTGGGTACATAAGAAGTGCAATGGAATTACTGGTAGTTTGAGAGAGGATAACCAGTTTATATGCAAGAAGTGTAAGACAATAGAGATGGATGAAAACTCAGATGTGGACAAAATATATTTGGATTGCGAAGCCATTGAGGTTGTCGAGAAGTTTTGCTACCTTGGTGATGCTGTTAGAGCACAGAGTAGAGCAGGTGCTAGTGATTGCAAGAGTGGATGGAGTAAGTTCAGGGAACTTCTGCCATTACTAACCAGCAGAGTGTTACCACTGTCAACCAAGGGAAGAGTCTATCAGACATGTGTATGTAATGTGATGACGTATGGAAGTGAAACCTGGCCAGTGAGTGTTGAGGATATGTATTGCATTGAGAGAAATGATATGAAAATGATACGATGGATGGGTAATGTGAGTCTTAAAGACAGGTTTAGATCTGATGACCTCAGAGGAAGATTAAATCTGGACAGTATAGAGACATGTGTGCAGAACAGGAGCTTTCGATTGTATGGCCATGCTGAAAGAATACAGAGTTCTTAAAACAGTTTAGGTAACAGGTTCAGTTTACAGGGGAAGACCAAGGAAAATATGGGAGGAAGTGATAAAAATGGACTTTAGAGAAAGAATGATAAATAAAGCCCTGGCCAGATATAGGTTATTTTGGAAGTCAATTTCTTAAAGTCCTCCAAGACATGCCAGCATGTAAAATAGATGTTTAATCGAATATGATGAAGATTTTGCTTCAGTGGCAATATGCCTTGTTTGGAGCAAATAATAAAAATCAAAAAAATAAATAAATTTAAAAAAAATTTTTAAATTAGTTTAATTGATGTTTTTAATTTGATTTTAATATCTTGTGGTTTATCCATTTTATTTTTTCTATACTTTGTCGAAGGTTATCCTTATATTCAATCTCAGACATTATATGCATCTATAATTATTTTAGTCTAAAATTCAATAGTCAAGACTTTAAAACCAATGTTTGGTTCTTATCTAGATTAGGACCCAAGCTAACCCTAACCGATGCTAAGTCGATGTTAGCTTGGGTCCTAATCTTGATAAGTACCAATTTTTTTTTTATGTGATGGTCTAATTCTAACATTGACATTAGAAAATAAAATTAACCAAAATTCTTCTTTTTCTTTTAATTAAACATTTAAACATTTTTTTTTTTTTTACAGATTCTTCCTGAGCCTCACGATGTCTAATGTGGAAAGGCAGTGTGTTATGCGGCAGTGGTAATGACTGCCAAATCGAGTGGCTCGTCCACTCCGCTTCCAACCCATTCATTCAATGTTTGGGTGAAAGCAGAACCATTTAGTTATGGCACCTTATCAATCCCTCCACCACCAAGACTTTCAACTAATGTTTGTTCTCTTCTTTTGTCATTTCGATTATTTATGGCTTAGATAAGTTTTCATTTTTTTTTTATATTTGCTAAGTGTAATCTTTTAACTTGACCTAAATTTAGTAATTTTAATCTTAAACTTGACCTAAATTTAGTAATTTTGTATCTTTAACTTGACCTAAGTTTAGTAATTTTGTATCTTTAACTTGACCTAAATTTAGTAATTTTGTATCTTTAACTTGACCTAAATTTAGTAATTTTAATCTTTAACTTGACCTAAATTCAGTAATTTTAATCTTTAACTTGACCTAAATTCAGTAATTTTAATCTTTAACTTGACCTAAATTCAGTAATTTTAATCTTTAACTTGACCTAAATTCAGTAATTTTAATCTTTAACTTGACCTAAATTCAGTCATTTTAATCTTTAACTTGACCTAAATTCAGTAATTTTAATCTTTAACTTGACCTAAATTCAGTAATTTTAATCTTTAACTTGACCTAAATTCAGTAATTTTAATCTTTAACTTGACCTAAATTCAGTAATTTTAATCTTTAACTTGACCTAAATTTAGTAATTTTAATCTTTAACTTGACCTAAATTCAGTTATTTTAATCTTTAACTTGACCTAAATTCAGTCATTTTAATCTTTAACTTGACATAAATTCAGTCATTTTAATCTTTAACTTTACCTAAATTCAGTCATTTTAATCTTTAACTTGACCTAAATTCAGTCATTTTAATCTTTAACTTTACTTAAATTCAGTCATTTTAATCTTTAACTTTACTTAAATTCAGTCATTTTAATCTTTAACTTTACTTAAATTCAGTCATTTTAATCTTTAACTTTACTTAAATTCAGTAATTCTAGCAAAAGTAGTTTTGTATTACTTGGATTGTTCGGACTACTATTCTCATCTTGGATGGTATTCTCACAACGTTGCAGCCGATGTAACCTCCGAGCATCTTTAGGTGCGTTTCGGGGAATCTATAAATAATTTTGAACGGAATTCTTAATTTAATCCCCAGGGGTATAACGTTCTTGTTCCGTCAGCAATAACCCGGTAGAAGTCTTAATTAATCTTTAATTATATTCTTAGTATCGCATTTACTGAGGATTGAACCGGAAACTCTCACTTAGACCTTATTATTACTTAGCACTTTATCCGTTGCACCACGTGTACATGTTAACAATTTTAGTATGAATTTTAGGAGCCTTAAAACTATTCTTGTTGTAGATTTGTAGTTTTACTACTTATTGATACTTTGGCATAAAGTTCGACAAAGATTCCTGAGTTTGACAAGATGCATCTGAAGACGGTTGGAGGTTACATCGGCTAAAACGTTGTGAGAATAACTGATGAAACAGTAGTCCGAATAATCTAAATAATACAAATTATCATTCCTCATCTTGGCAATTCTGAAACAAATGTAGTTTTGTTAAAAAGTTTTACGATTGTCTTATTTTCTGAGTAAAAATGAAATTATTTTTTTCTTTTTCTCATGTCTATATTTAAAAAAGAAAATGCACTTATCTACTAGTTGTACATACCCGGCATTGTCAGAGTTTTTTAATTTTATTTTTTAATGTTTTTTTTTACCAAATTGTTTTGTAAAAAAAACATTTTCAAAATTAAATTTAATTATTACAGTATGGTTGTTTCAATAAATTATTAATTAAAACTAAATTGTTATAAAACTATAACTAATTTTGTTTTTTGTTAAGTTAATGTTTTCCAAATTCTTTTTAGATTTTGAAGTGTCACAAAGTAATTTATTTTCTTTTCCAACTATTAACAAAATATTAAAATGGCTGACTTGTTTACAAAAAAATCGAAATCTATTCTGGTGGATTTAATTTCGTAGTTAAATTATTATTTTTTAAATGGAATTTTAAAAATGTTTTATTTTATGGCATTGCATTTTTGATTTGAATAAATAATTGATTAATCATAGTAAATTACAAAAATAATAATTCAATGTGTAATTATCAAAATTATGTTGACGCAAGAAATATATGCAGGAAGGTGTCTCATAATTGTATTAATATTTATCTATAAGCTTTAAAAAGTATTTAAAATAAAATAGTTGAAGTTAGGATGTTAAAATATTATATTTTCCCTTTTGAATGAATTTGTTTTTCTTATTACAGTGCATCAAAAAAAGTTTGGCCTATGCAAAAAACAAAGGGGAACTGGGTTTTCCAAGAATCAGGTAGTCATTCCGCTTTTACCTTTTTTATAGTTTTCTTTTTTATGTTTTTAATATTGGCAATTTATTTCCGACAGTATAGAGTATGCTATGTATTAAGCTGCTTTTTTTGTTAATGCTATTGTTTGCACGGATATTACTAAACAAGCGATTATTTAGTCCGCGGGGCTGGAAATAAGCAAAGAATACCACAATGTGAAAAATGATGTAGCAAAGAGAGATGGTTACATTGTTAGTAAAATCGTAATAAAAAAAGATTTGATGCAGAGCTTGGTAGACAAGTGATTTCTACAATTTCAACTTCCTTTGGACGTATGGCTTGTTAGTCAAGTGGTCCAAGACGACATTCACGTCGAGTGATCCTTCTTCTGAGGCACAGGTTCGAATCCTATAGGAGTATCATTTTTCACTTTGTGGTATTCTTTACTTATTTCCAGTCTCACAGACTAAATAATCGCTTGTTTAGTAATATTAGCCACAAGTAATGTAACGCTAGCACGCATCGCAGCGTTCTTGTTTATATTCAAAGTTCCTTTTGTTTTCTTTTTTTTTTTATTATTATTACTCCATTTCAAACACAATCGCTCAACACTCCTCCTTCGAAATTCCTTACTTATGTGCATATTACGTCACAGCATCCTAGCGGTAATGGTAGCTTATATTTTCTATTAAATATTACATTGTTTTTAACGCAAATATGTTGCAGATGAGTAGGTAAACCAAAATGAATTGCTTTGGACTAATTTCCCAACAAATCATCATGTGACCTAATTTAACCAAAGAGAACAAGTGTTCCTTATTGACTAAAGACTATCCACTCATGTCATTGGCTGTCACTCACTTAGCGACTCTCAGCTAAACACCTAGTTATATATTATTAAAATTTACACTTATGTTCTTAAGTATTATAACATTTACTGTAATATATATCTTCTCCCAATTTCATTTCAGCTACACTGTTTGGAGACATATTGCTTGCAACAAAATCCATCTTCCTGAAGATCTGGCTTGGCTGTAAGATTCTTTGTTTTAATCCATACTAGTCATGGGATGATTCCGATATTTTTCCCTATTCCGATACAGTTACCGATTCTGGTCTAAATTTCTGATTCCGATTCTTTTTAAATTACTAAATATTCAGTTATAGAGTTGTTGTTTTTTGTTCGTTTTTTCGTATTACCGTAAAAACCTGTGTAATGTGTGCATATAATTTCGCAAAAGTAAAAATGCGTACATTACACGAGTAGATCTTTCTAACTATTTTTTTTCTCAAATATTTTCCATGATAAACCCATTCCTTTCGACTGCTATCATAATAGGGGTGATGAAAATACAATTTTATTAATTTTCTTCATCTATATACACACATTGTAATATAAATATGATATTTATATATTTTGTAAGATATTTAGTAAAAATGTTATTCTCTCTTTCGCAGCTATTTTTCCACCTGCCATTTATTATCTGAAAATTCCAGTCCTGCCGAAAGGATAGAATGGAGTCAGTGTTTTGCAAAATGCTCAACAAGTCAGGATAAAGGTCAGTTTAAATCTTTCCAATTTTTTTATCTTTTTTATGTTGTCCATCAGACAATTTTAAGAAAATAAATGTATGTTAAACTTTCACAGTTACTGAAGTTTATTTTTACCATGTATGATTGGATTGTGAATTTTATTAACGATAGGTGACGTCACCCAATATAACCTACACTCCATAATAAAGACCAATGTGTATTTATTTGTATATATATATATATATATATAAAAGAAGAAAAGGAAAAAAAAGGAAAATATTGTCTGTACCATGAATAAGGTTTTTAAAACCGAAAATTTGGATTTTTTTAAAAAATGATTTAATAAATATTTCATTTATTTAACAAAATCTCGCGTAATGTTAACTGTTTCTAAAATTTCAAAGTTATCGTTTCAACGGCGCTTCTAAGCTGTAGTAAAATTTAAATCTCATTATCGTGCACATGCGTTCCAGTGCATTACACTACAGATAGGACACATAAAAAAAAACAGTATCTTCATAAAACCAGAAGATGGATCTTCGGCCAAGCTGTAAGACTTCGACTATGAAAAAAAAGAAGAAAAACAAAAAAGGAAAACATTGTCTGTACCATGGATAAGGATTTTAAAACCGAAAATTTGGATTTAAAAAAAAAATGATTTAATAAATATTTCATTTATTTAACAAAATCTCGCGTCATGTTAACTGTTTCTAAAATTTCAAAGTTATCGTTTCAACGGCGCTTCTAAGCTGTAGTAAAATTTAAATCTCATTATCGTGCACATGCGTTCCAGTGCATTACACTACAGATAGGACACATAAAAAAAAACAGTATCTTCATAAAACCAGAAGATGGATCTTCGGCCAAGCCGTAAGACTTCGACTATGAAAAAAAAGAAGAAAAACAAAAAAGGAAAACATTGTCTGTACCATGGATAAGGATTTTAAAACCGAAAATTTGGATTTAAAAAAAAAATGATTTAATAAATATTTTATTTGTTTAACAAAATCTTGTCATGTTAACTGTTTCTAAAATTTCAAAATTATTTTTTCAACAGCGCTTATAAGCTGTAGTAAAATTAAAATCATATATATATATATACACACACACACACACACACTTCCATCCCGTGACGTAAAAGTTAGCAAGTAAAACACATGCTTTTTTCTGGCATCCGGATGAAACCATTTTAAGTGGTACGGAGAAGCAAGAAAGCAAATAGTAAGTCAAACCACCACTTCAGACTTACCCTGCTTCCTGAAATAAATTTGGAAAAGAAATCTTTCACTCTATAATAAAAAGTGGGTGTGTTTTTTTTTTTTCTTTAGGTCATCACAAATGATAATAATTTATATATGAATCATAGAATTACGTTAATAATTATATGATTTTATATGAATATTTTAGTAATATATCTATATAAATAGCGAGTGTGAACACTGGCAAAGCATAATTTTTTATTCTGTAAAGGGTGTACACTAGTATAGATGTATTAAATATATTGAAATTAAATTCCATTTTTATTTGATGTTATATTCATAATTGTCTTAATTTCTTATTTCAGAAAGCCTCAAAAACCATTTGACTGTGAACACGTACAAGTTTGTGCTTTACCTTTATATTCAACAATTTAACAAAGTCTCTTTGAAAGCATCTTTAGTTGCCGGAGATGGGTATCCTTTTAATTTAACCATGGAAGTTTGTCATTATTGAATGATTTGACAAATTATATCATATTCAATTATATTCTATTTGTCTTGTCTACTAATGATAATGAACATTGTTGATATAACACTTTCCATTTAAAATTGTTGTGTCAAGATGATCATTTTTAAGGTTCATTATTTCCTTAATTCTTTAATCAAGATGGCCGACAAGTTCAGCTTACCATGATTCTGATAGCAAAGTCAATAGGCGACTTAAGGTAAGAACATTTTCTCACGTCGTTTCACAATTCCTCACTTCTAGACTAGTTGCTCTGCCAAGTCTAGTCTACTTTACTTAGGCCCTCCGTTCAGTCTAGAGAGACTATGGATACCCCTATAAGGGGCTGGCTGCACGTGTAATTATGAAGCAATCCCTAACAACACCTCTCCTGAGTCGGCACTGCTTGATTCCAATGGCAAGCAGTTCAAGACGACTGGAAACAATGCCGAGATAAACAGAGAGCACATACAGCACCTGGTAGTCCCAAATGGTCACCCATTTAATACTGGCCAGGCTCAACGTCACTTAACTTTGGTGATCTAACGGGAACCGGTGTGTCAACGTGATTTGTACCGTATAGTCTACTTTACTATTGCACTCATAGCTAGGGAGAAGAGACTGACTCATATCTTACCCAAGACTATTTGAAAAAGTAACTTTACAGTTTCTTCCATTTCCAAAACAAGTTTAAGTTGTCATTAATAGCTTCATTTCTACAAAGTAGATATTTAATCTGTTTTGGAAAAAAAGAACTGGCCCCTTTTCAACTATGTTCTTAAAAAGCAAAATTTTACTTCCAAGCAATTTTAGTCCGATCGATATTTTATCTTGGAAGAGACAGTATTTCTATGCATCAGTGTCAAGCCACAGAAAAATATATCCATTCAAAATGGTTAAAAAAAAAATGTTTTAATACATTCGTTATTATTTATTTTTAATAAAAATATTATAATTTAATTTATGTAGACGTTTTAATATACAGGCCGGAAAAAAAAACCCTCATCACTTACATTTTCTGCGAGTCTGCTTTTTGAGAGAGGAGTTGCACGGATAGTTATTAACTGCTTAAAGCACTGTTTTCCAAGAGAAACATACTACAGGCTTTAAATTATGAGATATCTATATATCTATATCTATATATATATATATATATATATATATATATATATATATATAATCCCAGCAAAACAGATCTGATGGGAGAGCTTCAGGCTAAAAAGCACATTTCAATCTCAGGTCTCGGCAACCACATTTCTTTTTCTTTTTTTTTTTTAAGAAATAATAACAACAAATAATTGTAGTTTTCTTAACAATTTGGTTCAATGAATAATTTAATAATCAAACAATACTGTATTTATTAAATTAACTTTCAAAATTATATTTGAAAAAATATGGCTTACTTTAGATAAATATAAAAAAAACATTACAGGGCAATGCTGGGTAGGTACAGCTAGTACATTATAAAGTATTCCCACTTTATATCAGCACATAGTAGCAGTATTATTTTATAGTAGTAGTAGTAGTAATAGCAGTATTATTTTATAGTAGTAGTAGTAGCAGTATTTTGTAGTAGTAGCGGTATTTTGTAGTAGTAATGTTCATTTTGAAGCGTTCTTTGTTTTCTGAGTGAGGTAAGATTATTTATGTATAACTATTGCAAATATTATTTCATATAAACGCTTATACTAATTTGCATAAATTACCTTTCACAACAGAGAATTCCATTTTTAATTTAATGAACTGCAAAAAAAAAGTCATTTTTATGGTTTTTTCCTTTTTCTTTTAGGCAATGGATGAACACAGTCATTTGGGTTTTGTCCAAAGCCACCTGATGGAGATGTTAGAACTTTTGATTGACCCAGGTTTGCATTACTTTCTCAGATTCTATACTATTTTCATTCCAGAGTATATTTATATAAAGAGGCAAATCCATTTACAAAGGAACATTATTATAGTTCTGTTTTTTTTTTTTTCACCTGTTAACAAATTGCGACTGCGAGGAATTTTTGCTGACGACACCACGCTCTACTCTCGTCATGTGGGAAAAACCGACGCGCACATATCTAAGGCAATGGCTGAATCCTTAGAAAGTGACCTCCAGTCTGTAGTGGAATGGGGTCAAAAATGGATGGTAACTTTTAATGCCTCAAAGACAAAGCTACTTTCCTTCAATAACTACAAGAAACCTCTTCAAACACCAATTGTCATGGCAAATAGCACCCTGCCTGAGAGTTCATCATTCAAACTCCTCAGCCTAACTTTCACAGATTACATGAATTGGAATAAATACATTGAAAACATTACCAGGGCTGCTGCAAAGAAGTGGGGCTCCCTCTACCGTGCCAGTAAACTTCTCACACTTGACATTATCCTATATCTCTACAAAGCCACCATCCGCCCATGCATGAAGTATTGTTGCCACATCTGGGCTGGTGCATCATCCACTAGTCTCTCCCTCTTAGACAAGGTCCAAAAAAGAGTCGCCAACTTGATAGGTCTTTCACTATCCACCAAGCTCCAGCCCCTGTCCCATCACTGCAATGTTGCTTCTTTGTGCCTGTTTTACAAGTACTTCAAATGAATTGTGCTCTAATGAGCTTGCTGCTCTGGTGCCCTCACGACGTAGATTCACTAGACCAACCCAACAATCTGCCAAATCCCATCCATAAACTGTGGAGGTCCCCAGATGCCGAAGAGCTTTCTACTCCAAAAACTTCTTTCCTCGTGCTGCTGGACTCTGGAACTCCCTCCCTGCTCCCTGCTTTCCTGACGTTACTGACATGCAGAAATTTAAAACTAATGTAAACAGACATCTCGCTGCGCAGCTCCCAAATTAGGTTGACCCCCCAAAAAAACCTTCACTCTTTTTTCTCAGTAGCCCCTTACGTCTACAGTGGCAGCCTGCCTTGTTTAGGGTGAACTATGTTAAAAAAAAAAATTTAAAAAAAGTAGGGGAACATTTTTGTTAACAATGATTAGATCATAGGAAGAATATGCACCACAACATTTGAACTAAATGAAAAGTTCATTTTTGCTTCTACACCATTTTTTTTATTTCTTGTTATTTGGTAAATCAAATGAATATGGTATTCATAAAAAATATTAAAAAGTTCTTTTGTTTAGCATGTGATATGTTAAACAAAAGAACTTTATTTTCAATTTGTCTTTAAATAACATTTTATGTACAATGTTTATTTTGATAATAATTAAATAAAGGAAAACTTTTTAAACATTTATTTACAAAAAAAAGTTTTTTTTATTGAAATCTTTTAACTTTGTTTAAAAGTAATTAAACAGATGAAAGTTTTTAAAGTAACATTCTTTAAATAAAAGTTTTGTAACTAACTTGGATCAAATGGATTTGAGAATGGGCAATGACCAAAAGGACACATTTTTTCCTTAATATCGCTTTTTTTCTTTTTCTTTTTTTAACTTTTTTTTACTTCTGGTTGAATAATGAAGAAAACAATATGACATATACACATTTGTAACTTTGCTGTCGCAGATTTTTTATAAAAAAAAAGGTGGTGCTTGTACACAGTTTCGGTCAGACGGAAAAATTATTTATGTGTGAATACAATATTATGTACTTACTCAGTGGTATTTTATTGTTCAATGTTGAAAAAATTAGGAAAAATTATCCAGTAGAACTTTAATTACAAATATTTTTACATTTTCCGTATCGTACAAGTCACTTCGATGACTATGCCTCCATTTGCTACCGTTCGACAAGTCAAGGGCAGATAATCAACAAGCTAGGCGGTCTCTTCCACGAAATTGTGGAAAGATACCCAGTTTCAATTTAATTACTTTAATTTTATTTACTTTCACATTAAATATAGTCATTATAATAAATTATGTTTTTTATCAATGTACTTGTTTTTTATTTTTTTGTTTTTTAAATAAGTAGTATTTGCCCTTGCAAATCAACCTCTTGGTGTCAGAATTCTTACAATTAGTTACAGAATTTACCTACTATATTTTAATTATTGCGGTATTACAAACATAATCTAAATGAATAATCTAAGTATGTTACGTTTATTACCATCAAAACGACAAACTTTTATTTAAATCAATAATACAACATAATCTTTTGAAATACTGTATATATAATAAAGAGCAAAAACACAAACACAGCTATTTGTATGACTAATTTGCATAACTATTTTTTAAACAGTTTATAATAAATTAATGTTTGGTGTTATTCTTTTGTAATGCAATAGTTTTGTTGATATTAAAGTGTTTTAATAAAAAAAGGATAAATTACCAAAACCTTTCTTAAAATATTTTGTTCATTAATTAAGTAATTTAAATGAAAGCTTATTTTTTAAAATTACAATAGATTTATATTAAAGATATCTCATGTAAATTATCCATTTAAAATAAATACTTAGCCGTTGGATAGCGGGTAGTTTTTTTGCTTGTATAAATATATAAACATATACATAATACATATGACCTGATTGTTAATTTTTGTATATGATAATTTTTTTATTTTTTTTTGCACTGTTTAGAAAACCGAACAGCTGCAGCGGCCACAATCAGTAGCAGCAGCCCTTGTCTTGGCCGAGATCTTCAGGTCAGCCTCGACATCTTGGAGGCTTTGGGTTTCCTTATATCTGCTTCTGCTGATAAATGTCGGTGAGTTCAAGAGAAACGTAAATGTCCCATTATGAGATGTATGATACGTGTCTGAGTTTTTCTTTCCTTTTGATACGTCGAAGAAGCAAGATAATAATTTATTCATTTGTTTGTCAGGCTATCTTTCTACAAGTTTATTTCTTAATTAACTCCAGAAAGCAACTTTTCGCTCATGTTTTTTTGCAGGCATCCATGCAAGTTTGTTTTGCTGATCTAACATCTCCCATTATCTCTATATCAAGTTAGGTATGTGTATATGTTTATACATTTCTATGTACAGGATACACTCCTAAACTGATTAACCGATCATTATAATATATGGAACACAGCTTCTAGGTGTAAGGATGGATAATGTGGGCTATATTTAGTTTAATTCAGTTTATACAAAGGGGGTGGAAAATTTTAGATACCTCCAGTTTTTGTGAAATTTTAATAATAGGTATTAAACATCAACTAATAAATTTTCTTCAAATTCAAGTTTTTTTAAAGTATTTTAAAGGAGTTTTAGGGAGCATAATGTGTGCACAAACTTCCATTTGAAAATTCAAATATTTCTGATTTGCATTAAATTTGATTCAATCATTAGACACCAATTAAGCAAGATCTCCTGAATTTCAATTTCTTATCAAACCTTAAATTTTAGACATTTTCAGGATTCAAAATCATATAATGGATTTTGATCAAAATTTGAATAAGGATTCTAGGCATAAGGTTTAGTAGCATCATATCTTAATTTTCATCTTCGTAAGGGGTACATAAAAGTGATGCAAACCTGTTCTTTTCGAAGAATTAATTTTATCCATTCTGAGATTGGCATTCTTCTAGTTTATCATATAAAGTTATCCTATCAGACCCAAATAGCATTTAAGCTGACAAATCAAACTTTGCTTCTGACTAGCCAATTTTAATTTCTTATTGTTGTACCATTTTATTGGCAATATAATAACATACTTTGTTACAATTTATTTTTGAAATTACTTAGTCCGGCCCAACCTGATAATATGAAACATTTTTACTAATCATTGAAATATGAAATTTAGCAAGGGGAATAACAGATATTTTTAATTGAAGAATATAATAAGAGTTATCTCCCTTACAACTAAAATTCTATTTCTTTTTCTGTAGAAGTTTAAAAAATATGCCAACAAATAGAAATTAAAAACTAAAATTACTTCACTGCATCCAGGGCTATGTCGGGTAGGTACTGCTAATTAGTTAATACAGGGATATGAGTTCTTCACTAATTGGCAGAAATCCATGTTTTTAGAATCAGAAAGAAGCTGATTTCCACCAACATACTGTGTCCTGCTCTGCTATTTAACTGGAATCTGCTAGCTATTTTTTCTCTCCATCTGCTTCTCTTGCTTTTCCTCTTACCATTTCTTACCAATTGTAAACCTGTAACATAGATGATGACCATTTCTGCTTTCTTTGAAACTGAAAAATGTTTCTGAATTGTTTTCAGATGAGGATTCATAATTTGTATTATTTGGACTACTGTTCTTATCTATAAACATATACGAAATTTTAAACTGACCCATTTATTTAATCCACGAGGATAGATTGTTCTCGTTCTGTCATCCATGACCGGGTAGAAGTGTTAATTAATTATGTTATTCTTAGTATCGCCTGTAGTAAGAATTGAACCTTCAGCCTCCAGCCTTCAGAAGACGTTCACTTAGAACTGATAGTCACTCTATGCCTTAATCTATTGCACCACATGGATTAAATAAAGGTTTCAGTTCGAATATTTTTTTTTTCTCGGCCTTTTGGCCGGGATCAAAGTGTAGTATTTGTTCCGATGGATACTACACCCCATAAACTGGTATTGTCTTGGCCTTCGGGGTTTGATTTACGCCGGTCTATGGGTCTGTCCTGTGCAGTTCTAGGAGATCCACCCTCCCAGGCTTTGCCTTCTCACCCTTTGAGAAGGGGTTAGTTTATTGCTAATCGCCTGAGGCGCCCCTACCGGGGAATGCCGACCGGCTTCCCAGGCAATTTTTAATGGCCAGAGTGCTCAACTTCTCGAGCGCTGGTTTATCAAATCCCACTTACCCGACCTTGTGTCACATCTTACCGCTGTGGGAGGTAGATAAATAACCTGTATAAATTCTCGAGTTCAGCATAAAGATGCACCTGAAAAAGGCCGGATGTTATATCGTCCGAAACCTGAAAATAATTTCCAAGATGAGAATAGTAGTCCAAATAATGCAAATAATACAATTGAGCTGACACGCCAGATTTCCGTGAATTCGTGTCGGCAACAATCGGGCAGGTCGCGGAAGCACCCGAGAGCTGGCGAGACGAGACGAAAACGAGGCTGAAACTTGCCAAGCACTTAATGGAAGATTTTCAAAGAAAAAATACATACCACATAGATAAAAAAAAAACGAACAAACCGTAGCTGAAGAAATATATTTTTATTTTTGGGTAGGCCAAATGAACCATTGTCAATCAAATGTGTAGATGTAAATGTTTTGATTTGTTTGTGAAAATGTTGTTTTTTGGGGGGGGAGGAGGGGGGAGTAAAATTTTGTCAATTTATTTTTAACATAAAACAAACAAAGAAAGAAAGAAATGAAAATGTTATGCTTTTGAATTAGTACGTGGAGATTCGAAGACCTGAGACAGCTGATAATAATTCATTGTTGTTGCAATAGAACGTGATTATGTGTTTTCTTCCAAATATTGTCGGCTGCTTGTTATAGCCTGCTTGGCGAATGAATGCTGCAACCTGATTGGTTAATACTTTGTCAGCTCTCGGGCGCTTCCTAGACCTGCCCTATCGTTGCCGACGCGAAGTCACAGAAATCTGGTGCGTCAGCTATAACAGTACCAATTTTAGTATAAATATAGTAGTTAGAACTTTTACTTAAAATTATTCCGATTTTTAAAAACTTTTCTTAGAAACAAATATAGACAGGTAGGTATAGATGGTAGTTGTTAAACAGCTTCAGCTGTTTCATCAAAGAAGGATTACCCATCCCCTTCCCTCCCACTTGCCAATTACCTTTCTCTTAATTTTTATTTTCTCAACAAAAGAAAACATCTGAAAGTTAATCTGGCAGCCCAGTTTGTATGTAAATTTTCTTCTTTTTTTTTTGTGTTTTTTTTGGTGTTTTTAAATAAATCAAGCTTTATATTATTTTTCATTCTGAATGGAAGTCAGATATAACTTTAATGTTTTTAATTTTAAATGGAAAAAAAGTAGCTTTCAAGCAGGTATAGTCTGTCAGATGTACAGACAGGCGTAGATATATACTTATAGATATAATTAGAAATAGGTGGCCATATTTTTTATATAAATATTTTTATTCAATATTGTTTTATTTTTTATTCTTTTACAAAATTAATGAAAAAAGATGCATAAAAAATATTGTAATGTTACTTTTTTTTCTTTGACAAATATTTTTATAAGTTTCTTTTTTTAAGCAGAAAGAAAATAGTTATTTTCTACAAGTTTTTACTTTTCTAAGATTTTTTTTTCTGTAGAAGATTTTAAAGAGTATTGTTTCTTAGTCTTTGTTTTTAAATTTTTCTTTAATAATCATACCTTACCATTGGTAAACTGAATTTTTTTTTCATTGTTAACAAAGATTTGAGAGGGTGGGTGATGCATCCATTTTTCATTTAATAATATTTTGTTAGACAATATTTCCATTACTTACTGTATTGTTTCAGCCATAAGTCGAGGGTGTATTTTTATGGTTTTGCATAGACTCATTGATAAGTCGACCTATATTGTTGCAATCTACATTTTCTCTTCAGCATTGTTTGTTTTTTTGTTTTTTAAGATAGCTAATTAATAACGATTTCGATTACAATTGTATAATATGGTTTGATTAGAAAACAGTAATGGTTTAGTTGTCTTTAAATATGACAATTAAATCGGCCCCTCTTTATTCTGTTAAATTATGCTCCACCAATAAAAAGAAAAAAATACAGATAAAATAAATTTGTATTGGTCAACCTGCTATTTTATTTTCTTAAAATGTGCAAAGTTAAGTAATGAATGTATTTCCGATATTAATAAACATTTGTCATAAGCCGTCTTCATAATTCATCAAATTTTAATTATTCTCTTCATTATTGGTCCCTCGATTTTATAAATCGGGGGACTTATGTTTTGAGGCATGTCCGTCTGTCCGGATTTTTCTCCGCAACCATCCATTGAATTTCTCTTAAATTTTGCATGAAGTTGTTACTTTGGTCAGGTTAAAAAGTGACATTCTCTGATTTTTGAAAAAAAAATCTGGTTAGCCCCCCAGAGGGTCAAAAGGCCCCGAAATGGCAAAAAATGACATCTTTTGCCTCATAACTTTTCATCCATCCATTCAATTTCTCTGAAACTTGGCCAAAATGTGGAGGCAATTGTTCCTAATAGAAAATAAGTATCGCTGACCTTGGAAAAAATCTGGTTTTTCTCCCATAACGTTTGATCCATCCATTAAATTTTTCTGAAACTTGGCCAAAATGTAGAGGCAATTGTTCTGGATATAAAATGAGCATCCTTGACCTCAGAAAAATTCTGGTTCGCGCCCCCAGGGGATCAAAGGGTGTGTGTGTGTGGGGGGGGGGTCAAAATGTTCCAAATTGTCCAAATTTACTGCATTTTACACTCGCCACATCGAGTCACATACAGAGGGGGACCACACACGCGCGGCTTGTTTTTAATCCTCTGATAATATTCATCATCATTCAACTGACAATCTATCATTGATTTTTATACTCGAGTTGGTTTTAGTCTTTATAAATGGTGACTCATTCGTAAATAACAATTTTTTTTTTAAATAAAGTAAATGTATTTTGATAAGTGTAAGCAGCTCTTTTGATGTCTATCGTGATTACATATGGTTGGACCGAAAACATTCTGTCTCTTGTTTTCACACATTTACTGATAGAAACAGAATGACAGTTTGCATAATGCAATTAAAGACAGACAATACAAGAATGTATTGGGATCAATCAATAGAATTGCTGATGATTAGATAATGCTGTGTCAAATTAGATACTGGCTTCCTGACCAAAAAATGCACTAAACATTGATGTTATTGTTTTTTTCCATTCGTTTTGCAAAACTCAATCATGTTCTGCTAAGCCAAAAACAAAAACAACAATTTTCCCCTACAAAACAGCCAAGCCAAGCACCATGAATGGAATGTAAGGAATTTGAAGCATTAAAACTTTTACCAAAATGTCCGGATTCGGCATTGTGTGGCCCGAAAGGGGTTGATATGCCGTAAAACAAAATAAACAACTAAACCAAACACGATGAATAAATATTTGAACATGTAAAAAATTTTAAGCATTAAAACTTTTACCAAAATGACCAGATTCGGCATTAAATAGCCCGAAAAGGGTTGATATGCTATTTAAAAAAAAAAAAAAAAATGATATTAAAATACATAAACATTAAACAAGATTGTATTAAAATACATGAACATTAAAAAAAAAATGATATTAAAATACATAAACATTAAAAAAAAATGATATTAAAATACATAAACATTACAAAAAATGATATTAAAATACATAAACATTAAAAAAAAATGATATTAATATACATAAACATTAAAAAAAATGATATTAAAATACATAAACATTAAAAAAACTGATATTAAAATACATAAACATTTTTAAAAATATTAAAATACATAAATATTTTTTAAAAAATGATATTAAAATATATAAACATTAAAAAAAACTGATATTAAAATACATAAACATTAAAAAAAAAATGATGTTAAAATACATAAACATTAAAAAAAATGATATTAAAATACATAAACATTTTTTTAAATATTAAAATACATAAATATTTTTTTTTAAAAATGATATTAAAATACATAAACATTTTAAAAAATATTAAAATACATAAATATTAAAAAAAAAATGATATCAAAATATATAAACATTTAAAAAAAATGATATTAAAATACATAAACATTAAAAACAAATGTTTCGGCATTAAATGACCCATAAGAGGTTGATATGCCGTAAAACGAACCAAACCGTGTCAAATCATGTATGTTGATGATTGTGTGCATATAGATTTCACAATAGTATTAAATCAAATGTGCCAATTTAAAATGGTGCACAAGTCAAGACAGGTTTTCAAGTGGATTTCTAAAACTGTTTTACATCGACTTATGGCTGAATAATGCTGTACATTTTATGTTTCAATTGATAATCTACTAGGGGAACATTTGCTTTTATTTCTTTATTCATTTGTGATCAATTGTAATTATTTTTATTTGATAGAACCATAATTGGACTTGCTGAGTTACTACAGTTGCCTGGTGTCAAATCAAAAGTCTCTTATTCAAAGGTATGAAATATTTAAAATTTCATCATCATATTCGGTTTAACATGCTGGCATATGTTGGGCGGCTTTTCAAAATTTACTTCCAAACTAACCTATATCTGGCCAGGTCTTTATTTTCCAACCCTTACTGTAACCAAAAAAGAGGCTAGTCAATTGCTCACAGGTGATTTCTCCATCCACCTCATTTCTTTGCTTATCACTGGCAACTCAAAGGACGAGCTGTCGACCTGCCAGACAAGTCGAGCAAACCACAAGGCGCACTTATTCATTAATCTTTATCTATCTACAGAAAACCAGATGGCTCATGGCCTATGAGTTTCGCTTGACCAAGAATCTTAGTAACTGTAAACAAATTATCTTTCTTTATTTTTGAGAAATGTAACTTAAATGTTATTCTAAACTGTATTTTAAATTCACCCTTTCCCACCCAGGAAAGATAAGAAAATTCCAAATTCGTTTATAAATAAGAGAGCTTTGCTACGGATAAAGTCATTGCGTGGACATGATGTTGTCCCTTTATTTTACACTGAAAACTTGCCAGATTTTAAGCATGTTTTCTTCAATTCAAAAAATGTATGTTTGATTTGCCTTTTTCTATTTTGAAGAGATTAGGAAATACCAAATTCATTCTGAGATAAGAGTGCTCTGAATTTTGCTAATTCATTAACCATTAATTCTACTGGGTTTTAATACGTTACTAGATGTACCCGTGACCCGTTGGTTCACAACCACTACCACTGTTTATTCTACTTTGATTTAACTAAAAAATTCATAAACGTTGACATTCTTCTTGCATAACTAAAAATAAGTCTCTCTACTTCTATAGTATTCTTCTTGCTCTTCTTATTATAGAAAAGTATTATGATTCTTTACTATTCTTATACAGAAATAAAGAGACTTATTATTTTGTCATCTAATTTACATACGTGTTTGTGGTATGTACACATATATTTAAATTATACGGCAACACTAAAAAAAAAGTCACTATTTCTCTAAATGCTCAGAGACATTAAAAAATATTAGAGAGTGGTTAAATCAACATAAAGTGAGAGGGGCAAGAGGAATACATAGATAACAAAGAAAGAGATGGATGACATTTTCAGTTAATTATAAATTATGGCAAATAAGAACAAATAAAATAATTTGTTTCAAATATAGTCTCAGAATTAAGGTATATTTTAGCATGTATCTTGTGTTAGTAAAGTAACCTTAGGGAAACACACATTGATTAACTCACATTTAGTATAATCTATATCTATATATATATATATATAAAATGGAGTTGATTTTTCCCCTCCCAACCCAGTTAGACTAGACTATAAAACTAATGTATCAAACGCATCGAAACACATCGCTTCAGTCGCCTAATATCTTCAACCGTGTTTCCAGAAAATATAAATTATTTTTATAAGCTAAAACGAAAACATTTTTATTCTGCACTGTAAGCCTCTCCCAACTAATTGAACCAAAGAGAGGGTAGCACACCAATTTCTCTCTATGTATTAATAACTTTTACCCTCCCCAAACACCATTTCACAATTACTTCACAAAGAACTGTAATCAAGTTGCACCGTTTCAGAATTTGTAAAACATCCAATCACAGCAAAGCTTACATAGAATTACGCATCAAATCGTTCGCCATAACACTACGTCACATTTTAAACAAAAAATAAACCCTCAATTAAAAAACAGATAAGTATTATTTTTCTTTCCAATAAATAAACACATCAATTTGTTTTGTTTTAATTCTCGTTCCCATAATGATTACAAGGTAGGTTTATTTTATGGATTAATAAATTTTAATATCAATTTTATTTTTAATTAAATAAACTTATATTTAAAAAAAATGACAATAACAATTCGCTTAAAAACTAAACAAAACCAAGACTTAAGAATAAAATCTACAAATAATTCTACGTTTTATTTATTTACAAAAAAAAAAATCTTGCTACTTCAACAGAATTTGAACCAAACTGTTTTTTTTTTCTTTTTGGAACACTAAAAATAACCCTAATCTAAGTTTAAAGTTTAGTTCGGCAAAAGTGTCTGTTTGGTTCTGTTCAAATTCTGTAGAAGAACCTAAATGCACCAACGTTTATTATATTTTCTAAAGTAACAACATAAATAAAAATTGGTGCAGTCTCCAACGATTTGCTTTCGATGACCGAGGAGACAATAGATAACACATACAGCAAATATCCCGGTCCGACAGAAGTACACTTTTCCATAATCTGTCATTGAAGGAGATATCCTTCTACACTGTGGCAATTTCTTTTTTTGTTACACTCTGATGTAATCATTTTCTTGAGAACATAGATTTTCCACAACTAAAAAGCGACAATTGTTTCTTTACATTAAAACTATTAGTTTTGACTTATTTATATTCGTCTGTTTACACATTTTATTTAATTCTTTCACATTTCTCCCGGGTACCCGCTAGTAATAGATATATCTATTCTTAACCACAGACAACTGTGTTATATTAAGAACTTTTCTATAAAAACAATTCATGAACTGTTTATGTAAATCTTTTATAATTTTAGTAAACTAGAATTATGGGCCCAAATTCTAGTTTATATTAGATATCACATTGTTTTTAACGGCAATAGTTAAAGCAAAATAAATTGTTTTGGACTATTAAAATAATTTCCAACGCTATTGATAATATTTACCCATTCATTTATTTTTTTTTCATTATCACTTATGTTTGAATTCATGTTTTGAAATATGACGTAAAGCATAAATCTATGATGTCACGCCAAAGCTATAATTATTTTGTTACGGTAATGTTTTAAAGTCCAAATAGCTCAGTTGGTAGAACATCAGACCTAAGAACTCAAGGTTTCAGTAAAAAGTAAGCAATAAACTTAGTCCTCCCCAAAGAGGGGAGGCAAAGACTGGGAGGGTGGACCTCCTAGAATTGCACAGGAAAAAACCCACAAACTGGCGGAATCAAGACCCGAAGGCCAAGACGATACCGGTCTATGGAGTGTAGTATCCATCGGATCAGATACTACACTGTGATCCCAGCCAAAAGGCCACTGCACCAAAAGATATCATCATCATCACATTCGGTTTAATGTCTGTTTTACATGCTGGCATGCGTACAACAGCTTTTAGGTTTGATTGGAAATGAATTTCTATCTCTGGCAGGTTTTTGTTTATCCCTCTTTCTTTCAAATCCACCCTTATCACTTCCTCCCATGTTTTCCTTGGCCTCCCTCAGCCTGTATTTAAGACTCGCATTACACATCCATACTCATTATTTCTCTCCATGCAACACATATCCTCAACCCTCACTGGCCAGATTCCACTTCCAAACCTCCTCATACTACTTACACATGCCTGATATAATGTCTTTTGTTCTGATTCTAAACAAATATTATGCAATACTTGGTTAAATAGTCAGTATGGGTTGTTTAAGCTTTCACATTGAAATATCAGTTCTCATTGAATCACCGAAGTTAAGCAACTTTGAGCTTGGTCATTACTTAGATGGGTGACTATTTGGGAATATTAGGTGCTGTAAGTTTTAAAGTGGAAATGGCTGTAAATCACTTTCTCTAATATCCTTGGCCAAGATGTGAATTTATCTCCCCCCCCCCCTCCATAGCTATGGGTGAAATACTAGGGTAGAGTAGACTTTCAAGCCTTGGTAGAGCAACTAGTCAAGTAGAAAGAGAAAACTCTCTGAAATAACACTAATCCCTCTCTGCTTATCCCAGCATTTTTCCAGTCATTTGGGACATTTTCTAGCCACTGGACTGTGATTCAAGATCAGGGGAAATGAGGTTGGGGATTTCACCCTTTCAGACGATGTCTATTGTCTCTCAAAGGAGACCAGTCAATCCATATTGAAATGCTTCATTTAACATATTAAAATCAAGATTGATTTCAATTATGTATTCCCTTATAATTGATGTCTTTTCATTGCAGACTTCTCAATCCGTTCCTATCCAATCTTTGTTTTATTGGCTTAAAGAAAATTTAATACCAAATCCTTTTGGTCCGTCCACTTGTGTCTATTCAGGGCGCCGACTTTCATGGCGAATGTTAGGTAAGTGATCTTTAAATTGGAGATGACCCATTTATGAGTCTTTAATAACTTCATGAGTGAATTATTCGATTTATCTTTGGCAATTTATGCCGATAGACAATTCTCTTTAAACAAAATTAGTTTGTTTTTCTTACTTTGGCTACAAGTTTTTTATCTTTCATAAATTAAAAGAAAAAAAAACTGAATATGCATCCAAAATTATTTTTATATCTAACGTTTCTAAAACGGATTTTTTTTCTGAATTTCAAAAAAATAAATTTGGAAATAACTTATTTACTGGCCCATTATTTGGATTATTTCGACTACTATTCTCATCTTTGTTGTTCAGTTTTAAATTCTGTATGGGTTCTCAAATTCGACATAAAGATTCACAAGTTTGAAACGGGTCAGAGGTTACATCAGTCCGCTCATCATTCAAACTACTCGGCCTAACATTCACAGTTAACATGAATTGGAACAAATACATAGAAGACATTGCCAAGGCTGCTGCAAAAAAAAGTGGGCTCTCTCTACCGAGCTAGAAAACTTCTCACACCTGCCAGTATCCTATATATCTACAAAGCCACCAGTCACACATGCATGTAGTATTGTTGTCACATCTGGGCTGGTGCACCAACCACTAGTCTCTCCCTCTTGGATAAGGTAAAAAAAAAAGTCTCTAATCTAATAGGTCCCACATTATCTAACAAGTTCCAGTCTCTGTCCCATTGCCGCAATGTTGCATCTTTGTGCTTGTTTTACAAGTACTTTAATGAAATGTGCTGCACTGGTGCCCCCTCTACGTAAATACTCCTGATCAACCCATCAGTCAGCAAGATCCCACCCCTTCACTATAGAGGTCCCCAGATACCAGAGAGCTTTCTACTCTAATAGTTTCTTTCCTCGAACTGCTAGCCTTTGGAATTCATCTTCCTGCTTCCTGTTTCCCTGACTGTACCAACATGCAGAACTTCAAATGTAGTGTGAACAAGCATCTCGCTGCACAACTCCCCACTTCGGATGCCCCTAATTCACAGCATCCCCTTACGTCTCAGTGGCGTTGTGCCTTATTTGGGATGAACAAAAGTAAAATTAAGAAAACGTGAAAATAACAACCAAGATGAGAATAGTAGTCCGAATAATACAAATAATACAAATTATCAATCCTCATCTCAAAAAAATTCCGAAACATCGTTCATTATTATTTCTCAGTTAATGATAAATTTCTTCAGAAAAAGACAAAACTATTTATCATCCAACGGTTTGATTTGCTACTAAAAAAAAAAAGAAAAAATTTTTCAGCTGATGAACTCGCTGTTGTGTTGCAAGAAGGTTCAGGAAGCTGCTGCCAATCTTTACATCTACGCACATTTCCTTCAAGATTCAGAGCAAATATTTTCAAGGTGTTTTCGTTCTGCTATGTTTCATGGCGGTGAGGCATGGACCTTTGGCATAATGATCGTGCCATGATCAGATCGATGTGTGGCTGTAAACTGGAAGAAATGATATTATATCAATTTATCAGAAACTTAGTATTCGTGAGATTACGGATGCTTTATGCACTCGCCATCTCAAGTGATTCGGCTATGTACTTATCCCACCTCTTGCCTCAACTGATAATGCGTTTGTATATCCCAGGTAGTAGAGAACAAATTAATCCAAGGAAAACATGATTCAAGTGCATAAGAAGCAGTACAAGTAGATGCAACTTGCTGATGTCAACCCTTTGGATTGAACTGCTCGAATAAAAGACGTGAGATGTTGCCTGGTATTGTTCACCTCAGAGTCCCGGACATTACTCTAAATACCAAAACTAGATCAAGAAGAAGAATGGCAAACAATTGGTTTTCATAAAAATATAGGACCAAATGTATTTTCGGCATCGCAATTATGCTAACATCTGAAAGAGGCAAGTTTAGTATGACACTATATCTAATATCACACTTTTCCAAATGTAAAGACATATTTGTGGTAGATCAAAGAAGACGTAGTTTGAGTGCATAAGAAGCAATATAACTGCATGCAACCTGACTCATGTCGGCCCTTTGGACTCAACTGACTGTTGCCCCCTTTTGGCTAAGATCAAAGTGTAGTATCTGTTCCGATGGATACTGCACCCCATAGACTGGTATTGTCTTGGCCTTCGGGGCTTGATTTATGCCGGTCTATGGGTCTGTCCTGTGCAGTTTTAGGAGGTCCACCCTTCTAGGCTTCGCCTCCCCTCTTTGGGGAGGAGTAAGTTTATTGCTTACTGCCTGAGGCGCCTCTACCGGGGAATGCTGACGGGGCTGCCCAGGCAATTTTTAAACCCCACTTTCCCGACCCAACCTTGGGTCACATCTTACTTGTGGGAGTAAGATAAAAACTGGCCTTGTGCCTAACTCCTGGAGAGGAGTAAATCAATACTCACAGCAATCTAAATACCAAAACTGGATGACAAGAAGGAAATGAAAACTGTTTGAGGGTTATGTAATGACAAAGCATAATACCTATTGTAAATGATTCATTGTCTATGATTAATTGAATACAAGTTGCTATTTTTACCCATAGCCGAGGGGGGAATTGTGGGGTTGTACCTTTCCTAATAGTATTAATGGTCACAATAGATCTGGTAGAATTTGAACTTGACATGGCCGATTACAAAGGCTGCAACAATCGGGCCAAGCACATATCTCTATTATTATCCAAAGAATTTAATGAGTTTGCTCTGATGAAATTTCAAATCACGTGTTATGTCTGAAGAATAATTTGTTTTATACATGATTTTGATTGGCCTAATGGATAGACGTGAAGTCCTATTGGTTCTATTGTGTTCGCTATAATGTTGCGAAAGGTATGAACCGACAATTTCTCCAATTACTATTGATAACATAGTGTCACATAATAATTTAGTTCTTTAAACATTCAATCAATTTAAAACCATTCCTTGGAATGCATGCGTCTCCTCCAAACCGAGGCTTTCTGCTGCTATGCACACACCTTGCAACTGGTTGCTGGTTTGTGAAGCTGAAAACAAATATTTTCTTATAATAATTATGCATTTAATTACGCAAATCACTTTTAGAGAATGAAGGATTTATTAAAGTCGATCGCCAATAATTAAATTACAATTAAACATCATCGGTGATAATCACATCAGCAGCTATTATGATCGCTTCATGGCATTAAAGGGAAATAGAGAGAGAGACAAATATGGTAAGTGCATTGCTGACTATATTACAGTTTTCGTTAAACCATACTTAACACATCTTGTGTCATAAATGCTTCTACCAAAATTCCCAGAGAGGTTTCCTCACAACTCTCTCTGTCATTTATCTGACATCATATCCGCCTATATATCATCGATTTCCTTTCCCCACAATCCTGGCTAATACAGTCAGGATCAACTCCATGACCTCTTCTGACCTTTCATTTGCAGCACTAATATGTACTAGCTAATAACTAATATATTTACTAGCCAACCTACCCACTCAAATATTTCACAATAGCAACTCGTGTTTATGTAATCATATACAATGAATCATTTACCGATCGTTTAAGTATTTTTTCACATTAAATAACCCCGAAAGGGTTTATATTCCATAAACCAGACAAACCATACAAATATTTGTTGATTTTTTAATAAATGTTTTATAGAGAATATGATTCTCTTTTACTAATTACAAAATGTTAATTTTGTTGGGTTTCTTATAGCACTTTTAAACATTTTTTTTTTTTTCTGTATTTATGATACAAGATTAGTTTTTTTTTTTTCTCGTGATTGTCAATAAATTTTTTTTTTGATGCAATTGATCATTTTTCTAATTCCCAGGAGAAGATCTACGAAATGATAGCAATTTTAAACGAGGTCGAATTGCCACAAATGCTCACATTGTATCTAAAGAAGCAATAAAAGGGTAAGTTTATCTGGTTAGCATTTTCTTAACAGCATAATTAGGACCAGAGCACAAGCATTAAGGCCCCCCAACAGAAAGTGGTCAACAATTATAGATATCTATATAAAGTTAGGTATGTATATATATATTTAAATATTTCTATCTATTGGATTAACTCGTGAACTATGAATCTTGAAACACAGCTGCCGTAAAAGTGGGTAATGTGGGCTATATTTAGTTTGATTTAGTTTTATGCAAATAGGAGATGGAAGCTCTTTGTGAAAATTCAGATACCTCTGATTTTTGTGACATTTTAACATTAGATATTAGACATCAGTTAACAAATATTCCCCAAATTTCAGTTTCTTTGGTGTATTGGAAACCCAATATTTTAAAATTCAAATATTTCAGATTTGTATTAAATTTGATCCATAGTCATTAGACACTAATTAGGCAAGATTTCTTGAATTTCAATTTCTTAAGAATTTTGAATAATCAATATTATTTTAAACATGTTCCAAAAATTCAACATCAAAGAATCAAAATCATTAGAATAAGGATTCTAGACATAAGGTTTAGTATGATTATATCTTGATTTTAATCTTTATAAGGGGACATAAAATTGATGCAAAACTGCTTTGTTTTAGGAAATCATTTTACCCGTCCTGGGATTATGAATCAAATTCAATGTAAATCTGAAATATTTGAATTTTCAAATCAGAAGTTGTGCCTATACTATGCCCCCTAAAAACTCTTTAAAATACTCCAAAGAGACTGAAACTTGACATTGATGTCTAATACCTATCGTTAAAATTTCACAGAAATCGGAGGTATATGAAATTTCATGAAAGGGCTTCCATCCCCTTTTTATCCCCTTTGCATAAAACTAAATTAAACTAAATATAGCCCATATTGCAATCCCTTACACCTAGCAGTTGTGTTCCGAAATTCATATTGATCGGTTTATTAGTTTAAGAGTGAATCCTGTACAAATATAAATATATACACATACCTAATTTGCTTCTTGCGGAGGGAGGGAGGTATGGTGAAGGGATGTTGGGTGAAGAGTCGCTTGTAGGAGACGGAAAATAGACATTTTATAGAAGTGGTCGTATCATTAGAATAAGAATTCTAGATATAAGGTTTAGTATCTTGATTATGATTTACAACTTTAAAAAGAGTGTCTATAATATTGAGATGTTACATGCGAACGTGATTACGTTTTAAGTTTGTAAATTACTAAGCCGTTTCAAAAGACCTCAACAGTAAAGACATATTTGTAAAGACACCAAGACTAACATCGTCTGAAGATGATTTGACAAATCAAATCGAAAGTACTTGCGAAAAAGGAAAGAAAAATGGAACAAGAAACTCACGCAACTTACATACACCAATTTGACCGAAATAATAAATTGACTATTCAGAAAATTTTTTTTTTAAATCTTATCAAGTAAAATCACTCCGTTTTATTTAATAATTTTTGCCTATATATATATATATATATATATATATATATATATATATATATATATATATATACTAGAAGAATACTTGTCCGCTATGGGGACATAAAACTGATGCAAAACGAGTAATTAATTTTGCCTGTCCTGGGACAGATATTCTTCGAGCATATATATATATATATACTAGACTGTAATCAAAAGAAAGAAGAAATCACTTCGCCTGAGCAGTGGTGTGTTGGGAGGGGGCTCTTTTTTAACTTAGAATTTAGAAACACATGGCAACAGCTAGTATATTATAAAATAAATATGTCTCCTATTATATATTAAATCACTAAGCATAGCTGGTTTGGGATCTGTCAGGATTTATTTTGGTGAGAACAAATTTTTTCCCTCTGCAACATGGAATAATTGATTCAATTATAGTTGTTTCTCCTTGTTTGTTGGATTCGATTTGCAAATCAATAAATCGAACTGACATTAGTTAGTCTGAGATCGGGTATTTACCTCCCCTTGGTTTCACGAGAGTGCCACTGTCATTGTTTCTGGCAATGTCTGCATTGAACATTTTTTGAAATCGTCAGATGACTTGAGATTCTCCTGAGGCATGAAGGGATGTTTTCTTTATAATTTCTACGCTCTCTTGTATTTTGAAGTTGATAATTTCATACTGTTTAGATTACTAATTTTTTCAGAGGGAAGTTGTACATTATTTATTAAAGTATTAGTATATAATAGAACTTGTGACATACTGAGCTATATGCGTACTTCGAGTGGCTAATCCACCGTTTCGTATTTTTCTTTTTTAATATTAACATTTGACTCTGAAACCCAATTTTTATAACCAAGCATAAAAAAATTGGTTCTTGTTGCTTAAAAGTACGGAAAAAAAATTTTTTTGTCTTTTCCTGAGAGAGAGTTAATTAAGGGGCAGTAACTGTGAATTGTAATTTTGAGTCAAATTTTGTCTTTAATATCTAACAACTTTGATTTTGTATTAAATTGCGATCATTGATCTGAACTTGTTCCAGTTTGAAGACCTACTTTATTTTACTTCCGAAAAAGCTAAACAGATCGATTTCTTGCAAGCCCATGGCTTATTTCTGGCGAAGAAACCTGCAGTTGTGGGCATAACATGCGACTTGTGCCATCAACAGTGAAAACTGATGGATTTCTTTGGCGTTGCACGAGTGGTTACTGAGCAAGTATAACGTTGATTAGACGTAACTCGCTGAATTTCGTTCAGTGATTTCATTCACTACAAAATTCAAATTTAAACAAAATAAATTCTTAAATTTTCCATTACTGTGTAGCAGTTACCTCCTCCTTTCAAAACATAACTGCACCGGTTGGCCGTTAGGTGTCGCTTTTTCACCAACAGGTGGCGCTGAAAACGACACCAGAGTTATCTGCCCTTCGGACTATAAAATCCGTTGCAAACGGAAATTCGCTCTCTCTTTCACCGACCAGCCTCAGCAGAACAACGCTGGCACCAGCGCTCCGTCTCTCTCTCTCTTCTCTGGTCGACAGAACGACGCTAATACACTAGCGCTTCGTCTCACGCTTTTCTCTTCAAATGGCATCGGCATAACAACTACCAACACACGTGGTCAAACAACGGTAAAAGTTTGCAACTCATTTTCTTTGTGTACGGCTTTCAAAGACTTTACTCACGCCGGATTCATTTCTTCTTATACCTTTTTCAAGAACTGTTTTTCCATCGACACACATGCATACATCACACACTTCATCATTCCACGTACACACACGTTCAATAAACCTTATTTGAACTAACTTATTTTGTTTATTAATTATTACTCTGTCTTTGCATGCAACATTGCTTGATTTACTGAACACGTTTATAATCGGGGGAACACGACCCTCGATCCTAACAACTGTATTCTTTTACGTTCATTTATTAATAATTAATTTCCAGTTAATTGCTTTCGATGTAATAACAACAGTTGAATAGAGTTACTGCCCCTTAATTAACTCTCTTTCAGGAAAAGACAAAAAAAATTTTTTTTCATACTTTTAAGCAACAAGAACCAAAAAAATTTTAAGTATAAAATAAGAAATATTGTTTCTGAATGTTTATGGGTAATTTTGTTTTACGTGTTTGTAATTATTTAAAAATTCCATTGTTTACCTGGACCTATAGGCAATTTTTCTTCTGTTATTTTGTGCTGATGAAGTTATTTTTATTAAAAATTTCTGAAACATAAGCACACATTAGATTTGTTTTGATGTTGAATTTTTGGAACATGTTTAAAATAATATTGATTATGTCAAAATGTTGTATTCTTTTTTTGAAAATGTGTGTATATATTGCTACAAATGTAGGGAGATCTATCGAGATTAAGAATAGGAAACTGCGAAAGACATCGGTAGTATGTATACATATCTATATATATATATATATATAGATAGGGTTCATCTCCACATATTTGTACATGACGAGATCCGAGAAACAATTTCAGCAGGCAGGTTGGACTTTGTGGGGTCATGTCTATTTTTAGCCGACACGGCCGACAAGAAGAAGAGAGGGCGAGGGAGAAGGAAAAGGAATTTAACTGCCCGCGAGGAAGGATGAGTCACCGGGTTAAAACGGTAACACTTTGAGTACAGTCGCACGAGAGAGAGGACGAGTGAACAGCCGACGACAAGCAAAGATGTGCGACTACAGTGTCGCAAGAAAGGCAGGGACCTTTTGAAATGGGATTATAACCCCGTGCGAAGACACCCGAAAGACGGAGAGATGCCTCTTTCGAGATATTGTCAAATACCTTTACGAAAGTCGGGAGAAATACAGAATACAGAATGAACGACCCGGAATTGCTTTCCCGAAGAAAATGCGTGAACCTCAGTGAGAGATAAGACCCGTTGTTGTGAAATCCTTGAAATACACGGTAACGAAAATAACTTGAATATCTTTCCCCGGACATTTTGCCTCTAAGGCTATCACATGTATGTTTTATGTAAGAGATGAATCATGTTGCTATAGGACTATAATAGACAAGTTCCCCCCCTTTTATTAATAGACTTTTGTTTTCATGTTTTCTTTTGTTTTGTTTTTATAGATATATTTACCCCTTTTAGTATATTGTTTTTATTAAATAAATGAGTATAAATTTAACCCTAATGTCTTATGTCGTTCTTCGCATCTTTTGTTTTGTTTCCTGACGGTATCTTATATTAGAGAAATCCCCATCCCATATCATTTAAAACGTTTTATTTGAACCCTGGGATATTACAAGCCACTCCGGACGACTTTTTTTTAATTTCTTTTTTTATCATTGTCACGTATTATCATTCGGTGGTCCCGACCGGCGGCATTCGTGACAATATACAAGGTCTGTCTAAAAAGTATCCGACCTTAGGCCAGAAAATATATTTCAAATACCTGATGGGGTTGAGACCCTAATCCCCTTTAAGGTAGGCCCTTTGTGCTTGCACACACTTAGCCCACCGATCCATCCACTGTCAGAAACACCTCTGGAAGTCTTCTTTTGGAATGGTGTTCATCTCCACTGTAGCATTCTGCATTATCTCTTCTCTAGTCTCAAAACAGGAACTTTCAGTGGGTCTTCAATTTTTTAAACAGCCAGAAGTCGCAAGGAACCATGTTTGGAGAGTAGGGAGGTTGGTGAATGACTGGAATTCCATGTTTGGCCAAGAAATGTTGGATCAATTGGGATGAATGTGCTAGGGCGTTGTCGTGATGCAGTTGCCAGTTTTTCGCTGTCCACATGTCTGCTCTTTTGCGCCGAACTGTGTCACGGAGACGTCGGAGAACATCTTGATAGTACTCCTTTGTCACTGTTTGTTCTTCCGGTGCGTATTCGTGATGCAAAATTCCACGGATATCAAAGAAGACAGTCAACATCACATTGATTTTGCTTCACACCTCTCGCGTTTTTTTGGCCTTGGAGACTCAGGATGCTTCCATTGCGACACCTGTCTTTTTGTTTCTGGGTTGTACCCGGACACCCATGACTTATCTCCAGTTATCATGGTGTTCATAAACCCAAGATCAGTGTTGGCGGTTTCCAGAAGGTCCTGTGCAACTTGAAAACGGAGGTCCTTTTGTTCCTGCGACAACAACTTGACACAAATTTTGCAGCCACTCTGCATGTTGAAATCATCACGCAAAATTGCATGAGCTCAATTTTTACTCACTCCGACCTCTTAGGCGATCTCCCGCACGGTTGAACAACTATCTTCCATTACCAAATTTTGCACCCTCTCAACGACAGCTGCATTCCGAGCAATTTGGGTCTGCCAAAACGCTGGTCACTCTCCGCTGATGTGCAGCCATTTTTGAATCGGTTGAACCACTTCTTAATTTGTGTTACACCCATCGAATCTTCTCCAAACACCTGCTGAATCTTACAAATTGTTTTGCCTTGAGAATCACCAAGCTTTTGACAAAATTTGATGCAGTACCTTTGCTCAACACATTAAGTCAACTTGAGAGAATCAGTTATTCTGACGAACACGTTGTGTAGCACCTCACTCAGCGACTGACAGGCAGTAATTCGTTTTCTTGGTTTGTCGCGTTTTACGTTTTTCTCTGCTTCCATAATGTTTGTTCCGTGGTCCAGTGCTGTACTGATTGGTAACCCAGAATCCCATGCGGTCGGGATGCCATTAGCTATGCTGCTTTGCATGACGGATGGTACCGATATCATGGAACCGAATATGGTATAGTTACCTTGAGTCATTACGTTTGTCAGTGGTCGGCATAGTAGACTGTGGTTTTTCCATTGGTGAGTGAAGCTGTCTCCCTGTCGTAAGTGTTTGACGTCCAGCATTTCTCGCCAGTCGTGAAATAGTATCATTTGGATGTCCGTGGTGAAGTTGTCTCTGTCTATTGTCCCGGTGTTTGGTAGTTGATTTAATAGGTGGATCGGTGCTCCGTAACTGTACTTGTAAGTTGGTAATTCTGCTTCTGTGCCTACCATAGGTTGGATTTCTGTAAAGGACTTATTCGGAATTTTCGAGATTCCTTCCAAGTTTCCGTATCCGATGTAATTACCTCTGTCTATGTAGACATCGAAGTATGGTTCTGGGTTAGGTACGAAAACTTCTTCATTATTTTTTATCATCCATTCTCCGCAAGTAATGTTTTCTATGGTGAACCCACAGCTTTTCACTCTGTAGCTAGTGGCCTGTCCCATCATAGCCTCCCATCTTATTTGTTGTACCCATGTGCTGAGGAAGTATGGTATGATGTAATTCGCACTCTCTGGTTGTGCCCACGCGTAATGTCCAATGTTATGGTAGCCCTCGGTAATTGATCCTTCGTATTTTGTAAAGTGTCCTTTTATTTTGTTCATGTCAGTTGTTTTTACTAAGTTTTTGAAACGGCGTTTTACACAGAAGACGCGCGTGTCATTACCTGTTTCAGGTGGCAGCGTTCCTCCAATGTTGACTCCTTGCCAGCCGTTTGACTGCCCTGGGTCAGACGAGTCCATATCCGAGCTCTGTTCCGCCATAGTTTGAGTAATAGTATGACTGCTGGCCGTGCAGAGGATCGAAGTCGGTATCGCCTCTGAAAGTAGAATCGAGACCAAGCGCTGATTTAAGCTTGAGTGCTGTTCGGCTCGCTGTTCCCAGTAGTCCTGTACCTTCTGAATCTTTGTAGAATTGTTCATCGGCGTCAACTGTTTTTATCGATTTATCACCGTATGCGATGTCATGTGTTTTTGCTGCTTGATCTAGTTTGTTGAGTGCCGGTAGGTATTTGTTTTTTTCAAGGTTCGTTCCCGGGCCTAAGAATCTGTGATACGGTACTGTGAAAGCGATCGAACGTCTTTTCGCTCTGCGTATCGGTGGCATTCTGACAAAGCGCGTGTATAGCTAGTTCTTTTTCCCGGTTTTAGTTTCCGGTTCCGTTATCATTCCGAAAACTATTTCTGGCAATGGAATGGTGCATGTATCTAGTATTGGCACTATACCATTTTAGTTATGGTCCAATGGTATGGCGTAGATTCCTTACGTTATATTACTAAGGTGTCTTCCTTCATTGTAAAGTGACGCCATCCTATTGTCTCTATTTTACACAGGGGGGGGAAAAAAAGGTTGGATACTTTTTAGACAGGCCTCGTATATTAAATATTTGAAAATATTGTTTATAAATATCTGGATTTGCCATAACGAAAAAAGGATTGATATTCCTTAAAGCAAGTATGTTAAGAATGACATCATACAATTTGGAGGTAGGTGTAGTATTTCAGAGCCACAAGTTAGCAAATCAGGGACTACTTGAATGGATTGTGTCTCCTCGAAGTAGGGGTCCTATGTTTAAGAGAACTAAAACTGCATATGATCCCAAGAAAACAGTGTTACCTGATACATTGTGTAAGTTTTATAATTATAACCTATTGAATTTTTTGTACAAGCCTGTTCATGAGGGCAGAGTTAGACACAAGGTCGGTTTTTAATGCGGGAAAAATTCAGCTCCCCAAAAGGGGCACTTTGGATTGGGGAAAAAAATATAAATTACTTCAGTCTAGAAAAATTTCTCCTTCGCTGACTGAGGATAGAAAAGATAAAGGGTAGTATCAAAACAGATACTACAATTTGTTCTTTGCCAAAAGTTGATTTATTAATTATAATTTATTGAATTTTTCGTATAAGCATGTCTTCTTTCTTAGTTATATTATTTCTGAATATTTTTAACATTAATCTTTTGCGAATAATTAAAACTGTTTTTCGTTATCAGGAACAAGGTCATCTTCATGAGTCAAGTAAGCAAGCAAACTATTGCCAGGGTAATTATTAAATTTCTCTTTTTCTTTTTCAATTATATTACTCTCATTATGACTTAAAATAAACTAACTTTTAAAGACAAAGAAAGAATTGGAATTTATAAGCCACTTATAGATTGGTCAATGGTTGTCTCCTTTGTCTCTTTAAAAGTTGTGTGGATTGGCCAAAAAGTATATCCAATCACTGCTCACGCGACCTTATATAAACTCGAATGCTTAACGCTCCAGCCTTTTCTTCTTCTTTTTTTTTTTTTTCTTTTTTTTTTTTTCTTTTTTTTTTTTTTTCTTTTTTTTTTTTTTACTTTTACTACTAATATACGGTTGAAGTGGGTTTGACTGCAATTACAGAAAAGGCCTTCAGGTAGCCAATTCTCTTTTTCTAGTTTCCCTTCATATGGTTGATTTTAGTCTGACTGCATTATGATAAAAAGCTCTTAAAAACAGTTACAGGCAGCCAATCCTCTTTTTCTAGTTTCCCTACTGTGGTTGATGTTGGTTTGTCTGCATTATGATAAAAGCTCTCGGAAGGCTATTACAGACAAAGGCCATTTTTTTCACGACGAAAACAGCAATTGTTGGAGCAAGTATTTGCACCTGTTAACCAAACTATTCATTAAGATAAATTCTTGCAAAAACATGTATTCACAACCCCCCCCCCATTTTGTGTTATATATCATTCTTTATTACTTGCCCAAGTAAAATTGTTAAATTAGTCTACATTGTTGTTGTTCCTTGTTTTCAAAAGCCATCGTTCCTAATTCAACTTTCAGCGCTTACCTTTAAGTGTAAGTCCTAGTTTCTCGTGTCCGAGAATTTAATTTTCTTTCAGGGATAAAAATCCCAACAAGGAAGTGGTCATCCAAGATTTGAACTTTGATGGATTTTTAGATATCCTGAAGATGATCCTTAGCAGAATTGAAAGTATTTAGTGCATAAATAATTTAGGTCCTTTCATTAAAAAACATAAACCCTGATATTAAAAGACATAACAGATGAATTTCAAAATTGGCAGTTCCTATTTACTTGCCTCCCCACGAGGGCAGAGTTAGGCATCAGGAAAATCCTGCTCCCCAAAAAGGGGCACTCTGAATTAGGAAAAAAAAATTTTTAATTGCTTCAGTCCAGAAGGATTTCTCCTTCACTGACTGAGGACAGAGTAGATGAAGTGTAGTATCAGAACAGATCTGAGCCAAATTTATTCAATTTAACAAAGTCTCAGATTATAAAAAAGATTTTGTTTTTTAATTTGCTTGTTTAGTTTTTAGCTGGAACATTCAGATTTATTACAAAGTTGAATATAAAATCTCCCAACTATTATGTTATTCCACCAGTCTTTCGCCCAAATAATCCAGTTTACAAAACTTTTGGGGAATGTTTATTGTGGCGATCATTTTATGTTAAACTTGCATAGCAAACAGAACTCCCTTCTAAAAATTGAACCATAACTCATTTCAAAAACAGTTTTTAATAATCTGAGAATGTGGTGCTCCATCTATATAATAATTCAAAGATTTGAAAAAAAGAAAAGAAAAAAGTAACGTAAGTATAAACCTTCTGAAAACCTCAACTCCAGGTGTATCATTTTACATTAAACTTAACATAACAAATTTAGCCGCCTTTACCTAAAAATTGAACAAGTCGGTTTTAAAAAAAATTTTTTTGTTAAAAGTTGCTCAATTGAAAGTAATGCAAAGTCATTTGGAACAGTCATAGTTATAATGTAAGCAAGGTTTTTTTTTGTAAACCTTGTAATTTAGGTTTACTCAATAATATTTGTAAAGAAAAATGGATAAAATATCAGCAGAAACTTTTAACAAATTTATTACAACTGAACACAATATAAAATAATGAGTTAATTGCCGCTGTAACGCGAGATGAAATATACACAGTTTCAAGACGTTGGTCTGTTTAGTTTTCTCCAGGCAAGACTCCATCGACAAGGGCGATAACTCCGAAATGGTCCAAGGGAGATAATTGCGTTTTTTTTAGTTGTCCTAACAGTTTTACAGCTGGATACGCTTCCTAACGCTAACCCGTTACTTTGTGGAGAGCAGCCTCGTAACTCTCTTTTCCCTTATTTTGTCCTTTAGTCCTCACATTCCATCAGCGATCTTTTCGACAAAGGGGGAAGAATTGCTTTTTTCTGGGTCGGAATCTATTCGTGTAAGACTTATCGTTGGCTATTTTTGACCTTGAAGTGGTATTTTTTTTTTTTAGCTCTTTACATCAAGTGGCTTCATACCTTGTTTGGAGCGATTTCCATTAAAAAAAAAAAAAGATCAGGGTTTTGTATGTTTTATCAAAACACAACTTCTAAGTGAGTTACCAACCAAGTTCAACAGTCTTCATTTGACCAAATCAGTAAGATTTTTAGGCACCTAACAACCGCCAAAGTTCATTCTTTTACAACATGCGTCTGGTGCATTTCATGGAGACACATCTGACGATTACGAGTTCAACTCTAGAATGAACTGCCAGTTGGTCCGGAACTGCCTATTAGTTATTCTCAGCTGGCCAGCTGAGGTTCAATCCCCTAATCTGCCACCAGTGAACCCTGTGGATGGAGGAGATGGTTACTAGTATATATATTAGTAGATATGTTAGCTAGTACATATTAGTGCTTCAACAGGAAGTGCTGTAGGTCAAAAGTTAGAAGGAATCAAATGGTTGATCCTGCTAAGATTAACAGAGGTTTGTCAAAAAGGGATGTTTATATTCATCATACATGCAAGTTTAGATGAACTCTTGGACTTCTAGACTTCTATCATCTTATGTAAACCTACCTTCCCGTCAGATTCAGGTGGGGTGTCTTATGTGGCAAGAAATACAGTAATAAAACTTGTTTGAATAATATAATATACTTGTAATTGAATTTAAAAAATTTTCATTGTAGTTAATTTGTATAGAATTCAGTATTTTTTATTATTATTAATTGATTTATTAAAAGTTAATATTTTCTTCTTTTTTTTTACCAGAGTTCTGCTACGCTTGAAAACAGTAATCTCAAGATACATCGATGTCATGGCTCTAATTTATATCTCTTGGCACCTTTGAGGTAAGAATTTCTTAGCTGTTTTTTAACTCTTTAATATAATCATCATATTTAGTTTAACGTTTGTTTCACGTGCTTGCATGTTTTGGACGACTTTTAAAAATGGACTTTTAAACTAACCTATCTCTGGCCTGCTCTTTATTTATCCGTCTTTCTCCCAATTCTATCCTTATCACTTCCTCTCACGTTTTCCTTGGTCGTCCCTGCCAATTACCCTGCTACCTTAACTGTTCTGCATTTACTAACCCCCAAAAATCTCATCCATTCTTTCAACGTAAGCATACCAACAAAGTTTCCTGTTCTTCACACATTTCCCTATACTGTAAATTCCCTACACTATCAAATATTGTGGGAATAATTATTAAATTATTTAAAATAATTTTAACTGAAAATTTTTTTTTTAATATTTTTTTTAAATTTCAAGAAATATTTTATAAAAAAAGCAACAAAAAAAAAACTCCACTGGGCTCAATTGCAAATACAAGAGCTAAAATATATTTATTACGGTTAAAATAATTTATTTTATCATTTCACCATAATAAGCATAAATATATATATATATATATATATATATAAATATATATATAGATATATATTTGTGTTATAATGGAATAATTCCAGGAAGAAATCTGGGTATGAGAGCTCAATGTGGTAAACAGAGCAAGAATAACATAAAATATAATAACACGAAATTACATAATTGTCGATGCAATAATTTATTTCAACCTTGTGGTTTCCTCAAGCATCAAACTAGACAATTACATTTTTGAGACTGACAGAAAACTGAATTCACCTTCAACAATTCAAATACAACCAGAGAGAGTGGTGGTCGCAACCAATCTGAACACCTCTTACAGAGCGAGGAGGAATTAAAATCTTATATTTAACTAAGGCGATTGAAAGGGATCTTATTGTTTCTTTTAAAATAATAACGGCTGTGTTAAAAGCACATTCTTTTGACACTTACGACTTGGTGATATAAAACGTATAGACGCTTCTACACACACGCACATATATACACATCCTACGATCACGCACACACGCAACAATATGTTTTTGGGGCATATAAATTCGGCTAGACTTGTGTTCTCAACCTGATAGGAAAAAGAAAGGAAGAAAAAAAAGAAGACGTTTGCATGTCATCGATTGACTGACAAACTGTGGAAGGTTTACATTTGACAGGTTTTCATTCTGTCTAGATCCGAGGGATAGGATATATTTGAAAAATAAAAATTATTTAAGATTATATTTGAATCTATTTGAAATAAATATTATACGCATACAGTTACATACACACACACAGATGCCAATATGCATCTATATACAAAACATTTACATAAACATTCTATATTCTAATTGTAATACATTAATAATCTGAGTTCTAAAAATTCATCTTATATTAATTTTATAATCTATGGAAACCTATAATTATAACCTAATTCCAATCTAACAATGTCTAGTGATAATATTAGATACTTAAATTAATTCAATGATTAGTGTATTATCAGCAGAAAAATTTCTTAAAGCTATCTTATTTTAAGTAAATAATCAGAATAAACAAATATCTTAAAGTACAATTATATATGCATACATCCCAAAACACCTATAATGAATATCACCAAGTCAGTAATTACGTGTCCATAACAGATATTATTATAAATACTTATTGGGGTAAATAATCTATTTGGTATCTTCACCGTTACAAATCTAGAGGTCTATCGGATTATGAGATATTGGTTATACAGGGTGGGCAAAAATAAGGGTCCTATTTTTAAAAATTCATAACTTTTTTATTTATTGATTTTTTAAATTTTTTTTTTTAGAATAAGTAAAGGACCCCTTCCGAAGCAAGCATGAGCCGTATTAGCCCTAAGGAACGTACCCTCATTTAGAAAACATTATTTTTGCTTAAAAAACTCAAAACAGTGTAAAAAACAATACTTTAGTTTTTGTAAGTTTTAAGAAGTGTTTTTCGGCTAAAATTTGTTTTGTTTATTTCAAAAAATCTCGGAAGGGTCAGTCTACACACACATAAAGTTTGGTGAGTTTAACTTTTATTTTGTGGAAGTTATTCAAATTCAAGTTATTCAAATTTAAAGATAGGACCCTTATTTTGGCCCACCCTGTATATATATATATATATGATTTTTCTCCTGCATTTATTTTTTTTTCATCCAGATTTGTTTGATGGCAACACTAATACTCTGACCAATGAGTCGCACCATCTGGCACCAATATATATATGATATATATTTAATATACAGGTACGAGGGATAGATCTCTCAAAATCGAGGTAAAACCGAACTGAGACAGTAGATCCTGCACAAAGAACTCAATATGCGACTAAATAGAGCTACATCAATAATGAGTAAGACCAAATTTGTATGAGTCTGTTTAATTTTATTATTTCTTCATTTTAGGTCAGTTACTGTCCAGAAATGTCGTCACTCAAAGATTGTCCTCGGTCCTGTTGAAACTTCTGTCCACATCGAAAATTGTGAATTTCTTACTGTTATAGCCCCTTGTCACCGAATCGTCATAAAGTAAATATTATTTATCTACTCAAAAATTGTTTTCCTTTTTTTGTGTATAAAATTACTAGTTACTATAGTAATTTTGTTCTTTTATGTTTATGTGAATTCACATTTATGTATGATATTGTTGGGGTCTGGTACCAGCTTTCCGGATTAGCCACTACATATTTTGTGGACCTATAATGCACATAGATATAATAACTAAATAAATAATAATAACTTATATCAGAAATATTGTTCACATATCATATTTCTACAATATAGACTTTTAGTGGTGTTTTTTTTTTAATATTGAAATGTGATTGTGCATTTGTTTTGCTTAGGGATTAATAAATACATGAAAAGGTGACATTGAGTTGCAAAGTCCTTTTGTCTTTCCTCCTCGTTATGTCTGTGTAGATTATTTTTTTCTTTCTCAACTGTGTTGTTGGTGTGGCTAGGACGCATTGTGTGAATAACTTTGTGTATATAGAAGAATAATTAAGTTACGGCAGAGATTCGGAATGAAGGTTTATTTATAGAAAAATGTTAAAAATGTTACCAGTACAATGTACACTTAATTATGAAGGAGAGAGACAATTATATTCCTAACTTAACTATAGATAGATAGAAGACAGGCAGACAGATAGCACTGATGGCCGCTTGCAGTTTCATAGTTTTGTAGTTTTAATAGTGTCTTATTTAGCGACTTTCTGCTTCAAGCTTCCACAACAGTCTGATTTTAAAATCTAATCATTCTCTCCAGCTCTGGTCCCATGTGACGTCATATTTGCGTATTGCTTTGAGTTTGTCCCTTCTGACCCCACTCGTCAAATCTGACCTTAGTATCAGATCAGTCCAGAATACACTCTGAGAACGGTGTTTGTTTTACGCTCGGGCTGGTCATTGTGACAATACTCATTCACATGTGTCACAATCTATACTAGTTGATCTACCATCCATAATCTAACATTCACATGGACTCTGGCAGTCGGTGTAACATTACTGTTTATGTATATACAAAAAAAAACGAATCATGTGTCCATGATGATAGGTTTGTTATTCATACAACAATTTCCAAGAATGTTCCATCCAGTGATCTCATCCGCACCTCGTTTTTAATCTGACCCCTCTGACCCTACCTTATTAAATCTTACCCCCGATGTCAGATCAGTCCAGAATACACTCTAAGAACGGTGTTTCTTTTATACATGGGTGGGTTATTTTGACCGTACTCATTTACATGTGTCATAATCTACCATCCATAATGTAACAATTGTACACTCAGGTCATGCCAAATAAATTTTTTAAATGGTATTAGAAATCGATTCTCAGCTCATATTGAAGGGTGAGTTTAATTTAAAATGAGAATAGAATTGAATTATAATTAGTTATAACTGTCATTTTTGTTGTAATAAGTAATTATTATCTAGATAAAAATGTTTGATAATTTTAATTTATGGTATTAATTGCTACTTCTGCATTCTATTTTTATTCTATTTTTATGTAGTTATTTATGGCTTGCTCATTATTTGTAGTGAATTTTGTTGTGATAATATTTTTTTTTTAATTGTGATTATATTATACTAAGATCAATACTAGTGGAATCATTTTATAAAAAAGTTTAATGGTGTTACCATTTTTAGCATTAATAAAATCGATTACAATAACAGTAATGATAACAATGCTAATCATACCTACGATCGTCGCAGTGATAATAGCATTAATAAAAATAAAATTAAATTAAAATAAAAAATTAAAATAACAAGATAATAATAATAATAATAATAATAATAATGATTATAATAGTAATAATAATTATCACAATCATTACCATCCTGCTACTTGTGAAGTCATTGGGCGAAATAAGTCTACAAGTGATGGTAGGTTTTTATGGTTTTACTACCAATGACAAGGACTAAGTACCAGTCAATAATTAAGTGTTCAAGATAGTAATCGAAGGGTTAAGTAATTGAGATTAGATTAGTCTAAGTGATATCAGTGTTAATAGCTATCCCAGTTATGGGTTTATGTGGGAGATGATTTTGGTAGAATTGGTAGTATGACTGAGAGGCTATTGAGGCTGTGCATTATAGGTAATACTTAGAGATTTGATGTTATTGATAGTTTAGTGGGGTGGTTATATATTTATAGATTTATAGATTCATCGGGACTTGGTGGGGTTGGGTGGTAAATTTGGGTGGGTGGGTAGGGGGTTATAATGTGTTTTGAGGTAGTGTATAATGTTAATTGAGGTAGTGTATAGTGTTAATGTCATCATTCATTTTTGTAAAAAAAAAATTTTTTTTAATTATGTGGGGAGTTGGTGTGGGGTTAAGGTGGGGTATGTGGGTTGCTAAGGAGGTAGAGTCTACTATGTTTACAGTTGATAGATGTCTCTTGTTTTCTATTTAGGAGTTTGTTTTTGTCTTTAAAGCGGATAATTTCCAGTTTTTCATTTAAACATAATCTACATGGATGGTTTATTGATTTGCAGGTGCTAGATTTTTTCAAGATTTTCCACTTTATTATGGGAGTTTCTTTTTTTGTTTTTATTTTGTGGTAGTGTAGTGAAAGTCCAGTTTGGCCAGGATGGTCAGGGTTGTTGAAGGAGAGTTTATGGTTGTAGAATCTTTACTTGAAGTTGTTACCTGCCAGACCAATATAATAGTTAGTCTGGGATGGGTTTTCAGTTGAGGAGATAGATGCCTCATAGACCACTTGGGTTGATAGGCACTTTTGATTTAGGGGGCAGTTTGATTTAATATTACAGTTACATGTTCTTCTAGAATTTGAGGTTACTGAGGTATTTAGTATTTTCATATTGTGCTTTTTTATGATTTTTTCTAAGTTGTCTCCACAACAATAACTGAGTTTTAGTGTATTCTTATTAAAAATTTTATGGAGTATGTTGTTATTGGGGAAATGAGTGTTTATTAAGTTCAGGAATTTATTACCTAATTTTGCTCTGAATTTTCATTGAGCACTCTCATAAACCCGGTTTCAACTTCCTTCGGATTCATACCCCCTGGATATTGGTAACAAGTTAATTATATATATATATATATATATATATATATATATATATATATATAACAAGTAAAGGATAAGAATAAAAAATTGTACAAAGTACAATATCTATTAACTCATCAGTTGTTCAAGACAATTTAAAATAAAAGAGATTTTATTATTCCTTCTTTAAGCCATGGCTTTTCAAAGAATGATATCTTATCGTCAGAGGAGAGCAAACATATGTTGGTAAAGGGAAAATTACCAAAAGTCAAAATTTGAAAAGATATAAAAATAAAGATAATATAAAAGGTTGATAATTTAGGAAAAAATCACTGTTGAAAGTTTGTAGAAGCAGGTCCAAAGTAAGGTAAAATCCAGTCTTATTTTATGAAAAAATTGGCATCTGAAGTTGTAAAAATCGGTTGAAGTTGTGGAAAGGCAAAGACCATTAAATGGCCCAGACTATCCGTCCAGTTAACTTTGACACACTGTAACTTTTTTCTAACTTTAAAACCCCTTGTCTTGAACAACTGATGATTTAATAGATATTGTACTTTGTACAATTTTTGTTCTCATCCTTTACTTGTTTATATAATTGCCCTATCTTGTATATCGAGCATCAATCATCCATGATAGGTTCTACTTCAAAGGTATACATCATATCTTTATTCTCCTGTTTCTTGACTTATAGAAACAGATTTTTACTGAAAAACGTTTTTATGGATAACATCTTTCATGAGATAAGATATATTGTTTTGTAAATCTTATTCTATAGTTTCCTTCAGCTTTAATAACAGCTTTTATGTGATTTATGGATCGCCTACATGCTAGGATCAGGTGTTTCTTCTTCATATTAGACATTACTTTAATAATAGAGTTTTTTTAGGAATTATTCTGTGTTGAAATACTTAATACTGATTGATCATCATCATATTCAGTTTAACGTTCATTTTACATGCTGGTATGTGTTGGACGGTAATTAGAAATTGACTTCCAAACTTATCTCTGGTCAGGTTTCTTTGGAAGTCATTTCCGTAATTGAGGCAAAAATTTTATAGGCCAGATGCCCTTCCTGACGCCAACCTAGGGAGGTGATGGGGACCAGCTTTTTCATCGAGGCACCATCTCTAGGTGATTGCCCACCAAGGTTAAAGAGTGCTTCTCGTCAATTCTATCAAAATACTCAATCTCCATTGGTTATCAAAATCGGACTTCAACCAATCAAAAGCAGTTTTCCCTGGGAGCCGAGCACCTGTTGACATTAGCTACATAAGGGAAACCCCAAACACAGCCATTAGTGAGAGACTAAACTTGCCAAACAAATTTATGTCAGTTGTGAAACTACTACAGACTCCTTGCGGGCAATTAAATCTAGTCATAGCCACTTGGCTACTGGCATCCTGGCAAACAACACAAGTCACAGTCATGGACTATTAAACATAGCGACTGCTTATACACAGTCTCACAAACTCACTTACATACAAGACCACACATACAACCAAAAATCAACACTTTCTTCTTCAAGACCCTTTGAACTCTAACTTCTTTACTTTTGGTTGTTCCATCAAGACGTAAATAAAATTGATATATTATGTATGGATAGATTTTATCAATTACTGTTGACCATGCCTTATCAACTGCAAGCCTTTGTCTTGTTTTTATGTCTGGTTCATTGCTGCTATTGCTACTGTCAACTATTGAATAATTATGTTAATCTAACTATAATATAAATTAATTTGAATTGTTAAATATATTCCTATTGTATTTTATAGTAGTAGCCAATTGTGTACCTTTCACCTGCTCACTCCAAATCATCCAGTCATTCTTAATGGAAACGATTCTGTTGTTTTGGCCCCATACCATACGCATTATCCCAAATTAGAAGACCACATGGCAAGAGTTGGACTGGAAGCTAGTTGCAACTTGTGGGATCAGCCATTGTGTCTGGGTAAGTAGAACACAAGTTTTCTTTGTTTTTACCATTTTGTTTCCACTCTATCATTATCTCTCTTGGATTTATGAGTTTTTCTTTTACAGCATATCGACATTTATTGGGTTATTCAATGCTGAAATTGATAATTTTGGTAAATATATTGTAAATAATTAGTTATTAGACACCTACTGTAGGCGGTCCATCGCCAGGCACCTACTGTGGGCGGTCCATCGCCAGGCACCTACTGTGGGCGGTCCATCGCCAGGCACCTACTGTGGGCGGTCCATCGCCAGGCACCTACTGTGGGCGGTCCATCGCCAGGCACCTACTGTGGGCGGTCCATAGCCAGGTACCTACTGTGGGCGGCCCATTGCCAGGCACCTACTGTGGGCGGCCCATCGCCAGGTACCTACTGTGGGCGGTCCATCGCCAGGCACCTACTGTGGGCGGTCCATAGCCAGGTACCTACTGTGGGCGGCCCATCGCCAGGCACCTACTGTGGGCGGCCCATCGCCAGGTACCTACTGTGGGCGGCCCATCGCCAGGCACCTACTGTGGGCGGTCCATAGCCAGGTACCTACTGTGGGCGGCCCATCGCCAGGCACCTACTGTGGGCGGCCCATCGCCAGGTACCTACTGTGGGCGGTCCATCGCCAGGCACCTACTGTGGGCGGTCCATAGCCAGGTACCTACTGTGGGCGGCCCATCGCCAGGCACCTACTGTGGGCGGCCCATCGCCAGGTACCTACTGTGGGCGGTCCATCGCCAGGCACCTACTGTGGGCGGTCCATAGCCAGGCACCTACTGTGGGCGGTCCATCGCCAGGCACCTACTGTGGGCGGTCCATCGCCAGGCACCTACTGTGGGCGGCCCATCGCCAGGCACCTACTGTGGGCGGCCCATCGCCAGGTACCTACTGTGGGCGGTCCATCGCCAGGCACCTACTGTGGGCGGTCCATAGCCAGGTACCTACTGTGGGCGGCCCATCGCCAGGCACCTACTGTGGGCGGCCCATCGCCAGGTACCTACTGTGGGCGGTCCATCGCCAGGTACCTACTGTGGGCGGTCCATCGCCAGGCACCTACTGTGGGCGGCCCATCGCCAGGTACCTACTGTGGGCGGTCCATCGCCAGGCACTTACTGTGGGCGGTCCATAGCCAGGTACCTACTGTGGGCGGCCCATCGCCAGGCACCTACTGTGGGCGGTCCATCGCCAGGCACCTACTGTGGGCGGTCCATCGCCAGGCACCTACTGTGGGCGGTCCATCGCCAGGCACCTACTGTGGGCGGTCCATCGCCAGGCACCTACTGTGGGCGGTCCATCGCCAGGCACCTACTGTGGGTGGCCCATCGCCAGGCACCTACTGTGGGCGGCCCATCGCCAGGTACCTACTGTGGGCGGTCCATCGCCAGGCACCTACTGTGGGCGGTCCATCGCCAGGCACCTACTGTGGGCGGTCCATCGCCAGGCACCTACTGTGGGCGGTCCATAGCCAGGCACCTACCGTGGGCGGCCCATCGCCAGGCACCTACTGTGGGCGGTCCATCATATTATACAGCTCTTGTAAATGATTCATTAAACAAGTGTTCTCTGTTAATAGAGCATCTGATTTACTCATCAAAGGATACAGTCAGTGTATTCTAAACCTCAACTTTGAAATAAACTTTGTGTTTTTAAAATACTTTATTTTTTTCTTTGTTTCAGGTTCAGATCACAGAGAATCAGCTCCTGTATGGGAATTAATGAAACCTGAAGATTTTTTCATCTTTAATATTCCCTTTGAAATGGAAGGCACAACGAAAGTGAATATAAATTTATTCATCTTCTTATAATCGTAATATCCCTACAAGCATTTATTTATGAAAATCTGACTTTTATCGTTATAGATGACCCAAATAGCCTATAAATGTTCTCCATCTCTCCTGAATACTTCAACAATCTAATAATACAAAACAGCAGTGACAGTGAGAGTATATGCATAGAATACAAAATAAAGATTTAAATAAGTGACATCAAAAAAGGTCTTCATGTGTTTGTTATGTATAAAAACTAAGTGTTAAGAAGCCAGCAGAAGGAACAAAATGAAAAAGAATAGGATAGGATATTGAGATATACATATATGCCATTGTCACTGCTGATTTAGTATTATTATCACTGTTTTGTGGGGATAACAAGACTTTCGGATCACTCTTTTTGGTAGGGGTAACAAGATCTTTGTATCACTCTTTTTGGTAGAGGTAACAAAACCTTTGGATCACTCCTTTTGGTGTGTGTGTGTGTGTGGGGGGGGGTAACAAGACCTTTGGATCACTCCTTTTGGTGTGTGTGTGTGTGTGGGGGGGGGGGGTAACAAGACCTTTGGATCACTCTTTTTTTTTAGTAGGGGTAACAAGACTTTTTCAAACTACCCTGTACATTGGTTTTCTCTTTTAGACATGTTGTAATTTTTGTTTACTTGTTCTTTCAGAATATCCCTTGTGAATTTCCGCGAGTTTACAGAGACATAATAATGCATCGTCAAAGATCTGTTATCACCTGTCAGAAATTGGTGAAAGATGCAAAATTATCACCTGACCAGATCAAAGAGTTTCAAGAAGTTATTGAAACACATTTTTGTGTAAGTATTTAACTATAGATTTAAAAAAAAGAAAATTATCTATTTATTTTTTTTACTAATGTATCAAAGCCAAAAGCGACTCGAGGATAAGGGTTATTGAGATGGAATGATTGTCAGTTGAGAGATGAAGAACCTTATGAGAGGATTGAGAATGATCGATGGAATGGGTTGAGTTTGAATATTTGCGGGGACGGTTCATAACAGAAATCTGTTGACATTGGATTTGAAGACAATCATACTATAGGTTTTTTGTTGTTTGTTTGTAGGCATTGGTTATTGGTCCCCCGATTTATAAAATCGGGGGACTTATGTTTTGAGGCATGTCCGTCTGTCCGTCCGGATTTTTCTTCTCAACCATCCATTGAATTTCTCTGAAATTTTGCATAAAGTTGTAACTTTGGTCAGGTTAGAAAGTGACATTCTCCGATTTTTGAAAAAAAAATCTGGTTAGCCCCCCAGGGGGTCAAAAGGCCCCGAAATGGCAAAAAAATGACATTTTTTGCCTCATAACTTTTAATCCATCCATCCAATTTCTTTGAAACTTGGCCAAAATGTGGATGCAATTGTTTGTAATAGAAAATAAGTATCGCTAACCTTGGAAAAAATCTGGTTCGCGCCCCCAAGGGGTCAAAAGCCCCCAAAATGGCAAAAAATTACCCTTTTCTCCCATAACGTTTGATCCATACATTCAATTTTTCTGAAACTTGGCCAAAATGTAGAGGCAATTGATCTGGATATAAAATGAGCATCCTTGACCTCAGAAAACTTCTGGTTCGCGCCCCCCAGGGGGTCAAAGGGGGGTCTAAAATGCCCCAAATTGCCCAAATTTATTGCATTTTACACTCGCCACATCGCGTCACATACAGAGGGGGACCACGCACACGCGGCTTGTTTCATTATTGTTGTTTGATGGGGGTAGTTTATATGAAATTTTTACGGTTACTATCTTCATTTAATGATTATAGTAGCAGCAGTAGTTGTTAACTTATATAAATAACTGTTTATTTCCAGTGGAGAATTTATGACAGAAATTCTGAGAAATATGTCTACTGATATTAATGAGAAATATTTCAAATTATTTGTCTTCTTCATTTTGAAAACCTTTTTTTGTACATCATAAGGCTGTTTAGTATATGTGCTCAGCAACGTTAACATTTTATTTATTAATATTTTTCGATCCTAAAAAGTCGTCTGGGCAGAGGAAGATATTCAGAAATGATAATCAATGGTAATAAAAAAAAAATCGTTTGAAATTTGTTTTTCTGTTTGTTTCTAGTTTTTGTTGACGTATGTGAAATTGTGCACATGCTTTTTATTTGTTTTGGCTGCATTTTTGCACGCGACTAACAAGAAAAAATTGTAAACATAAAAAAATTATAAACATGACTATTAATTGTTAATTTAGGCATCTTAATTGTTTACAGTAATTCTGTTCTTTCTGTTCTTTCTATAAAAAACATTTTTTTTTTTAATTAAATTTTTTTATTTTAGTTTCAGAATGTATTTTAATATACTTGTTAACTTAGATAACTGTTTATTTCCAGATTCGCATATGTACCCAGCGACGTTAAAATTATTGAATTATGATAATAAAGATTTATAAATAAAAATAAAAAAAACGACTTTGCACTGAGGTGAAGTTCGACAACGATCCTCTTAAAGTGATGAACTCCTTTTGTTATCTTGGGGATTTTTGCCTATAAAATTTAATTTTAGCTAGAGATTACTTTTGGATTGACAGTTTAAAGGCTTCAAAATCACTTATGAATTTTAGCACAGCTAGGTACCCAACAATAGCGTTATCTTGACAGTACTTCATTATGCCACTGTGTATCCAGCGATGTTAACATTTTATTTATTTTCTTTGAAATTTTTTCCTAAAAAGTCGTCTGGGAAAAGAAACAATAATCAGTAATAATGTTTTAAAAAGCGTTTCAATTTGTTTTTTGTTTGTTTTTAGTTTTTTGTTTACTCAAGTAAAATTAAATTTGTTTCAGCTGCATTTTTTGCATGAGACGTCCAAGAAAAAAATTGTAAACATGATATTTTGAATTAATAAGGCCGGGTAACTACTATTGTTGGGACGATTAATTGGAATAGGAAAAATCTAAATTTTTTAGGGTATTGGAATCGGAAACATTTTAGCCTAATTTCTGATTCTAAAAACGATTCTTTTAATTTTTTTTCGTTTGTTTAAAACTTGATTTTTTCTTTGTAACACTAATGATAAAATAATAAAACTGTATTGTTTTTAAACTACCAGTAAAACTAAAATCTATGTATCATAATAATGAATTTAGGTAAAAATGGCACCGGAAGAAATGTCATATAAAAACGGCACAGGTAAAATGGCACAAGTGAAAAATATAGATGAAAATCTCACAGTGAGTTTATCGAATCACTATTTTCAATTAATTACGAGGAAAAGATTACAAAAAAATAGTTATAATGATCTATTTGTGTAATGTACATCCCCCCCCCCCCCCACACACACACACACAAGTGTATTTTTACTTTGCGAAAATATATGCACACATTACACGTGTTTTTACGGAAATCCAAAAATTTAAAAAAACAACTTTATAGCTAAATATTTAGAAATTTGGAAAGAATTGGTAATTGTATCGGAATCGGGGGGGGGGGGGGGAAATATTGGAATCGTCCCATCACTAGTAACTACGACTAGTTATTTATAATAGTAGATCCAATAGGAAACCAAATAAATTGTGTTGTTAAGAGATTATAAAAAGAAAGTAGGCTTTGAAAGTGGGATTAATTTCTCATATTTACTTTTGGTTGTTAGTTTAATGGTTAAGTTTAATGGTTAAGTTTAATGGTTAAGTTTAATGGTTAAGTTTAATGGTTTAGTTTAATGGTTTAGTTTAATGGTTTAGTTTAATGGTTAAGTTTAATGGTTAAATTGGAAATCAAAGGAAGATTCTTTTTATGTACTAATGAGTCACTGTTTATCAAGGCCCAAAGTCAACTCAAGGATAAAGGTTAATGAGTTTGTCAGGTGGACAGTGAGACAACACTGCGGGATTGGTAACATTGGTTGAAACTGGGCAGAATTTGATTATCTAAAGGGACAGCTCAACAAGAATTTGTTAACATTGGACTTGAAACCGAAATGTTGTAGTCAGCTGGGAAGCAGCCCCATGGTATTATGTTCCACAAATGGATAGTTCTTGGAAAGAAACTTTGATCATGGAATTTCTAGGTACACTGAGGAAGAAAGAAAAATTATTCACAGTGGTTGTAGCTAGACAAGTTTTTTTATGTGAATGTTTTTCAGGGGGAAACCATAGATTGGAGCTCAGTTGAGCACCTACCATGAAAATAACGATAGAGTAGAGAAAGACTTAGCAACCTCTCTTCTACGAGAAAGAGGCTGTAGAAGAGAAGAGAAAAGGATATCTCCCACTAGATTTCGAAGTCGGTTTTGTACTCTGTCAAGACAGGAAAGGAAGCTCTGAGCAGCAGAAAAATTGAATGGATGGATCAAACGTTATGCGAGAAAAGGGTCATTTTTTGCCATTTTGGGGGCTTTTGTCCCCCTGGGGGGCTAACCAGATTTTTTTTCAAAAATCGGAGAATGTCACTTTCTAACCTGACAAAAGTTACAACTTCATGCAAAATTTCAGAGAAATTCAATGGATGGTTGCGGAGAAAAATCCGGACGGACGGACGGAAATGCGTCAAAACATAGGTCTCTCGATTTTATAAATCGGGGGACCAAATAGTGCATTTTCCATTGAACGTGTTTCTATTTCTATAGTCTTGCAAAATTACTTACAATTTATTTGATTGAGGTCTTGATTGGAATAATTCATTATTCTTTAAAAATGTTATTTCAGGAAATTAAAAAAAAAAAATTATTTTTTCAGATTTGGTTGACTGAAAATGGACACAAACGAGAATTAGAAAACCTTGCACTTCCACCTCAAAATGCCACATCAGTTCAGGTTCCACACTGCTAAGACTTTTACATTTGAAGTACTTCCTTTATATTCAGCAAAAACGCGGTAAAAACTTTAAAAAAAAAAAAAAAAAGGTAGAAAAGAATGCTCCCTTATGTTTGTTTTATTGTTTTTTTTTTAAGAAAAGAAATCTCATGTTTAGCTTTACTTACTATTTTCTGACAGTTGTTTACTTACTAGGGTTTTTTTCACATGAGTCGTTATCAATGATTGCTCACTGGCAATAAGTGGTGTTCCCTCCAAATTTCCCACACTCTCTGCCTCTTGTGATAACTGTTGCAAATCATTTTGCGTTATCGCGACAGCCATTTACCATTGATTTTTCACTGATAAAAACCGTTGGCGTACTCTGGAATTTGAGCGGAAATAAGCTTCCCCAAGATTCCAGTATTCTCCACACCCTTTCAGTGGAGATCTGGACTTTTTTTTAGGGGAGTGGGGGTATTATTATTATTTAAACGTTGTAAAGTTCATATTTCTATATAAAAAAATTTTTTTAAATAAAATAAAACCAAACCAAACAAATATAACAAATCTTTTAGTACTAATTCAAACATCTCCCTTTCTTTTAATTACTGCTTTATTTAAAAAAAAAAAAATGAGTGATTTCTTTAATGTTAAAAATATGTAATATTTAAAACGTAATGTTTATAAATAAGCAGACTTGTAAAAGAAAGATAATGAGGGAGAGGGGGAAAACAACATTACGAATCTTAATAAAGTCATATCTTTGCTATAAGCTATTATAAATGATCTGAAATTCGAATAAAAGAAAAGTGTTCTTGTGAAAAACCTGTATAAAAATGTGCTCGATCAAGAACATTTCTAAAAATATTTGTGCTTTCTAATATTTTTCTATGATCTCACGGGGGGTTAGACATTGTCTCCAAAGTTACAAATAAAGCATATTTTGCAATATCATGCATTAAACAGCTTAAACAAATTGATGCAGTCTCAAAAAAAAAAATCTTTGTTTGTTATTAATTTTTGTTGTTTAGAATTCATAAAACCTTCTTTTTCTCATGTAGTGACATGGAAATGTTGTGTTTTTTTTATATGCCTTTGATTGCTGTATCTTTCAGGAATGTGAGTTCTCTGCTTTTTAGCGGAATCTCCTTTTTTTTATCCAAAGAAAGCAGATTTTCGCTTAAATAACTGGAGCCTCTCCTAAATTTGAATTCTCAGCTTTTTAAAATCAAAATCCACTTTTTTTTAAAGAAGAAAAAGGCTGATTTCCCTCTTATGACAGTCTTCTCTGAAAACTGAAAATGTTAATTTTGTCGTGAAGGCTAAGACTTTAAGCAATGCATGATGGGGATAGGGGAGTAAGATGACTTTTTTTTTTATCAAAGAATGACTATCTGTTCTTTTTCCCCACATACGCACTTGGTGTCTTTCTCTTCATTTTGACTTTCCTAGTTGAAACTGATTGAAGTTGTTTAGGAAAAAAGTTGTTGTTTTTTGTGCTGCCGTCTCTCTCCACACTCACACACAGGGGGCGGTGGCCTACACGTTGGGAAATTCATCTCGATTTCAGCTTTTTTTGCCATTAGTTACTCACATTCCTGATTCTTGTTATATTAATGGTGTGACGTAATAAGTGAAAATTTCAGATTCATGCGAGTAGTATTTTTTTGTGTTCATTTATACATAAATAACACTAAACAATCAAACATTTTGAAAATTTTGCAAAATTCAGAAGGTGCAGGCCAAAAATAGCCGTTAGGGCTCCACGGGACTCAAAATCCATCATTTTTCGATGAAAAAGTGGTTTCATGCGACATTGCAGGTCCTAAAACATCCTCAAAAGCTATGAATGGATATAGATGGTTAAATCTGATATAGTATTTAGAACCATTTTCAGGCTGTGAAAGGGTTTTCATGAAAAATAGCCAAAAATTAGTGGCCTGCACCTTCTGAATTTTGCAAAATTTTCAAAATGTTTGATCGTTTAGTGTTATTTATGTATAAATGAACACAAAAAAATACTACTCGCATGAATCTAAAATTTTCACCTATTACGTCCCACCCCTAGTTTTATGCTGTGTTATTACGTTTGTTGTTATATGCTTTGTTTCTCTATCTCCAGTTCCATGTAGAATAAAATCTTTTTATGGCGGCTACAAATTATTCTGCATAGGACTTGAATGTTTCATTTCCCAAATAAATAATTTTCGTCTGCTATCTTTATTTTTAATCAAAGTTTAGATAAAAACGAAAAAATGAATGAAATAAAAAGGACATTATTTATTTTGGAAATGAAACTTTCAAATTCTGTGCAGAATAAGTTGTAGCAACCGTAAAAAAAGGTTTTGCATTATTTTAATTATTCAGACTAACTGTTCTTATCTTCAATGTTATTCTCACACCATTTCGGCTGATCTAACCTCCGACCTTCTTCAGGTGCGTCTTGTCAAACACGGGAATCTTTATGTAAAATCTGTACAGAATTACGAACAGAACCTTTTATTTAGCAAACTAGCCCCGTCGTGGATTAAATAAGGGGTTCCATTCAAAATTCCGTATAGATTCCCGTGTTCGACAAGATTCACCTGAAGAAAGTCTGAGGTAACATTTGCCGAAACATTGTGAAGATGAACAAATAATACAATAATACAAATTATCAATAATACAAATAAATAATACAAATTATCAATCCTCATCTAAAAAAAATTTAACAACAAACATAACAAAAAGCCATATAACAATAATGCAAAAATAAGGCATATTACAACGCAACATTTTCATGTTACATAGTTTGTCAATTTTGAAAACAAATATTGTGATTATGGTTTTCAGAAGTCGGGTGTCCTGTTTACAATGTAAATGCAATGTTGAAGTGATTACTGACATCACGATATGAATGTAATTATGTAATACATGTGCTGAGTCGAAACGCTCTGCTTTGGCGTCCTTGTGCCAGACTAGTGCAGGTACAAAGAAAAAGAAAATAATGCGATTGACCTTTAAAACAAGATATAAACATAAGTTAGAATACTCAAGCGAAAAAACAAACACAAAAGTCAAGCAATTACAGTTGGCATGCATGCTCAGGAAATAAAAAGAGGAAAAAATTAGAATCGGTATCTTTTTCTCTCCACCCACTAGATAGATTGGACATCAAAATCTATGTTATCTGAGTTCTGCTTTAGCTCGAGCACAGACCAGCAAAGATAGACACACTAAAACGATATCAGTTTATTTGCATAATACTGAGTCAGAATAATTTTTACACCATACGTAGAGAAAGTCGGTTTTCACGCATGCCAGCTGAGGATACGTCCTTGGCATCACATTCTGGCAAATGGTAGGAAGATATTTCTTTTGTCTGGATGAGGTATGGTTTGGTTTGATCCTAAGAATTTGATACTCTCGGGCATTACCTCCTCCCTTTACTGATGGGTCACCACATATCAAGGCCCGGGGGCCACTTAAGAATAAGGGTTAAAAGGATTGTTAGACGATGATCGCCGTCACAAGGAGATTGGAAACAGTGGGTGGAATGGGCCGAAGATTACTTAAGAGATCTTGATTTCCAAGATGATGTTCCGACAAGTATTTTTTACATTAGACTTGAAGACGACCATGCTGTAGTCAGTTGGGAAGCAAACTTGTGGTATCTTGTTCCACAGATGGGATGTTCTAGAAGGTGAGAAGCATTGCTGATTGCCTGAGGTGTCCCTAATGGAGAATGCCGACGGAGCTGTTCTCGGCTATTTTTTCACCCAGCTAGAGTTCCTTCTTCAGGGTAACTGGTTTTCCCCCCACCTTCCAGTCTTGTGCCGCATCTTGTTGCTGTGGGAAGCAAATAAATCCAAGCATATGTAGAGTGGTTATTTAATATAAAGAGTTATCTTTCCTTTGCTTTTACTTTTCAAACTCGCTGAACATCTGTCTATTCTGGATTTCTCGAATGTAAATCTTCTGCAACTCAACTGGGAAAAATGTTTTCATGTTAAATTGTAATTTTAAACATTACCTTTTTTTAATCAGTAAATTTTTTTTTATTTTATTCATTCATTTATTTATTTTTATTAATGAGTCACTACGTATCAAGGTCAAACACCACTCACAGATAAGGGTTAACACGTTGAATGACAATGATTACTATAAAAGAATTTAAAATCTCCACGTACCATCCGTTCAAAACAACAGCCAATCTAAAAAACAGCAATTCTTCCTCCTTTGTCAGAAACATCGCTCATAGACAGAAATGGGGAAGCAAGTGTTATGAGCCTGCTGAAAGTAAACTCATGGTCCACTTTCTACTCTCCATATTAGGATAAAAACAATTATGAGTTACTTATCACTAAATAAATTACATTTATCAATAATTAAGGTTTTGTTATATTAAAAAATTGAATTTATTTTACTTAGAGTACAGACTTAGACAGCATATATCATCAACGATATGTATTTGTGAAGTTTATTTTTTGTGTAGCTTAAACATTTTTCACTATCAAATTGAACCATGAAGAGAATTTAATATGAAAAATCAAGTATTTGCTAAAAAAAAAAAAAATAACTTTATTTCTTGAACTGAAAAAAAAAACTATCTTACTGTTGATTGGTCCTAAATTCAGGATTCGGTGTTTAGACTTAAAATCGGTCACTGCCACAATGTTATTTCCAATCATTGTTTTTTTTTTTTTTTTTTTTTTTTTTCAAAAATCACCATGATACAATGATTTAAAATTGGTATGCGTTTCATGGGGAAAAAGTAAACAACAAATAGACAGCTTTCGTCTTTTATATATAAAGATTATTTTATTTCAGTGGTTTCATTCTGCTTATATTGTAAACACGACCCTACCACCTTCTAAAACCATTAAAATCGTGTGGGTTTTTTTTTTTAATCTGAAAAATTGTGCAAAAATAAAAAGTAAAATCTTTATGATGAAATGAAAAACTTTTATTTAAATTTCTTATTGAATAATGCTGATCATGTTCAAATTGTACTCTGCATAGGATTTTATTTTTCCACTTACAGGGTGTCCCTATGAATTTAAAAATGCCTTTTTTAAAACAGAACAATCTGATGTTTATTTTTCCAGCTCAATGATGACAAAAATTTATCAAAACCACAAACTTTATTTAAATGATTCAACATGAGTTCCGTCCGTATCTCTGCAAATTTCAAATCGATCTTCAGCACCGCAAAAAAAACATTGTGGAGAATTTCGGCAGTTATGTCCAGCACTGTTAAAACTTTCTTTAAGTTCAGTTAGCGTACAAATCTTTTGCTGATACACTTTTGCTGGTCCTGGGTAAAATGTATCTGGTGGCAAGGCATCAATTAAGGAACTTTTGCCAGTGTGAAGTCATACCTCAGTTACCACTACTACCATGTCCACTCTGACACAGAGTGGTAGTACCTGTCCGGGGCCCCATCTATGGGGTAAATAATGCTATCGTCTACAGACTATTTATTCACAAATCATACAGCTGTAAAATAAACTAATCTACAAGCCAATCGTATACAAAACATATGTACGGTTTCAGCATAAAATAACTCAACAACAATTGACATTTTGTAAAACCCAACAGCCAAATAACACTTTTGGGTGCCACTTTGGCTTTTTATCTACGTCTCATGAATCTACTTTGGTATGATATCTACGTATCATGAATCTACTTTGGTATGATATTTACGTCTCATGAATCTATTTTGGTATGATATTTACACTTTGTTATGCGATCTACACCTCCTATTGCGATACAAGAGCAAGGTAAACACTTCTAATTCGTTTTGAAAGAATGTGTGGTTACCGAGCCTGGAACCCTAACCCCTAACTCTAATGTTCAAAAAGGAGACCGTGCGACACTTCATCAAATTATTTAACGAGAAGTCGCTGAAGGCTCAGTAATCTTTTCCGACAGATGGAGAGCTTACGTTAATTTAAACCAACTTAATTTCCGTCATTTATCTCCATAAATTATCGGCAAAATTTTGGTGATTCCCAACACCGGAGCACATACACAAGGAACTGAAAGATCATGGTTTGACACAAAGATTTGTATATATTGAAAAAAATGAGAGGCGTACGATGTACATATTTTTCCCTTGTATATATCAAGCCAAACTAGCATCCGTATGGTGTAGATATTTTTTCCTTGTAGATAACAAACCAAAGTAGCACTCAGTTTTGCTTTGATAAAAATCCAGGGGAGAATGTGATAGGCAAGGTCTGGCTCCTCCACATGCAATCCATTGATTTGAAAAGCAATTGTTCAAGTAATCTCCGACAATAAGAGCATAATGACATGGTGCACCATCTTGGGACACCCTGTACATGGAACAATAAAAAAAATTTTGTAGAGCGCGACTTGAACATGATCATCATAATTGAATACAAAATTCATGTGAGAAAAGTTGGCAAACGTAACTGTCGGTGACCTAGAAGATTTTAAGGGAAATATAGTTGGGGAATTAGTCCCAAACAATTTATTTTAGCTTACCTACTCATGTGTGGTGCATTTGCATTTAAAACAACTGAATATTTAATAGAAAATATAAGCATGTGAACTTATCGTTAGGATTGGTTGGCAAACGTAACTTTTGGTGACATGATCGTGATCATGTTTTGGTATTTAAGGTGCTGCACGTGGCCCTGTACTCGGGGTGGGCAACACCAGGCAACGTCTCGCGCCTGTTCTTCATGCGATCCGATCCAAAGGGTTGATATCAGTCATACTGTATGTAGTCAAATCACTTAAAAGATTTGAAAGGAAATATAGTTTGGAAGTAACGGCCGGAATGGTTACGACCGGACCGAAAGGCGAATCCTAACGGCAACTTCACATGCTTATATTTTCGATTAATTTGTTTTTAATGTAAATACGTCACACATGAGTATGTAAACCAAAATAAATTGTTTTCTTCATTTGTCCATAAATCATCATCAAAATTTTGTCGATATCAACACCAAAGCACATACACAGCTAGTTTGTTTATAAATAAAATATTTTAAGCTTTGTTTTTATGGTAATTTTTATTTTTCTCATTTCCAAAACTTCATAATTTCCTAAACTATATTTGGTTTGAAATCTCTTATGTCGCCAACATTTACGTTTGCCGAAACGTTTAATTTCATCAAAATAGCCAGTTTATGCTCACCCTGTTCAAAGCAACAAAAATGAGTCACAATTTTTTTTCCATTTTGAGATGATGCATGTTTTAAAATAGCTAAAACTAAATTTTTAAAAAACCCCGATAAGTATTGCTTAACAAGTTTTTACTTTTGTAACTTTTTTCACTTGTTACTTGATTTGTGTATGGGAAAAACTCATGTAACTGGTTACGTTCTGCACTCAATAATTAAGGTTAACAACGATAAATTACCGGTAAAAATTAAAGGTGCTTATGCTGATTAGCGGCCATATGGAAAATTATTTTTATATAAAAACAATAGTATATACTTATTAAGCATTATATTCTTACTCACTGTACGAAAAAGTAGAAAAAATTATCCACTAGAACTTTAATTACAAGTATTTTTCCATTCTGCGTATCATAACAGCGACTCGTTCAGTAAGCCTCCATCTTGTTTTTTAAGAAGATTCTAAGGGCAGATAACTGAAATCTTCTTTAAAAACAAGATGGAGGCTTACTGAACGTGTCGCTGTTATGATACGCAGAATGGAAAAATACTTGTAATTAAAGTTCTAGTAGATAATTTTTTCTACTTTTTCGTACAGTGAGTAAGAATATAACGCTGAATAAGTATATAATATTGTTTTTATATAAAAATAATTTTCCATATGGCCGCTAATCAGCATAAGTACCAAATTAAAGATTCACTATCCTTCATTTTTTTAAATGAAATTCATATCAATGAAAACTAGCACTGTTTTCTTATATACATTTTATTATTATTATTATTATTATTATTCAATACCCTCAGGGTAAATAATTTGTTGTTTGTCTGTTCTTTTTAAAATAATTTTTTTTTGTATCATTGCTTGAGAAAAAAAATTCTTGTGCTTCCTAAATAACAAGGCTTTTTTACCTATTGCCTGCCATGTTTGTTTTCATAATACACAATCAGCCATAATAATTTTTTTTTTAAAAGACATATCATGGTTACCTCCCTTATATTTTGAACAAACTAAGTAGATATTAAACAGAAACAAGAACAGAATGAAGATGGGTGGTACTTCTTTATAATTATACCGCCATAAAAAAAAAAGTAATTTATTTTCTGAATGGTTTAATTTTTTGGAGGGGGGGGGGGGCTACTCTAATAGTCATAAACTCTTAGAATCTCGGTGCATTTCGATAACAAGTATTGGGGGGGGGGGTATTTTTATAGAATCACTCCCGTCTCCAAACTGTTTTTTTTTATGGGGTCAGGGTTTGGGTTACGTAGGGAAAAAAAACGGTTTGAAGACGGGAGTGATTCTATAAAATTACCTTTTGGGGAGTATTCAGTCTACTATTCTAATTGCGGTTGATATTTTCACAACGTTGCGACCGATGTAACCTCCATCCTTCTTCAGGTACATCTTTTTTCGAATTCGAGAATCTTTATTTTAAACTCTGGAACCTATACAGAATTTCGAACTGAACCCTTTATTTAATCCACAGGGGTGGATTGTTCTCACTCCGTCAGCCATGACTGGGTAGAAATGTTAATTAATTATTGTTATTCTTAGTTATTATCCGCCTGTCGTAAAGATTGAATCTTCAACCTCCAGAAGACTGTCACTTAAACCATGTGAACACGTGTTCCAAAGAATAAAAGCATTGATTAATAATCAGTTGTAGGTGACAGTCTTCTGTAGGTTGAAGGTTCAATCCTTACTACAGGCGATAATAACTAAAAATAGATTAATAATTAATTAACATGTCTACCCAATCATAGCTGATGGAATGAAAACAGTTTACCTGTGTAGATTAATTAATGGTTCATTCAGTTCGAAATTCTGAAACGTTGTGAAAATCACAACCAAGATGAGAACAGTAGTCCAAATAATCCAAATTATCAATCCTTATCTAAAAAATTCTGCAATATAATTTTTTTATTTTTTTTTTACCTAATGCATAATACTATTTATCGGTGTCAGCCATGCTGTTTGCTTCTGTATTAGACTGCGGCAGCACGACATGCTATTTTCATATTTAGATGCTTTGTGAACATGATTTTCAGCGCTTTGAGAACATCATTTTTAGGGTTAGTCTAAGTTTAGAAATAAAAATAATCATAAAAATCTTTTTTAAATAACTTGTTTTAACATTTCTCATTTGTTTTAATGGCCATATTTATCATCTAACCTATAAAGTTATTTTGTCAGATTTTCAAAATCAAACCCAAATAACATTAAAGATAACAAACCAAACTTTGATTCCGACTAGCCAATTTTAATTTTTTATTGTTGTACCATGTTATTGGCAATATAATAACGTACTTTGCTACAATTTATTTGAAAATTACTTAGTTCGGACCACACGACTGATAATATGAAACATTTAAAAACAATCACATAAAAATAAAAATAAGCCAGTGGGATAACTCATATTTTAAATTGAAGAAAATAATAGAAGTTGTCTACTTTCCAACTAAAATTTTATTGCTTTTTCTGTATAAGTCTTAAAATGTGCAAACAAATTAAATCAAAAACTAAAATTACTTCACTGAATCCTGGGCAACGCCAGGTAGGTACAGCTAGTTTGTTTATAAATAAATTATTTTAAGCTTTGCTTTTATGATAATTTTATTTTTCTCATTTCCCAAACTTCGTAATTTCTCCAAATTAAAAAAGCCTTAAAAATTAAGTTCTCAAAGAAGCGAAAAATAAACTCAAAAAGCACACAAGCATGAAAAATAGTGTATATTGTATTTTATGTATGTGAATTTTATAACCAGCATATATGATTGTATATAATTTTTTAAATAGAAAAAGATTTCATGTACATTAGGACCCTATGCTAGTTCAGACCCCCCCCCCCTCCCCAAAAAAAATTTGGTGTAAAATTTAAAAACTAAAAATATTTTAGACTTAGTGGGAGGGGGATCAGTTTAACATATAAATTTAATGTAAAATGATCACACACTTTCCAACCAGTTAGAGTTCAAACAAAATGTAACCATTTTCTAGTTTTAGTTGAATCTTTTTTTTTTTAGGGAGAGGGCTGCCACTGGACTTAGGGTTAAGGGAGGGCACTAATAATTTTTTTTTTTTACCAACAAGTTTATCAGACTATTTCTTAGAAATTGTGGACCTTTGACATGTGTTATGCACATACGTTAGAGTTTTTTTTTGTTTTTTTTCATTGTGTGTTCCCTTTGTTATATACCCTTAAAACGCTATCCAGTTAGAAACTACTGACCTGGAAATAAGTGATCCTTTTTACATTAAGTTTATATGCGAAATTGATCCCCCACTCTAAATTCTAAATATTTATTGCCATGTTTTTCAGGGTGTCTACATGTAATCACCTAAAAAAGTAGAATCCCAGGATTGGAGGAGAGGAGAATTAGCAGAGGGTATTTTTTTAAGTTAAAAGCTTAAATTTAAATCTTTAACTAGATCATTTATAAAACTTTGTAAAAATTTCTTTTCAAAAGATATTTTATTCTTTTGGAATATCAATACAATAAAATGGTCAGCTTTTTTTTTTAATTTCATGAAAGACGTAATCTCTTAAAATATTTTTGTTACTTCAGCTTATTTTTAGCCTTTTGAATACAAGCGGTCAGTTTTAGGATCGCCAATACTTTTTCTGCTGAAAATGGAGCAACCGATTTTTTGGGCTGCCACTTTGTACATGTATGTTTTATAAACTTATTGCCTTGCTACAGAACAGCCAATCACAGACTTTGTTTCATCTGATCTTTGGCTAGCATTGTTTACTAAAGTTCTTTTTTGCATTGAGCAAATGTTTTGGTGTATTTTTTTTTTTTTTTTTTTTTTTTTGAATTAGGATAGACTGAATCGCATTGACGAACTCGGTCATCAAATAGTTAATTGTGATTAGCAAAAATTAAAACCAAAAGATTTTGCTTTAGCCGGATGTTTTTTTGTTGTTTTGTTTTCTTTTTGTTAATTGTTTTATATACGGATACTTCAGAAGGAATTGGTGGTAGTTATTGGTTCAAAATGTGGACTGGGCATAACCAGGTTTGTGTTCTGCCTGGGCTATTGCATCACTTTCACCTATACCCTTACAAAAGGTATGAATCCATCCCTCTTCCAGTTATGGGTGAAATAGTAGAGTAGACGAGACTCTCGAGTCTTGGTAGGATAACTAGTCTAGGAGAAGGAAAACTCTGGAAAAGGAAATCTACCCCAACTACAAAAAAAAATGGGTGTAACTTCGGAAAAGCCTCAATAAGGAAAAACAAAAAATAAATAAAAATAAAGACATATTGGTATTATGTATGTGACCGTGACGGAACAAAGACATCGTACACCAAAAATTACGTAAATTGATCAAGTAGTTTTATTTTATCACACATAATCAAATTTTGTCATTTCTTTCCATGCTCACTTGTCACGGCTCCATTTAAAAAAAAAACAAAAAAAACAAGGGACGTAAGTCAGCTCAGCATTACAAGCCAGCACAGAAAAAAAAATGACAAAATTTGATTTTCTCTGATAAAAAAACAAACTATTTGATCAATTTATGTAATTTTTGGTGTACAATATCTTTGTTCCATCCTGGCTACATACATAATACAGGTATGTATTGATTATTTGTTTTTCCTTATTGAGGCTTTTCCGAAGTTGCACAAAAAAATGGTTTAAAAATAAAATAATTTTTAAATGAAGATTTTGTGTTTCTTGGCTCAGTGGTTTCAGGATCCTCATCAGACATTAACAGAATAATAGGAATGGCAACTTCTGCATTTAGATGACCAAAAGAAAAGGTATGGAACTGACAGAACATATCAATGCCTGAAGTTAAGACTGTACAATTCATAGATAGATCCTAGTTGCTGTATCTGCAAGGGAAATGCGAACTATACTGGCAGAGGAGTAAAGGAAGCTCAATGTCTTTGAAATTAAATACTTAAGAACTATTCTTGGAGTAACTCTGCGAGAGAGACGAAAAAATGCAGATATCAGAAAGAAGCTTAATATTAACAGATCCATCAATAACATTGTTCGAAAAAAGAGATTGGCGTGGTTTGGACATATTTCCCAGCTACCAGACTCCAGCTATGTAAAGAAATCATATCAAGAAGATTTAATTAGAGAAAGATGAAGAAGACGCTCACCAAAGAGATGGGCTGACCAAATAAGAGTCGATACTGGTATGCCGATCCTGACAACTGAAAGATTGACCCAAGACTGTGATAAGTGGAGGAATTTTGTTCTCGAGCATGTGGTGAAGGTCTCTGGAATATGCACATAATCAAATCAATTCAAGAATAGACAAAAATAAAATATCGGCACGAGTATTATTAGGTATACAAACAGTAAGTAATAAAGTAATCCAAAATGTGAGTAGATAATCCACAATGTTCATCTTATTTTTGATAGAGAACTTGGAGTATGCATGTAAGTTAAATAGAGGACAACTGCAAACTACTAAGTAATTTCTTCTTCTATTCATTTAGTATCACTTTTCCGTCGTTTTCTGATATTACACAAGCTCACTCTCCAGTTCTCACGGTTTAGCGGGTCAAGTGTCTCCAAATTCCACTCTGCACGTTCCTGTCCAATCACTTGCTTCCAAGTTTTCCTTGGTCTGCCAACCTTTCTGTGATTCAAGGGGGAAAAAATCTACTTTGAGAGGGATTTAAAAAACCATGATCGCCTATGGACGCACCAATTCTAACACTTAACCAAACATCATAAGATTTGAACAAAAATATTTTTAATTATGCTCTGATGAATTGGCTACTCTGGTGCCCCCTCGACGTAAATTCACTAGAATAACTCGACAATCAACTAAATCTCATTCATTCACTGTGGAGGTCCCCAGATGCCGGAGAGCCTTCTACTCAAATAGCTTCTTTCCTCGTGCTGCTGGCCTCTGGAACTCTCTCCCTGCCCCCTGTTTCCCCGACAGTACTGACATGCAGAAATTTAAAACTAATGTATACAGACATCTCGCTGCGCGGATCATGATTTAGGCTGACCCCCCCCCCCTCCCCCCTCCCCCCCCCCTAGTTGAAAATATGCAGGAATATATATTTTTTTGATTTAAAAAAAAAAAAAAAAAATTCCCGAGTTTTTGAGACTACTATTCTTATCTTGGTTGTTGTTTTCACAATGTTTCGGATGATATAACATCGACCTTCTTCCAGTGCATCTTTTCGAACTTGAGAATCTTTATGCCGAACTCGAGAACCTATACAGAATCTCGAACTGAACCATTTTATTTAATCAGCTGATTTAAATAGTTCTGTTCCATCAGCCATGACCGGATAGAAATTTTAATTATTTTGTTATTCTCAGTTATTATCGCCTGTAGTAAGGATTGAACCTTAAACCTCCATAAGACTGTCACTTAGAACTGATTGTAAATCGATGTCTTCATCTGTTGTGCCACAGGTCCATGTGTGAAAATAACAATCAAGATGAACTAGTATGTTTATGGTTCAATCCTCACTACAGGTGATATAACTAGGAATAAAATAAAAATGACTTACTTAAGACTTCTTCTACCTGGTCATGGCTGACAGAATGAGAACAATCTACCCCGAGGATTAAATAAAGGGTTCTGTTCGAAATTCTGTGTAGATTTTTGAGTTAGCGATAAAGATTCCCAAGTTCGACAAAATACACATGAAGAAAGTTGAATGTTACATCAGTTGAAATGTGAGAATAACATCCAAAATGAAAATAGTAGTCCAAATAATCGAAATGATACAAAAATATTTTTGTCTAACTCTTATGATATATCTACATATAAAGTAAGTCATTTTTTTTTTTTTGCCTGCATGCACACGTGTTCAGAAAAAAATAAAATGTATCATTGTTATTCTGACATATTTTTTTCTATGAATACATTTAGATTATTTCTATTATTAACCAGCAGAGCATTACCACTGTCGACTAAAGAAAGTCTATCAGGCATGTGTATGCAGTGTGATGAGGTATGGAAGTGAAATCTGGCCAGTGAGAGTTGAGGACATGCATTGCATAAAGAGAAATGTGTAATGTGAGTGTTAAAGACAGGTTTAGATCTGATGACCTCAAAAGAAAATTAAATCTGGACAGCATAGGGAGATGTGTGCAAAACAGGAGACTTTGATTGTATGACCACATTGAAAGAATGGATGAAATTTCTTAGGTTAGTAGTAGATGTAGAACAGTTGAGGTAACAGGTTTGGTTCAAGGGGAAGGCTAAAGAAAACATATGAGGAAGTGATAAGTATAGACTTAAGAGAAATAAATAAAGACCTGGGTAGAGATAGGTTAGTTTGGAAGTCAATTTCTTAAAGCTATCCAGTGCATGCCACATATAAAACAGTCATTAAACCGAATATTGTTGTTGTTTGTGTCTGAGGTTAGACATTTTGTGAATGTTCATTCACAATTTTTTTTTTGGGTCCTTAGTTTTAGGACCGGATGCCCTTCCTGACATCAACCCATCAATTAACCTTGGTGCAGCAGCAAGAAGGACACCTTGTCGCGAGAAGACAGCAGATGCAGAGGATACCCCCACCCTAAGATAACTGGTTACCATCATACACACACGGGATTTTTGTGGATGATTTTAGTTTGAAACTCTCTCTCTCTCTCTCTCTCTCTCTCTCTCTCTCTCTCTACCTACCCACCTTGAGTAGCCCTATTAGGCATGCACTTGCCTTTGGGCTAGGATCAAAGTGTAGTATCTGTACTGTCAGAGGAGGAGAAATCCTTCTTGATTACGGCAATTTCAATTTTTTCCCATCCAGAGTACCCTGTTTTGGGGTACTAGATATCTCCCCATCCCACCCACCCCCACACACACACATAAAAAAAACGACCTTGTGTCTAACTTTGCCCTTGTGAGGAGGCAAGTAAATAGGGACTTCGGATGTTGTAGCACACAAAATCAACTTGTGATTAATATCGATTTCTCTGAAGCCTAGAAACCTTAAAAATAAAAACAGAAGGATCAAACTTAATTATGCGTATCAATGTCAGTAGTGAGATTCAGTTGGTTCAAGCTAGTTATTACCTCCGCCAAGGCGAAGGTTATGTTTTTGGTTGAATTTGTTTGTCACTATGTTTGTTTGCTTGTTTGTTTGTGTACAGCCTAGCGTCAAATGTCACTCGAGTATAAGGGTTAATAAGCTTTCAGGTAGAGTTAGTATGGGAATCAAAACAGGGAAAAGAGAAAAGCTAGCAATCATATATGTGGACCAGTTAAGAAAAGACACTAGTTTGTTGATGGAAGAACTAAAGAACACGATGAAGTCGTCGTCGTCGTCATTATATTCGGTTTAGCATCCATTTTGCATGCTGGCAGATAGGTTATCTCTGGCCAGGTTTTTATTTATCCCTCTTTCTTTCAAGTCCATTTTTATCCCTTCCTCATATGTTTTCCTTGGCAATATCCTGTGAACTGGACCTGCTGCCTTAACTGTTCAACATCTACTGACCCAATAACTCTCATCCATTCTTTCAACGTGGCCATACCATCAAAGTCTCCTATTTGGCACACATCTCTCTATACTGTCCAGATTTTATCTTCCTTAGGTTCATCAGAATTAAGCCTGTCTTTAAGACTCACAGATTATAAATATAGAAGATTCTAGTCAATGATGTCCGAGAAAGCTCGAAATAACTATTATATGTTCTATGCTTATAGAAATGCAAGGACAAATATATAAGAAGAAATTGAAAATTCCACCACTGATTTTTATCATTAATTTTTATTTGACTGATAATCATGCATGATTGCTTGAAAACAGTTACAGCAAATCAAGCAGAACTTTTGAATGCATAAAATCATCATCATCAGCATCATCATCAGCATCATCATCAGTTTAATGTCTGTTTTACATGCTGCGATGCGTTGGACTAATGATGATGAAAGAAAACTTCCAACATTCAAACTACACAGCCTGAAGTCCGACCAATTTGGAAGACATTTCATTAATTGAGGCAAAATTTTTATAGACCGGATGCCCTTCCTGATGCCAATGCAATGAGGTGATGGGGACCAGTGTTTTTTATCAAGACACCATCTTTAGGTGATTGCTCACCAAGGCTAAAGAACGCTTCACTTGCTCTTTTACAGCTTGTGTATATGTTTATATCACAGTGATAGCGGTTTCCTTTTCGCTTGAATATGTGTACGATCGTTGCATCACGGAACTTTTGGAGCAATGTATCTTCTTTCCACATTGACTTCTTCTTCTTTCGTTTGCTTCACAGCATCTCACTGTTAGATCATCAGCTCGGTTGAGAAAAGCCATGCTAATGTTTTATTGTCTAGCGCAGCTATGCCGGCTTCGCCGTTGGTGGTCGATATTTAAGGCATGACTCGATGATGTGGTCTACTGTCTGTTCAGAGTGACCACAGTCGCAGACAGTCGAGTCTCTGAGTCCCCTTCCAGCGACCCCCAGCATCCACATTGACTGATACAATGTTGTGAGTTGGTTGATCATTGCCAGACCGCCTGCTTTGTAGACTTCAGACGGTATGACATCTGACCCTGGAGCTTTGCCGTTCGACATTTGTTCGATTGCGTTCCAAACTTCTCCAGCTGACGGGAGGGCATCAAAATCATTGTTTATCTATACATCGGGTCGGCGGGCAATGGCTTCCTCGTTGATCGCGGCTGGTCTGTTTAGAACGTTTTTGAAGTGTTCTGCTCATCTCAACAGTATCAGTTTTTTGTTGGTTAGAAGTGTGATGCCGTCTGAACTGTATATGGTGGATGCGCCACAGTGCTGAGGTCCATAGACTGCTTTCAGCGCGTCATAGAACCTCTTTGTGTCGTGTCCATCTGCGTAGCTTTGAATCTCATCTGCTTTGGTGCTCAGCCATTTGTCCTGCATCTGGCGGAGTTTGACTTGAATCAAGGAGCGGATGTTGCTGAACGCAGTTTTCTTTGCCATGTTTGCCGGATCGTTTTGATGAGACCGTAGCAGGTTGCGTTTCTCTTCCAGTAGAACTTCGACTTCCTTATCATTTTCGTCGAACCAGTCCTGTTGTATTCTAGTGATTGATCCGATAGTCTCCAATGAGATACGATAAGTAGAATCGCGAAATTCCGCCCATTGCTCTTCGATAAAGGAGTGTGAGGTGGCCGTGTTGAGGAATATGTGAGACTGAAAATCCCGCCCAACTTCCTTGTCTTCAAGTTTGCTGACGTTAAGTTTCTTCAGGACTTTCGTCTCTGTGGTCTGCGTCTCGGTCGGAAGAAGAGACTCACCTTTGCGACAATAAGCCGGTGGTTGGTCCAGCATTCTGCTCTGCTCATAGCTTTGACTGATCTAACATCCTTCCTGTCTTTTGCTCTGACGATAACGTAGTCGATGAGGTGCCAGTGCTTGGATCGCGGGTGCATCCATGATGTCTTGTTATGGATTAGTACACGAAAAAGAGTGTTCGTGATAGAGAGATCATGGAGAGTGCATGTTTGTAGAAGATTCCCGTTGCTGTGCTGTCACCATGCACGAGGAAGGGGAGATGCAATGCCAAATGGACTGTCTCGCTGCAGTCTCCAACAACTTTGGTCTGACAATCAGTACAAAGAAGACCGAGGTACTGTTTCAAACAGCCCCAGGAGAAGAGCACTCCCATCCACGAATTTCAGTGAGTGGAGAAACTCTAAAATCAGTGGATAGTTTCACCTACCTTGGCAGTACAATCTCCAGGAGTGTGAACATTGATGAAGAGCTAAACAACAGAATCTCATCAGTCAGCAGCACTTTTGGCTGACTGCGAGATCGAGTGTGGAATCGAAGAGGCATCAGCCTCAGAACCAAGCTGAAGTTTTACAGAGCGGCTGTCATCCCCGTCCTGACCTACAGTTGTGAGACGTGGATGCGTTACAGCAGACATGAGCAATGGATTGACCGATTCCACACAAAATGTCTTCGGAAAATCCTCCATATCCGATGGCAGGACAAGATCCCTGATACTGAGGTTCTGTCCACAGCCGAAATGTTCAGCGCACAAACCCTTCTGCGCCAAGCCCAATCGCTCTGGTCAGGCCACGTTTCCCACATGAGCGAGGAGAGAATCCTGAAACCAGTCATGTTCAGTGAACTCAGCCGTGGCAAACGAAACGTTGGCCAACCTAAAAAGAGGTACAAAGATAGCCTGAAGGAAACGCTAACTAGCTTCGAAATAGACCACCGAATGTGGGAAGAGACTGCCTCAAGTCGAACTGGTTGGAACACAATGATCAAAAAAGGCGCTGCGCTGGCCGAAACCTCTCAAGCAACAAGGGCCCGTGAGAAGAGAATGAAGCACAAAGCCAAACAGACACCATGACGTACTTGATCTTTTGTTGTCGTCGTTAAAACCATTTGGTCATCTTTGCGCTTGCGATGAGACGAACAACAGATGTTTATATATTTGTATGTACAGGATTCACTCCTAAACTAATTAATCGATCATTATGAATTTTGGAACACAGCTGCTAGGCATAATTGGTCGGAATATTGGCCATCTTTAGTTTAATGTAGGTTTATGCAAAGGGGTAAAAAGGTGGTGGAAGCCCTTCGTGAAAATCTAGATAAAACCTCCAATTTTTCTGAAATTTTAACAATAGGTATTATACATCGATTAATAAATATTCCCCAAATTTCAGTTTCTTTAGAAGTATTTGAAGTTATTTTAAAGGGTTTGGGGCATTTTAAAGGGTCTTTAGTGGGCCATAATACGAGCACAAGTTCCCATTTGAACATTCAAATATTTCACATTTACATTAAATTTGAACCATAGTCATTAGACACCAATTAAGCAAGATTCCCTGGATTTCAATTTATTTTAAAGCCTTAAATTTTAGACATCTTCTCGAATCAAAATCATGTAATGGATTTTTATCAAAATTGAATAAGAATTCTAGACATATGGTTTAGTATCATGATTTTAATCTTTATAAGGGGGACATAAAATTGGTGCAAAACTGTTCTGTTCAAGGAATTAATTTTACCCGTCTTGGAACGGCTGTTCTAGTTTTCTCATGTATAATATGAGACATTTTTTTTTGGAGGGGGGGGGGGCATATTTTCAGAAATTTTTACACCGCTTATTTAAAATGATATGATTACAAATACACTTCGAACAGTAGATAACAAACACATAGCAAATAGGTGTTGATAACAATTAGTTGCAAAAGGTATTTGATATGTTAGCGATATTTGTTCTTTGGAAATCAGTGTTACTGAATGTCTTTTGTCTAAAAGAAAGAAAATCTTCTTTTTCTTTCATAGTTTATTAATATAGAGAAATATAATAAAGTCATATCAAACGAAAAAGTATAATTAATTAATCTTCAAAATGTATTACCGGGTAGTTATCACCTTTCCTCGAAAAAAATTTAAAAAATTACTTTTGAAACTGAAATTAGGAAAAGAAATACAACGAAGTGAAATATATATTTACAACAGTAATATTAATGGATGATAAAGCACACCATTGCCAACAAGAGACAGGATCTATCTCGCCTCTCTGCCAGTTATTTATCTACCTCCCACAGCGGTAAGATGTGACACAAGGTCGGGAAAGTGAGATTTGAAAAGCCAGCACCCGAGAAGGTGAGCACTCTGGCCTACAAAAATGCCTGGGCAGCCCCATCTGCATTCCTTGGTAGGGGCGCCTCAGGCAGCAAGCAATAAACTTACTCCTCCCCAAAGAGGGGAGGTAAAGCCTGGGAGGGTGGACCTCCTAGAACTGCACAGGACAAACCCATAGACTGGCGTAAATCAAGCCCCAAATGCCAAGACAATACCAGTTTATGGAATGTAGTATCCATCGGAACAGATACTACACTTTGATCTTAGCCAAAAGGCCTCTCTGCCATGTCGCTTCTTGCCACAACAAAACTTCCTGTACACATAGCTCTGATTCTACTCTTTAACTTCTAAAGGAATTTTCCGATTTCCCTCTACTCTAGCTTCATGTGAAAAGTTCCGTTTTTAACATTATTTTTATACACCCACATCTAATCTTGCAATACCAAAACATGTAAATAACAATATCTCAATTTAGAAACATCGTCAAATGATTTGTTTGATTTTGTCATCTGCAAGTTGTTCCACACTTAGTTAGATAATTAGTGGAGGCTGAAAGATATTAAAGGCACTGATTGGTCAAGCAAGATCGCATGTTAGAAGAGAGGAGCATTTTGAAATAGTCAGCAGTTTAGTTAAAGCAGTTGGTGGGTAGCAGCAGACAATAATGTGCAGCTGTCCCAAGGGCTGGCATTGATAAGATGATAATCCGATGTCCTAGTAATTCATGATGCCCTCCACGAACAACCCGGTTGGAGATTTATGATGGCTTGAATAAATTAATACAACACTCAATAAGTCCCGGGCCTGATACATAGATGGTGCCACTAATAAAAAAAAATCTATATTATTTTTTTTTTTTTTTAAAGTACTAACCTGAAGTCATGTAGTATCTACTCTGTTGTCACAATACCACCCTCCTAGACATTGTTTTTTTGGGGTGGGTGGGCGGTTTGTGTAATATCTGTTCTGTTGTTATGAGACCATCCTCCCAGGCATTACCTCCTCTTTCAACAAAAAATTGTCACAATCGGCTGCTCATTAGCGAACTTAACACTTACATCATATATACTAACAAAATATGCGACCAGAGGGAACATATTATTGCAAGTAATAAATAATAATAATAATAACAACAACAGCAATAGCAACAGCAATAATAATAATAATAATAAAAAACACCACATCGCTCAATAAGTCCCGGGCCTGACACATAGATGGTGCCACTAATAAAAAAATCTATATTATTTTTTATATAAAGTACTAACCTTCAAATAAGCCCAATCGGATTATTAGTTTACAAATTAGTTATTTAAATGAAGCTACTGTTGCAAATTTTCAAAACAATGAAAAAATCTGGATTTCATGCATTGATAAAGCATTCCTTTCTGATGGGAAAAAATACTGTTCAAGCAAAACAATGGCTTCATAAGTATTATTCGAACTCTACAATTGTTAAGAGGTGGTATGCTGACTTTAAACGCGGTCGTACAGACACAAATGATGCTGAATGCTCAGATCGCCAAAATTCGGTAGTTGTCCCGGAACGTATACACATTTAAAAAAATGAGATCATCCGATCAGCAAAGATTCTGATTGATGATTAATCTGACGTCACTATAAGATAAACAAATCCGACTTTACACATTTTAAAATGAATTGTTTCAAAATCAAATTATGTCGTCCCATCGACTAAAACAGTACAATTTTAAATAAATACATGTCAAAAAGTGACATAGCTGAGAATTATTTTTACAGTAAGAAGACAGAGAATATTTTCTGTTTTTTTTTAACTTTTTAATTAAATTGCTACAATTTTAAATAAATAAAGGAGAAACATTCGTTTTATTTATATAAAGAATATTTAGCTGGCAATGACAATCATTTTTACAGAAAAAAAAAGAGTCATTTTGTTTTAATAGCATTGACGTTGACAGACATTTATTATTTCAAAAGTAATATTTTAAGTAGCAGTATCAAATATATTTGATACATTTAATAATAAAAAAAGAAGTTGCACTTAGATTGTTATAAAGATGTCAGGTTTTCTTGAGAATAGATGCAAGGGTATAATGCATAACATTTGCACTGTGTATCTTTTATAGGTCAATATGTCTTAACACCATTTATTATAAGTTCTTTTCTCTTATTTTGCCAATTGATAGTCTTTGAATATGTCTTTGTGAAAATGCTACTGCAGGTCAATGAAATAAGAACTGCTTCTTCGGATAAACAGAAAATATCAGAAAATGTCAATGTTTTTGATCCATTATTTGCTACTGTTGAGAGATCAAAATATTGTTATGGAACAAATACCACTGAACATTGTGCCTGATTGCAGAGATGGATTGTTGTTAGCAAAGCTGTCTTGTACTTGATATTTGTTGTGACTGTCTTTTGAACAAAATAAAAGGAGATGCGGAAAAATGCAAATTATATTGTTCATCAAAATATGAAACATTATTATTATTATTATTATAATTATTGCTGTTATTATTTGTACTCACTAGGAGTTCTCACACAGGTCATCGTTAGTGATTGCTCACCGACAACAATCAATGGTATTTCCTGGAGTCTGAGTGACAACAAACCTCCCCAGATTTCCAGTATTCTTCACCTCTTTTCGATAAGGATGCGGTATCGCAACATCCTCTTACCATTGATTTCTCGCTGGTAAGGACCATTGGTCTTCTCTGGGATTTAGGTGGCAATAAGCCTCCCCAAGGTCCGAGCATTCTACGCACTTTTCCAGTGGAGGTCTGGTTTGTGCTTGTCCCTCCTCGGTCTTCTCATCCTCCTCAACACTCTACAAATATTTTGTCTGGTGTCAGCCTAGGCCGGCACCATTTTTTTTTTTTTTTTTTTATTAATTTAAAAAAAAAAAAAAATTTTAATTTTTAATTTTTATTTTTTATTTTATTTTTATTTTTATTTTTATTTTTATTATTATTATTATTAGTAGTAGTAGTAGTAGTAGTGTCTCATGCTAAGGTTAGATGTTTCGTGAATGACTTCCAACTCTTGTCTGCTGCCATTTCGCTTGTGCCACCCAGTAGGATCAGGTCAACTGATCCCCTCCATGTCTTAAGTGACCTACTACATGACTTTTAGCCATCAACATTGATGGGGGACATATATATATGTGTATTTATGTATACATACGTGTATGTGTATTATGGTGAATAAATGTAGGCAAATAAGGCTCAAATGGGTCCAGATGTATGCGTATGTATGAATATTGATACTTGAACTAATATCTTATATGTATGCATATGTTTATACAGGTGTAAAAGTTGTATATTTTTATTTTTATATTTATTTCGTATGTACGTATGCGTAGGTTAATGAGCATATTCATATGCCACTGTGTGTAGTTATGTATGTGCTGTACGAACATGTCTATATATGTGGGTAAATATTTTTATATAGACATATGTATATGGTATACCAGTATGTGAGAGTATAAGTAAAATATTTGTAGTACAAGCATTTACACATGTATGTATATATGTGAGTAGATATGGGTGGAGGTGCATTTACATGAGTGTAATCTCTGCACATGTGATTAGAACGAGTTAATTCAAAAACCGTTAGAATAATGACAAAAGAAGCACATATATGTATATATATTGTAATATATTATGCTGAACTAATTAGTGGAAAAGGAAATGTATCCATGGGCTGTACGTGTATGTATTTATGGATATGTGTGAGTGGATGTGGATTTTTGAATCTATATGTATGCATGCGTCTATCTTTGTATGTGTGTGCATGTGTGTATGTATGTATGTTTGTATATATATACATATATATATATATATATATGTATATGTGGATATGTATGGATATATGTGTATATATTTGTGTTTGTTATTATATATATATATGTTTATGTGTGTATCTATTAATTTCTGCGTACGTGTGTTCCTCTTTTGCATACAATTAAAGTAAACAAAATATATTCCGCATTACCCACCCTTACACTTATCAGCTGTGTCCCAAAATTCATACTGATCCATTAATTAGTTTAGGAGGGAATCCTATACATAGAAATATATAAACATATGCATATACCGAACTTCATATAAATAGAGATGTATCTGTCCCATCATGCAAAAGTTAGTGAATAAAAAAGTGCCAGACAAAACCATTTTAAGTGTTTAGGGGAATGGAGAAAAAAACAGTATTCATGTAACACCAAAATACACATTTATTTCAATACAAGTTTTCTTGTTTGTTGTATTTATCTTGTACGTCTATGCTACTCATTTTATTTCAGTACTAGCTTTCCCGACCTGGCTTTGACCAAGATTATTCAAACTAAATCAGTATTCATGTAACACATTTATTTATTTCAATATGAGTTTTATTGTTTGTTGTATTTATGTTGTACATCTATGCTACTCATTTTATTTCAGTACTAGCTTTCCCGACCTGGCTTTGACCAAGATTATTCAAACTAAGTCAGTATTCATGTAACACATTTATTTATTTCAATATGAGTATTCTTGTTTGTTGTATTTATGTTGTACGTCTATGCTACTCATTTTATTTCAGTACTAGCTTTCCCGACCTGGCTTTGCCCGGGATTATTCAAACTAAATCAGTATTCACGTAACATTTATTTATTTCAATATGAGTATTTTTGTTTGTTGTATTTATGTTGTACGTCTATGCTACTCATTTTATTTTTTATTTCAGTATAAGGAAAAAAATTCCTTTTTGATTCATACAAATAACAAATGAAATAGTAACGATTAAGAACCCTCTACAACCCCGTCACAGTCTTTTAAATAATAAAGAGGAAATATTATGAGTAAGACAATCCTCCCCCTCTCTGCATTTTAAAATGAATTCAGAAAGAAATCCTTCACTTTATTTCCATAATAGTGATTTGGAGCAACTATCTCCCATTCACCGATGGATAGAGAAACGGCCTTCAGATATGGGGGTTACCTGTGAATACCCAAATAAGGAGTCGCGGACCAACTGGCAGTCTACTCAGAGAGCGTATGTGGGATATGCTCTAGTTAGGTATATCTCCATGAAATGCATACAAATGCTCGATGTAAAGTTTAGACCTGGTGGGTGTCGGCCGCCATGAAAGCTGACTGACTGACTTGATTGTGTCTTGGCTGTTGATTTTGGTTGGTGATGCATTTAGTGTCGAACACGAAAACGTGTTTGGCAAGGAAGGGCATCCTTCGTAAAACTTTTCTTTTAAATAAACCTTCATGGATATGGCAGACCCATTATTGCAGAGAGATCACATAGCATGGAAGCTCTCTGCAGTTCATCCTCATGATAGAGTTTCTTGGAAGTGTGAAGTTAGATCTGCCATGAATGCAGCTAGCCAACTACTTGGACGGGGGCCCATCAATGTAGATGATGCCCCTCAACCTGCATGTTAATAAAAAAAGAACTAATGGTAAGGGTAAGATGTTTTCTTTCTTTTTTTTCATTCTTCTTTCTTTATCAATTGATACATTTAAAAAAAAATGTTATTTAAATTCCAGTTTGAGACCTTTCCTTTTTCTTACTTATTTCTTTTTTTTTTAATTTTACTGATTGAGACGTTATTTTATATGAATATGAATATTAGTGTGAACACGTTTTAGTTATTTTCCATTTTGAATTATCGTCTCATACTGTTGTTAAGTCAATTTTGTACCCGATATTTTAAACTCTTTTATAACACTCATTTGTACCTGATATTTGAAAAAAAAATTATTTACTTAACACAATGTGTGATTTTTTCTTGTTTGCACAGAGGAGGGCAATGTTTTTAAATGTTTAAAAAATTTTTTTCGATTATGAAAGGAAGTTTGTTTTCTTTTTCAATTTTTTTGTGCGAAAAACACTCACTCTCTAAATTTATTTGCTCTGGCTATGCTTTGTCTGTCCCATGTTCGAGCATCGTCACAAATAATGCCTAAATGAAGCCTGAGCACACTAGTTTACCCATGCAACAGAAACTTGCAAATGAGCGCAGTTCGTTCCCACCCCCAATAAACCATACCATTTTTTCACTAATATGACCCTAACCCTAATCTAACCCTAACTGGCATTTCCGTGGGACCACAAATACAAAAATGTTATGATTTGCTTCAATTCTAATTTCGATGTCATAAAGAATGTACCGACACACAGGGCATCCCCAGATAAATCCGTTAATGCTTTCGATCTAACTTGCCATTTGCAAGTTTCTTTTCCTGGATATTACGTACAAAAAAAAGAAGCCTTCCGTAAAGGCCTTTCTCCTTGCAAAGACATTTTCTAGGATCAAAATCATGTAATGGATTTTGATCAAAATTGGAACACGGTTTCTAGATATAAGGTTAGTAGCATAAGGTTCGTACCAGTCTGAGATATGTCCTCGATAATCGGTCTGACAGTGATTTTGTTGCTACCGGGCTGAGGTGTGGTCCTGTTCGGTCTCAGGAGATCCACCCTACCAGGCTTTACCTTCTCTTTGAGAAGAGGTTGGTTTATCGGTAATCACCTGAGGCGCCACTACCAGGCATTTTTTGTAGGCTAGAGAGTGTTAATCTTAGTGCACTGGCTTTACAACTTAACACCTGACCTTGTGTCTACTCCCCTGAACGGGTAAATAAAATAAGGTTTAGTAGCATTATATCTTGATTTTAATCTTTGCAAGGGCACATAAAAGAAATGTAAAACTGTTTGGGGAATTAATTTTACCTGTCCTGGGACGGGTATTCTTCTGGTTCTTTATACAGTGTTGTAGAGTGGTGGTGGTGTGTGTTGAGAGTGTCGAAACAGGTGAGAGCCATTTTGTAGAATGCAGGAAGTGTTTTCTCAGGAATTTAGAGTCGGCCGTGACTTGAATAAGAAAAGGGTCACAAGGGTTCGACGGAAAACCCCAACGTCTTCTCTACAACAATATAGATATGTTTTTTTTTATTTAATTGGAACAAGAATACAGGAGCATAAACAAGTAAGTTGAGTTGCTAGGTCGGCAGGCATCATAGTAGAAATGTAATATAGTCCCAGTTGGTCGTAAATATTTTCAATTTTCGTTGAGCGAAGAAGATACCATTTTTGTGCCCCCCCCCCCCCCCCCTCTGAAATATACAAAAATGGCGTCTTCTCCACTAAACGTAAGTGCTACGATTGAAATTTGAATTTCTTAAATAATTAAACAAAAAAGCTACTGGATTGTTTTCCGTAAATTTTGCTGAACACTAATTTTTTAACATCACAAATAAGTATTTCCTAAAATGTTCCTGTTATTTTATTTTTAACTAGCATATTTACCTTAGGTGGTGATTTATATAAGCACCGGACGATCTTATAAATTTATTTTAAAGTTCAAAATGATCAAGTCACCCGGGTCAGTGGAGGCTAAAGCTAAAAGAATTGTGTCGTTGGTGACAACTGACACTAAAAAGAAAGGCCTGACTGTGGTCTCCAAAGATATGATGACAGAGTTTCTGTGGGATCTGAAAATCCCTGCAACATATATTTGTCTGTTTACATGTATTTTTTCAGTCTGTTTACATGTAATTTTTCAGTCTGTTTACATGTAATTTCCCCAAAAAGTAGAATTTAATATATGTTTATAAATTTTTATTTGCATTTTCAGAAGTGTGTCACAGTTGTCTGTCACATCTGTCACACTCACAGAGTCACTCAGTGAATCAGTTGAGCGGCATGTGACTGTGTACAAGAAACTTAAACATCCAAAAGTTAAATTATTGGTATTAATTTAAACTAGTTTTTCCAGATAGTTTTGATTTAAAACTATCTAGCAGGGTTACCGGAGAGGGGGGGGGGGGGCGCAAAAAAAGAGTATGTAACATTTTACTTTTAAAACATATCTCTCTACTTCTCCCTCTGACTGCCCCCCTCTTCTCCCTCTTGGTATAGAGCTTTATTTTCTATTGCATCACCGAACAGACAGAAACAATGCTTTTGTAATATAAAAAGATATTAGATTCTTGTCATTTGATTGGTCTTTTTTAATAGTTCAGTTTTGAACAGGTTAAAACTAATTTTTTCTTTAATTTGATTTTAATGTTTTTATTTATAGATTTTTATTTAATACATATTTTAACCTCGTAAAAATGTTACTTTATTGCATACTAGCAGGGCCTGTGTCCCGGCGTTGCCCGGGTGAAATATAAAAGAATAATTTAACAATAAAAAATATCCGCGAAAAATGAAATTTACCCCCCCCCCCCCCCCCCATCCATTTTTTTTTTTTCCTAAACAAAATGAAGTGTGGAAACCATATTTAATTTTTTAGGATACATTTTTCTGCCCCACAAAGTTTTTTTTTTGTGTGCTTTTTAAGAATATGTATCCAGAAATTTGCATTCGTGACGTAAGCAGTTGCGACTTTCCGGAGAAAGACGAATCAAGTTCCGATGCTCTACACCATACGAACTGAAGTAAACCGACTTTGTAAACTAAAAATTAGTTTAGGATTAGGTTAGGGTTAGGTTACGGTAAAAATTTAAAACAAACAGTTCGGTTTATATTGTGTAGATTGTTCGGTGAAGTTCATTATCGTCACTTTTACTTAGCCAAACACGGGTATTTTCTATCATGTTCTATTTTTTTATTTGTGAAGTGGTCGCTAATTTCATAATTTGTGCCCCACCCACTAAAACTTTTTAAAAAATCGAAAACCCCTACCCCATTTCTATTTAAAACAGAAAAAAATAATTTGGATGAGTAAAAAACAAAAAAAGCCCCCACCCCAATTTTCCCATCCCAAAATTGAAAGAAACCATTCGGTTATACATGTCGATTTACCATTAACTCAGCAGGAATTACTCGTTTAATTTATAGAGGAACGTCATCCCCCACCTTAAAATATAAAATATTTAATTTTTTTTTGTTATTTCCTTTTTTGCTGATATTTTTTCAGTCTGTTTACATGTAATCCCCCCCAAAAGTAAAATTTCAAGTTTTTGAGGGGGGGTTAAACTATGTCGTGCGTGATAGTAAAAATTTACCACAAATTTCTTTCAAGCACTGTAATTCCTATTTGAGTCACGTAAATTACGTACAGTGGATTTCTTGCTGTTTTTTTATTTGTTCATAAGTGATACTCTAATAGTTATTTTTTTAAGTTAAATAATTCTTTATATTTCGCTTGGACACGGAGCTGGTGTCCCGAAACCATCTGGGGATTTTTTAAGTAAGTTAGCCCATAGAATGAATGCGGTATTTTGGTGACTGAAACTAGTTTAAAGAATAGACAAAGTTGACGACCCATTATCCACCCCAAACTTTTGGCCTTGTGCCACATCTTTATATTTTTTCAAAATTATGTAAAAATTTTAGATAAATAAAATCAATTCCACTGGGTGTGTTAGTTCCTTTTGTGGTTATACGTAGTCAATTTAGAGGTGTTATCGGACTTTGTAGGGATAGTACAAGTGCCATTCTTACTAATAGATTTGTGGGCTATATCTTGCACATTGACTGTTGTTTCGACGCCTCCGAGGGTAGACGCAAATGGGCACAATGAGGATTTATGTTTACAAGGCTAGCAGAGGTTACAGATGGGTCATGCTTACTTGATTTAGCATGGTTTCTGATATATACAGGTCCTGACTTTGCCCAAGATGGAATAGAGGACCCAGAAGTGGATATTTGAATAGTCTGTCATGGGAGGGGGGTAGCATTAGTAGATGTACAGAGTAGTGATCGGATCGAGTAGAGCGCATCAGGTAGAATGTTTTCCCAATGAGAGAGTGACATGTTACAGGAATGTAAAGTTACTTGAACAGCCTTCCATAGGGTTCCATTTAGCTTCTCTACTTGTCCATTACCTACTGGATAGTATCTACTTGTTTTTGATGTTGCAATTCTCTTTTTCTACTCCAAGGACATCAGTAGCCCGGTCAGAGTGTATCATATCTGGCATACCAAAGATCAAAAATAGTTGGTTTAGGCAGTGGGTGACGGTTTTGCTGATCATATCTTTACAGGGAAAGGCAAATGGGAAACGAGAGAATTCGTTAATTACTGTAAATTACTGTATTGTTGCCACATCTGGGCTAGTGCATCATCTGCTAGTTTCTCCCTCTTGGACAAGGTCCAAAAAAGAATCACCAACTTGATAGGTCCTTCACTATCTACCAAATTCCAGCCCCTGTCCCATCGCTGCAATGTTGCTTCCTTGTGCCTGTTTTACAAGTACTTCAATGAATTGTGCTCTGATGAGCTTGCTGCTCTTGTACCCCCATGACATAAATTCACTAGACCAACCCGACAATCTGCCAAATCCCATCCATACACTGTGGAGGTCCCCAGATGCCGAAGAGCTTTCTACTCCAAAAGCTTCTTTCCTCGTGCTGCTGGACTCTGGAACTCCCTCCCTGCTCCCTGCTTTCCTGACGTTACTGACATGCAGAAATTTAAAACTAATGTAAACAGACATCTCGCTGCGCAGCTCCTAATTTAGGTCGACCCCTCCCCAAACCTTCACCCTTTTTTCTCAGTAGCCCCTTACGTCTACAGTGGTGGCCTGCCTTGTTTGGGGTGAACTATGATAAAAAAAATAAATAAAAAATAACAAATAAATATTTGTTTCCACGTATAGATGATTGTAACGGTCATTTCAAGTCTATATTCAGTTGTTGAAATAACAAAATGGCTTTTATGAGTGTCTCTTTGCCACTGAACATGATCAGCTATAACTTTGAAGTGTCTGTCGAGTAGGAAGTTACGCTACTTTTGCAGAGCCTTAACTATGGCAACAGCCTCCTTTTCGACAGTATGATGTTTGATTTCATAAGGGTTTAGAGTATGTGAGAAAAATGCAACGGGTCGACTTTCTTGATTAAAAGTTGCTGCGATGCAGTAATGGCTGGCATCAGTTTCCACTTCAAATTCTTTATTCGGGTCAACGGTTACGAGTGTAGCATATTTTAAATTGTTTTTCAGAGTTTGAAAGTACTGATGATGGTGGTGGTGTAAATTCTTCATTGTGATTCAATGGTAATATTTTGTCTGACAAAATTTTAATAAATTTGCTATAGCAAAACATTCCACTTATCCACCTTCCAAGAGATCTCAAATTAGAAGGTGGTGGAATTTCAAGAAGTGGTTTGAATCTATTGTAGTCGGGCGCTATTTGGTTATTTGGAATAGTGTACCCAAGTAATGTGAATTATGTAGCTGTAATAAAGCTTTTACTATTGTTTAGTGTGATGTTGCATTTTTTTGCTACATCATAGAATTTTTGGAGGTTTTAGTCATGTTCTTCTTGAGTTTTCCAATATATGGTGACATTATCCACAAACACGAATGTGTCCAACAATTTTTGCTTATCAATGATGCTGTCGATAGTTCTCTGGAATGCACTTACTCCATTTGTAACGCCAAAGAGGAGACGTGTAAATTGGTACAGTTTACCATTTACTTCAAAGACAGTGCATTTGTGATCTTTGTCGCCGATGGAAATTTGATGATTAGCAGATTGGAAATCAAGTATAGCGAAGATGTCATACTGTACTATGTCTCCCACCATTTTAGAAATATTGAGCATAGGGTAAGCATCTAGTTCTGTAAATCTGTTAATGGTGTCATTGTAATCGATTACCATTCTGTTTTTGTGATTTTCATTTGACATTATGAATACTTGGACTTGTCACTATTATACCCTCTTTCAACAGTCTATCAGTTTCTTCTCTTGTAAATTTATTGTCAATAATGGTATGACGATGTGACTTAGTGACGATTGGGGTTGCATTAACAGAGAGGGCTGAGAAGTAGAGGAGTTGGAACATTTATTGATGGAAAGGTGTTATTATTTGCAACAGCTCCAATAACAAGTTCATTTCCTGGTCCATTAAATTTCATTATCACTTTATTGTGTTTTTTTCAGGATATCTTTTCCTATGATAATGTCGATGAATAGGTCTCTGATAACTTCAACTACGATGCCAGAATGTGTCTTATTACCAAGAGAAATATCAACTATTGTTTCACAAATAATTTTCGCGTGTTGATTAGGTTCATCTAGGACTATTGTTTTTTGTTTAGGGATTACAAACAGGTTTAATTTTTTGTTATTTATAAAAGTTCCCACGCTGCCAAAGTCTACCATAGCTTTAACTATAGTTCCATCTATCTTACACTCTGTTAAAGTGATATCCTTTTCTAGTCAAGCGAAACTGGTTGGGTCAGTGTTATATAGAACAGTAGATACTGAAAATCTACATAACTTGGCTCAATGTCCATTTTTTTTCAGTTTTTACAGTCAGCATCCTGAGCAGACATATATGGCGCAGATGGCATAAGTTTCCACAAAAGAAACACATTTCCTTAAGCCTAGCATTTTTTTGTATGGAAACCAAGTTAGTATTTTCCTCATATGAAATTATGGGGGCGGTAATTAAGCTACTCTGTTCATAATAGTAGCTTTTTTTCCTGCCTGTTCCATCGATCTGACTGTTTTGTACACCTCCTGGTGACAGGAAAGGTTTTTCCAGTAGTCACTGTCAAATTTCAGTAGAAAATATTGTATTGTATACATTGCTTTTTATTCTCTTCAGCAATCACTGCTTGGAAGTTGCAAGTCTTGGCTTGGGTTTGCAATTTTTGTAGAAATGTATCGATAGTTTGTACCGGTTTTTTACTTCATTGTGATAAGCAGATGTCTATTATATATGGAGTTTGAGGGCTTCCATGGCAGAGTTATTATTGTCAGGGTCACTAATTATCTCAAAATCTTCCGCCGATACGCTATTTATGAGCGCAAAATAGTTGTTTTGGTTGTTGTCTACTTGTCTGTTAACTGAATGGAAACAGTTAGCGAATGTAAGCTCCCAGTGATTATTGTGAAAAAATAAAGACTGAGACATACGAACCGTAATGAAGGTTTTAATAACAAACAATTACATACATGAAATCAAGTTAAATATAGCGGCATTTCTGATTCTCCACCTCGCGGGAAGGGGGAGATAATTAGGTGATCTTTGTTAATTGCAGTATAGTACCTAAAAGAGTACGACTAGTATAATTTATAACAAACGATTCTTTGAAGTCACAGTGTAGCAGCAGTACTATAAATGGCAACTACAACGAGCCGCCATAATGATTTTGAATCTGTGCTTGATTTTTAAGCTGGGCCTTGATTAGTGCAAGCATTTAACTTCGTCTTGGGTTTGTCCAATCAGGAGTCAACTCTCATACTAACTGAGATGGGTACCAGAGGTGATAAAAGAGGATGCTTGCAACCTTCCTCTTTTTCGGCCATGAGACAGAACTGTCAATAACTCATCCACATTGCTCGAACCAAAAACCCCCTTGGCCGTTTGGCCTTGGGTTCGACTTTGACAAGAAGACTCTAGGATCCAACACGGCTATGGCCACACACCAAAAATCTAACATGGCTACGGACGCACACACGTGGACTTAATGTAATGCACACTCACATACCTACATACGCACATCATTCTCATATGAACTCTTTTTTATTCCCTACTAATGGGACACTTATTCAACACGACATGGACTCTCTAACCTTTTGTCTTCGTCCATACTCATGGACTTATTCATTTACAAACACTCTTCTCATTAATTCCCTTTTATTTACACCACAACGAAGATGACACAATGAAGTTGTTTAAAATGTTAGAATGGGACTTTGTCTTCCAATTCTACAACAGTGGCTATAAGTACATGTCGCTAAAACAATGCGCAGTTCATTGCATGCCGATTTGCACTTTTTAAGCAATATATTGAGACAAATGTAGACATATGTTCAATAATATTGTTCAATATAACGTGCAAGTAACGAAACTCGAATAGGTCATCAAAACAACAACGGCCGAGAAGAATCAGTAGGACAATCGTCATTACCACTGTCATTAATGAGTCAAATTTTTATACAGTCAGTAGTTGCCCTAGTAGTACGTGCATTTGTTGCTTATCCTTGCCTAAAAAAAAATGCTTAAAAAAATGATAATGGAAATAATAAAAAGACATTATCGTCTGTGTTTAATTGCAATAAAACTAGAAACTTTAAAAAAAGTTTCTAGTTTTATAAATTAGATAAAAAAAAAAATTTAAAAAAATAACCATCACACCCAGGTCACATTTAGTCAGTCGTACAAGAAGGCGGGTTACAGTAGGAAATGCCATTGATTTATCATCAATATGAAATTATCATCATAATTGTTAACAACTACATTTATAAAGGGTACCCCACACACATCTCCCCACCGTGGGGATCGTTGGCCACTCACGCACAGGTGTTTGATGTCCTGGTCGCGGTGCCAGATATAACAAAGAAACCCCCGCACAGATCTTGCCAGACCATGAACACTCTTCAGCCGATCGTTGTAGTGGCAATAAAAGAAAATATGTCGATCGAAATTCTTCTAGGCCGGGATGGCGACGATGATAATGATAACTTCGTCGATCTTGTCTCGTCCAACTCCCATGTTGAAACTGTTCTATCTACGAGCGATCACTGGGCGAACAGCAATCGGTTGACTCTGTGAGGGCGAAAGATTATCCAAAGCAGAACAAAAGGAAAAGAATAATATGCAACAACTCGGTCATGGTCTTTTTGTATGAAGAGTAATTATTAATAAAAATAAAAGAATTGATTTTACATTAGACTGATGTCTACCGTGTTCATAAAAACTGTTGGTTGTGCTAAGCTATCCCGTTGTCTCACCGTGTGTGTGAATTCGTTTAAAGTGGTTACTTAGTCACAAATTAACTATCTAAAGAAAACGATGATGAGTTACTCTGCCGATTATTCTATTCATTGTCGAAGCGGCACATGCCCACTCGACCGGCCTCCTCCTCGCCATCTCCGTTAGATCTGACTCTCGTGGTTCTGTCAAAACGTAATTTCTCTTATTGAGATGTCTATCGCCACACTCTCCCTTTCTCTACCATATTCCTCTCTGCGTTTCTTCCTCTCTCAGGGGTTGAGGCGGGCGCGTCCTCCTCCCAACGCCGTCTCTGAAATAAGTGGGATTCTTGTTATCTCTAAATTACCATCTGGTCAGCGTATCCTTTGTGTGGCGATGATCAGGACTGACATCACACATGACTTTGCCCAGACAATCTGACGCCTTTTTCCCCTGTTTGAATAAGCTGGTTTCCCGTTGAATATATACTAGTTTTATATCTCCACTTCGTCTCTACGCAGGGCCTAGCATCATCACCAAGATGCATACTAGCGCATAACTAGGGTACTCGATCCCCACGGGCCCTGGATACTTTGTCACACATTATTAAAATAAAACTATCAATTAAATTGTTAATTACTTTGTTATTAAAGAGAAGAGAACCTGTAGCAGTTACATGAGAAATCTATTTTTGTTTTATATGTATATGCAATATCTTGTATTATGTCGAGTTGTAATTTGGTTGGTGTATTGATACACAAGCGATTAGTGAAACAATGACATGCACACTCGAAGCCTACTGATTTCTGCTCACCTCGTCGGCGAGAAGATACAAATCAGTTCCTAAGTAGATTTCGTCAAGGCAATCCTGTTATCGTCTTGTGTCAAAAGCGGCCAGGCGAGATGGGGAACTCCAAAATACCACATTCTGTTTGTGACAAAAGCTAGCCGACCTAGCAACTCTCTTTATGTTCTAGTGTTCCCTTCGAATAAAGTTGGTTCATATTTTAGTCGAGATGTTTGGTCTTATTCATGGAAGATAGCGACCCTTTTCTTATTCAATATTCAATTCCCGTCAGATGCGTCCAGACCCGGCCAACCCTACAAAGTGACCTTCTTCATCCTTACGTTCTTTCAGACCAATCATCTCACAACTAAAAACCCAATAATAATATGTAATCTTTTTTTAATTGTATGGAAAGGAGAACAAAAGGGCCAATACAATAAATACTATTTTACGACTACTACCAACCATTAGCATTGGTAATAATTATATTTATAACTTATTGTACCTACCTGGCGTTGCCTGGGAGTATTTTTATTTTCACTTTTTTTCCGCTTTCTCTTCCCTACTCCCCGTTTTTTTTTTGTATTATTGTAGATTAACACCCTCTGCAAAAAAAAAACTTCTCCCTCTACCCCCAAAATGAGATTGTGCGCATGCTGAACAGCACCATGAAAAACTTGGCGAAAAAAAAATCCCAAAACAATTATTCTAGAATTTAGAATGAGAGAAATTTAACATAAAATGATCTCCCATTTACAGGCCATTCTAGCGTTCTAGGGCAATTAACCAAAATTATTTCGTTTTGCCATGGAAGATAACTCCTGAGCGTTTTAGGGGCAGGCGTATTTTACTTTGTTAAACGATTACATGTTGTTTTACGACCTTGCCACTCGAACTTAGGGTTCGTGGTAAAAAGTTGGTTACTTGTTCTAAAATGGCCCGGAAATGGGGGATCATTTTACGTTAAATTTATATACGAAATTGAACCGCCATTCTAAATTCTAAAATAATTATCATTTTGTTTTTTCTTCTTTTTGAGGGTGTTCACATGTAATCGCTTAAAAATGTAGAATATCATTGGAGGGGGGGGGAGTCAACGAAGGGTGTTACTGTTAATCTACAAATTTACCGTTTCTTTTTTTTCTTTTTTAATGAAATTATTATTTTTTACATAGGATTTTGAAAGTTAAATTTAATTATTACGGTTTCGTCAATAAATTATTAATTAAACGAACTATTTATAAAACTATAACTAATTTGATACGGTGATCTAATGTTTTAATCTATATCTTTAAAATTATTCGATGTAAATAACTTTCAAAACTTTCAATCTTTATTACAATGATTAATGATTGGTCTATCTGCTAAGAAGTTTAAAGCCCAAAAATGACTTTATTCGATTAAATGCTTTGAAATTCTTTTCAAATTTCGAAGGGTCACGAAGTAATTCATTCCTCTTTTTTTCCTTCAACTATTAAAAGAAGTTTCGAATAGCAGACTTGTTTACGAATAAACCGAAATGCATTCTGGTGGATTTAATTTCGTAATAAATAGGATTTCTTTTTTTTTTAAAGTTCGTCAGTATTTTATGCTATTGCCTTTTTTGATTTCAATAAATTATCGATTAATAGTAAATTAAAAAAATATATATAATGTGTAATTCACGTAGAGGCGATAAACACGCGCACACACACACAGGAGAAGTGGTAGCAATTTAATATACAGTTTGTGAATTAAAGCAGCGCTAATAAAACAACATTAACCAACTTTATTAAAAAAAAATCATCATCACTACCACCACCATCAACAACAACAACAGTAGTAATCAATAGTCATGAATTTATAAGAAATTTACAAAAAGGTAAAGAAAAAAGGTGCTATTAAAACTGAATTATTTTTTTAGCAGCTCGATAAATTTATTGAATCAGTAAACTGGTACTTTTTTTTCATTTTTACAAAAAAGCAAGTCGTCTCGTAAAATGCCATCATCAGCAGAGTTAGCCAGTGTCAGTGATGGTCGTGGTCAGTCGCACGCAAATACAGTGTAAAAAAAAAAAAATAATTAAAATAAAATAATAATAATTAAAAAATTAAGACATAATCGCAGTGGGTTGTTATTGACTGTTGTAGTATTGAGTATAAATTAAATTAAATTTCAAAATTAGAACAATAATTAATGCTAACAACGACCACATAAGACATATTTAAACAATTTTTATCATCAATAATATGCAACACCGTAAATAAATAATGTCAACATCATCATCATCATCATTGTTTATCGGTGAGATCCTAAGCATCATCATAGTTGTTATCATCATCATCAGCATCAGCATCAACGTTAAAACATTAACTCGTTTTACCGCTTGATCATCATCATCATCGTTATCATCAACTTAAAGCATTAACAACAGCGGTAAGTGAAGCGGGATGAGAGGGAGGGTAGCAGTGATGACGTAATATCATCCGATGTCAATGCCGGCTTCTGATTGGTCGACGTCTCGTGGCGTTAGAACTCACAATCCAGCAAAGATGGCCGACGCACAGCGCTGGTTAAACATGTCGGCGGATACTCTGCCCGATCTGGGACCGGACCTTACCACACCGATCGATATCGAGAATGTTTTACTTAACGGAATCGACGGTAAGCCTCTCTGGAAATCCTTATAAGAAAGCAGAGATCGTTGTCATTTTGTATTAAACACCTAATTTTCTGTTGAGGTTGAGAGAGAAAAAAAAATCTAACCATGGTTACAAAGTGGGGGTCCAGTTTAGTTATTAAGAAAATAAGTTGTTACCGATGTTCAAGTTTTGTTGCTTGTTTCTTGCTAGTTGTGTATTACTTGCTGACACATCGGGTGGAATTTATAATGGCTTTCTATAGCTCCGTCGTCATTCATGCTTGGAATTGTCTAGATGCTCTGTTAGATAAGAAAAACACAACTCTGGCACTTGATGGTGAAAAAAAAGTAGGATGATCGTTGGTAATGGCGAAACGTGCTACGTCAGTTCATTTATTTTTACGATTCACTATAAATAAACACGTCCTCTTCTTAGTACATATATATATATATGTTTGGTGCGGGTTTGTTTACCTATATTGACAATCAGAATGTGTGCTGCTTTTCTACCTCTTTGACACAAGTTTTTTTTATTTTTTATATACCGATCTTTACTTGAATCATTCATTATTGCTTTTATATTTTATTTACGATTTGTTATTTTCTGTTCACAAATTTTATCGAATCAATCTCGTCTCCAAGCGAATGTTTTTATTTTTTTTATTGCCCTAAAAACAATTTTGGTATTAAAGAAAAAAAGCACTGGAACCCTATCACTAACCCTAACGGTGTGGAGACGGGAGTAATTCTATAAAGATACCTTTATTTGATTGACTTTGGGAATAGCGACCCCCCCCCTCCAATCCCTCATCGATTTTTGGGTACTCTTATAGCTGACGCAGTTTGTTTTCGTTGAAAACAAAACAAAAGAAATTTGCTTTAAAACAGTTGTTGTGGTGTTTCTGTTAACAAGAATAAGATTTGAAAAAAAACAAAAAAAACATTTGCTTAACAAATCAAACAAAATTATTTGAAACTTTCCGGTGCACAAACTAAAGATACATTTTATTTAAAACCATTTCATTGACAAAAATAAACATCTAATTACGAACAGTTGTTTAGCTATGGTTTGCTCGTTTTTTACTTGTATATGTGTATTTTAGTTTGATTATCTTCGTAATTTATCGGCTGCCAGTCTTCAATTTAGCGTTTGGCAGTTTTCGCCTCGTCAACTCTCGGGCGCTTCCGTAACCTGCTCGAAATTGACGACGCGAAGTCACGGAAACATGGTGCGTCATCTATGAGTACCGACTTTTGACTTTGTTGGGGTTTTTTTCCAGTAAAAAAACAAACCTTTTGACGTTAATATCGAGCATTTCTTGACACAATTATTCCCTTTTTTATTTTTAGAGGGGGGGCTTCATTTGCAGTTGTGTACGTTTTCAGCGGCCCAAATTCTCTTTTCAAAAGACGTAATTCCAATAAGATTATTCGATTTCACTGCAATTTAAGATGTAAAAAATATCCATAAAGATTTAATATCGATATCTTCTTTTTTGAAGAAAAAAAAGGGATTTAGTATTTTGCTTTGCTAAATTTAATGGTACTTTCACAGATTAGGACCCACCCTAAGCACCACCCTAACGACGGGGTCAAAGTTAGAGTGGCTCCTAATCTGTGAAAGTACCAATTTAATATTAAAAAAAAAGTCTGAAGATACAAGGAAGAAAATCACGTTAACATAAAAAGAATATATATTGAATTAAAACTATGAATATTTTAAAATTTAAATATTTAAAAACTACAAATCGAATAATTGACTACTCGTTCGACGTCGTTGACGTTCACTTATACTACACTTCATCTTTTCTGTCCTCGCTCAGTAAAGTAGAAATCCTTCTAGACTGAGGCAATTGTTTATTTGTCCCCAGTGCCATTTAAAAAAATGTTTAGCTGGATTTCCCCCACATTAAAAACTAACAATTGTGTCAAACTACCCTCTTTGGGAGGCAAGTAAATAGGGATTTCGGTAAAAGTACAGAATAGTTAATACTCGAACTCGTACCCCCCCCCCCCCCCAAAAAAAAAAAATAAACAAACAACGGTACTTAGGCAGTAGGACTCAAGCTAACCCTAACAGACGCCAAGTCGATTTTAGCTTCGGTCCTAATCTGCATCAGTACAAAAGAAAGAAAGAAAAAAACACTTTTTTTTTAAAATATAAAACCAATTAAAATGGAATTCTAGGAACTAATCTAGATTAGGACCCAAACTAAGATCGACTTGGCGTCGGTTAGGGTTAGCTTGGCTCCTAATCTGCATAAGTACCGAATTCTCTACCTAACCCGCCTAGTTTTAACGTGTGGAAACAATCTTTTAAACGGTAAAAAAAATCTTATAAATCGTTTCCACACGTTAAAACTTGGCAGTTTCAGAAGAGAATTTCATTCTAATGCGCTTTATATGAATTACTTGTTTGTTTTCTTTTGTTTGTTTATTTTGCTTTACGAGTTCTCTCGAGTGTTAATTAAATACTTTTAGTTTTACCGGAACTGCTTTTGAAAAGAGAATACGTACACAACTCGGTTGGCTATCATACGTTCATCGTAAAACGGACATTGTTATCGTAACTAGTCTAATAATTTCGGTGTTCTAATTAAATATACTTAGTTTCAAAATCTTACACACTCTCTTCCTCTCACAGAGATTATCATGACAGCCATTGCTCGTTTTCACCTACGATGAACCAGATGAACGTATAATTGGACCCTTTCCCCTCTAAAAAAAAAAAGCTGTGGAAAACATTTTTATTTATAAACGTGTTCTAAAATGCTTAAGTGATAAAATGTAAAGTTTTGTTGTAAAAAAAAAAAAATCATCTCTAAATTAATAAAATGGTAATTCTATAGAATTTGAACAGAACTTATTTTTAACCGTAAACTAAGTTTTAGGTTTAGTTCGGCAAAAGTCGGTTTGGTCGTGGCTATCGTAAAAAGTTTACATAGGGTTCGGTTTGGTTCTGTTCAAATTCTGTAGAAGCATCAATAAAATTGTGACAACTTCTGTGTTTCTCGCCTCTACGTGACTAACATAATTTTTTATTTGCGATTAATCGATAATAATACAACAGCGTAATCTACTAAAACGAACTTTTAAAAATTGAATTGCTAAATTAAATCCACCAGAGTGCATTTTGATTTCTTCGCAAAACAAATCAGCCATTTTAATCTTTTGTTAATAGTTGAAAAAAGAATTTCTTCGTGACCCTTCGAAATTTTAAAGTAATTTCTGGTTTTTAAACTCGTAGCAAATCCTAATGTATTAAAAGATTAACAGTTTTGGAAGCTATTTACACCCAATAAGTTTATGAATAGATTAAAACGTTCCCATAACAACATTAGTTTTGTAACAATTTGGTTCAATTAATAATTTAATGATAAACGATACACCATGATGATAAAGTTTAATTTTCAAAAAACCTATTAAAAGAATTAATTTGGTAAAAGCAAGGCTAAACAAAACTGAAAGTAAAACTTCTCCCGGACAACGTTGGGTAAGTACAGCTAGTTAAAAAAAATAAAGATGAACATTGATGCGGTGTCTATTCCGAAATTACATGTAAAACAGTTAAGGTAACAAGTTCAGTTCACAAGGGAAAGCCAGAGAAAACATGAAAGTGATAAAAATGGATTTGAGGGATAACTAAAGACCTGGCCAGAGATAGGTTACTTGGAAAGTCAATTTCTTGAAGTCGTCCAATGCATGCCAGTATGTAAATGAGACGTTAAACCGAACATGATGATGATCTTTAAATATGACGCTGTTGGTTTTATCTATTTTTGAGACCTGACCGAAGTTGTTTCTCTAGCAACATGCAAAGGGCATTCTATTTACATCTCACCTCTTTTTGAATATTGTGTTTGACATTTTTTTATGCGTTTTTATAAAATTTGTTTCGCTGTCAGTTATTACATTAATATTCTTAATTTTTCTACTGATATTGGAATTTCAAGTTTTTAATTTTATTAAAAAAATACCGCCCACCCAAAACAAATCTCGCTGAAATCATTTGAATTGGCATTTTAAACAAATATATATATTTGTTCGGCTTCTATTACTTAAATCTATTGGGTTCAGAACGTTTACACCAGGGTTACGGAGTCGGAATGTATACGGTTCGACTCTTGTTTCTTCAAAGATAAAAAAAAATCCGACTCAGACTCCTTCCAAAACCTGCGTTCAGCAACCCTGAATTTACACCTATATTCAACCACTCCCATCAGCCACAGTTTAACTTTAAACTATTGATTTCTATTGCCTATATAAAACATTCATCTAACCACTACTTTTTCGTTTTTATTTTTACTTACAAATATAAACCTTTTTGTTAAATATTTTCTAAACTTAGCATTTTTTAAGATCGTTTCCTTTCTATTTACAAAATCAAACCCGGATTTCCTTGTCACATTTTTAATGCATACACGTATTAGTGTCAAGTGTTAGTTTTTAATTCTTGAATCAATGGAACAGTGAACAAGCTTAGTTTTAATTTTAATCCTTCCTCATCAAACAATGAAAACATTTAAAGGATTTTTTAATGAGTATTTATGCCACTTTCTAGAGCATGTTAAGAATGGAGGCAGAATGATGACACTTTATGTATGATGACAAAAAAGTGCCTTGAATAAATAGGAATTTATTTGCCTCCACACGAGGGCAAAGTTAGACATGAGGGCGGTTTTAGTGGGGGATATTCAACTGCTCCTAAAGTGGAACTCTGTATGGCGCAAAGGTTAAAGTTCCCCGAGGACATAGTACACTTTTTATCCCAAACCTGGAATCTTGAGTTTTAAAATTTAATTCAATCCTTCCATACTGAAAGACGCAATACCTGCTTTCTCAAAAGTAACATTGATTTCAAACGAACAGACAGAAAAATAATCATTTCCTTTTCTAATTCATAGAATAGAAATAGATTGATACTTGTTTTTTAAAACATTTTTATACTTAATTTTTATTGACGGCGTTTTCGTTTAATACAAGTTTGTAAAAATGTCTAAAAAAAAATGAAAGTTTTACCAACTTGAAGGAGTGAATGATATAATGTTGATGAGAGAAACCTTAATTGTCAAAGTGGAACAGATGATTCATCGTCAATGAACTGTGTTCAAAATATCAGTTTTGTCATCAATTCACTACAGTTTGACATAATTATCGTTTGTTTTGTTTTTATGCATTTAAAATTTGCTCTAGATGGAAAGCAAGTTTAATTATTTAGCCTTATAGATAAATTTAACAAAAACTTGATTTACAAAAAAAAAAAACTGCCTTCATCCTATAAATCTCAAATCAAATTACTGAATCATGATTTTAGTACAAAGTTGTTTGGTAATAGTGTTGAAACACATTTCATTGTAAACAATTTAACGACCATAAACTAGTAACTTACCGATTTACTTTTAAGATTTTTATTTATTGTTTAAACCAGGGTTGTGGAGTTGCGATGCGTTTTGTAATTCAAGAAGTTGGAATTTATTGTCCGACTCCTAAGATTCCAAAATATCCGACTCCTTATTTTAAAGTTTTCAAGATTCTTCGGATAAAAAAAATCCGACTCCTAGCATTCTTAAAGTATAACTCCGACAACCAGGTTTAAACATATTCGAAGTTCAGAGTTTGAACTAATGTTGATTCCATTTGTTATCTTTGAATTAAATCTCTGATTTGAGCAACATTTTCTATGGAATATTTTTATTTTTCAGGCGTCATTTTTTAAATTTTTTTTTTTAAACATTTTCAAATTCTTTTTTGTTTATTTCTTTTAAAACAAACAATAAACACTCTTTGTTAAAAATATAAAATTTGTATAAATTCTATCATTTTATTTTTCTTAAAACATGTAACGAGAACTAAAGTACTTTTTTCACCATTATTATTGGTTAGGGATTTTGTCGGTGCTTGTACAGAGACACGTCCGTATTAAATTATCAATACCACACATACAAAAATAACATTATTATATACTTACGCAGCAGATTTAAATAAGTATCCTCCCCAAAAAATAGGAAAAATTATCGAGTAGAACTTTAATTAAAAGCAAAATCCATTCTTCAGGAACAGTCAATCGACATGTTCAAAGGTAACCATCTTAAGCTAACGGGAGACATAATCAGGGGAGGTAAGCGCGTTTGTTATAATTCATCCGTTCAGTTAATTTTAACTATTCAGTAATTTGAAAAGTAAGTTTTAAGTATAATTAAATAATATATGCCCCCCCCCCCCTCTTAAAAATGGAGGAGGTAATTCCGGGGAGGACGGTCTTATGACAACAGAACCGATACACTTATAAATTTCGATTAAATCGCGTTTTTTAAAACTTTTTAATTCATTTAAAAATGTCTAATCACAAAAGATTTTTTTTTATTGCTCCTTGGCCTTTTGGCTAAGATCAAAGTGTAGTATCTGTTCTCTTAACATCAGCGCCAGAGGTTTTAATGTAATTATCTCCCATGAAACTGAAAGTTAAATGTTTGGTGCAATTTTACTTATAGGCCAATCAAGTTAATTGTTTTCATGTAAAAGCATTATTTTGTACTTACTCAGTCATATTTTATCTCTCACGCCCCGAAAAAGAATTTTAAAATATCAAGCAGAACTTTAATTAGAACGATTTTTTCATTTCGATGTTCAAGCTGTATTTGTGCTCGAGTCGACATTTTGGGCTGTGAGCGGTCGGTAGAATAGACAAGGGGACACTTATCTGCCCTTAGTTACCTAACCGGCCACTAACCGGCCACTCCGAAAATCGAACACTCGCCAGTTCATATAACCCTTATGGAAATGTAAAAATCGTTCTAATTAAAGTTCTGCTTGATATTTTAAAATTCTTTTTCGGGGCGTGAGAGATAAAATATGACTGAGTAAGTACAAAATAATGCTTTTACATGAAAACAATTAACTTGATTGGCCTATAAGTAAAATTGCACCAAATGTTTTTAAAAAGCTGTCGCTTTTTTTTTTAAATAAAATATCTTTAATTGTATTAATAATTACTAGCGGGACCCTGTGGAAATTCCACAGTGTTTTCTTCATCAATCTGTATAATTTACTGTTAATAATATTATCCGGTGGCTAGAAATATGCACATATTTTACTCACAAAAATTTTGCGTGACGGAATGGAAGTATATATATTAATTTATATTACTCGGTTGCCGGGCCAAAAGCTGTCTCTTCACTAAATCTTCTTAAATAGGAGTGTCAGATCGTGACACACAAAATAAATAACACACACTCTATCGTATTAATATATAAATAATAATAATAATAAGAAGAAGAAGAAGAAGAAATTTTAAATATTAAAAAATAAATAAATAAATAAATACCGTAAGCCTGAAACCGGCCCATTTGGTAAGCGTTTCCGCTAATGAAACGGGATACCAGAGTTCTATCCTCGGTTGAGTCATAGCAAAGACTAAAACAAACATTGCTAAAACTCTCAGTATTATAAGGTCAGGATCAAGGACAATGAAGCAGTCTTGGGAAAAGAGTGGCGCCCTCCCCTACATCTTGGGTTAGCCGATAATGTAAAGAGATCCTCTACTGTAATCGGGCAATTTAGCCTTTTATAAAGTCTGAAATTAGCGACCACCTCACCTAAAATAAGCGAACGCCATTTTTGTTTGACGAATTTGACAATATAACTAAATAAATATTTGAAATAAAAAAAATTAATTTCTCAGATGTTAACCATACAATATCATTGCCCTTGTCTTATTTTTACGTCTCTATTTGGTACTTTGTTACATGGGGACCCGGGCTAACTTTGACCCTGACCCTAACTTTAACCCTAACCCCCAATGACCCTGAACTTTATAGGTAACCCTACCCCCCTCCCTGACCCTAACCCTAACGACGGGGTCAAAGTTAGCGCGGGTCCCAATCTAACGAAGCACCATCTATTTGTTAGTAAGTTACGCTTGTTTTATTATGAGCACCCCCCGGATAAGAGTGAAATATTTTTTTAAAATTAATAATTTGCATTCAAATAACGCGTGTACGATGGACACTCTACTAAAAAGGGTTGATATACCGTAAAAACTGGTAGGCTTCCGATAGAAAACGAAATTATACTTGTTACTTTTTTTTTCGATTAGATTTTCTTTTTTATTTTGCTTTGAATCACGACTTTCCTCACTTTCGTTTTTGTTATATATATTTATTTTTTACTTTTTGCGATTTATTTATTTGTTTTTATTGCGTTTTCACTTTTCAATTACGTTTATTCTCTCTCTCTCTCTTTCTCTATCTTCTCCCTCTATCTCTCTCTTACGAACACAAACTTTCTCTTTCTTTCGTACGCGCTCTCTGTGTTTCACTGAAAAAAAAAGGAATTCCACAGTGTTTTCTACATCAATTTGTATAATTTACTGTTAATAAAATTATCCGGTGGCTAGAAATATGCACATATCTTACTCACCAAAATTTTGCGTGACGGGATGGAAGTATATATATTTATTATATTACTCGGTTGTCGGGGTAAAAGCTGTCTCTTCAGCAATCACTATCGGTCGCGACTCCCCTCCCCCGTTGTCAGGGGCAAAAGTAAATACTAAATCTTATTAAATGGGAGTGTCAGATCGTGACACAAAATAAGAAACTTAACTTCTCAGATGTTAACTATACAATATCATTGTCATTGTCTTATTTTTTACGTCTCTATTTGGTAGTTTGTTACATTGGGACCTGGGCTAACTTTGGCCCTGACCCTAACTTTAACCCTAACCCCCAATGACCCTGAACTTTATAGCTAACCCTAACCCCTCACTGACCCTAACCCTAACGACGGGGTCAAAGTTAGCGCGGGTCCTAATGTAACAAAGCACCTTCTATTTGTTAGTAAGTTTACTTTTTGCGATTTATTTATTTGTTTTTATTGCGTTTTCACTCTTTCTCTATTCCCCCCCCCCCTCCCTCTCTTACGAACACACACTCTCTCTTTCTTTCGACCACGCTCTCGGTGTTTCACTGAGAAAGAAAAACAAAACAAAACAAACATTGCTTATTGTCCGTTCAAAACATTTAAAAAATAAATACTGGTTCCTTACCATCCAAAAATAATAAATAAATGTTTTAACACTTTAAGAAGTGGTGCAAATAAAAAATAAATACTTAGTTCAAACTATCATTGAAAAAAAAAACATTGCTTAACGTCCGTTCAAAAACAACAACAAAAAAAAATAATAGACATGCCCTAAAAACGCCAAAATAAAAAACAAAAAATAGTTTTAAGTTTTAAGCAACACAAAAAAGTACTTTTTGACCGGGTGATTAAAAAAAATGTATTATTTCTTCCCTTCCGCTCGAAATGTAGAAGAAAAAATCTTAGCGGCTGGTTGGGATCGAACTATAAACCAGTCGGGCCAAAGACAAAAATACTACGTCGCTTACCGTTGCGCTAAAGGGAAATGATTAAAATATGATGCAGAAATTAGGCTAATTAAATGTTATTAATAATCTAGGTGCGGCACGCATGCGCAGAGCGTTTGCCGGAAGCGTGACACACGTACGTACACCTTAGCGTATTAATATATAGATAATATTACAATCGAGGAAAATATAAAAATATAATTAAATTTGACACTACTAAATGTATATTACAGAATATTAATTTATTAGAAATTTAAAAAGAGAATAAATATGCAAATGTGGTTTTGTTTGACGGAGTTTAGAGATTACTATATATACTGTATCAATTATTATATTTAAGTTTAAAGGTTTTTATGTCAATATACTTGGGAAAGATTCGCATTTATTCATATTTTAAATGCAGTATTCTCCATTATTTCGCAATGTATTTATTACGTTTTAAAAAAATTGTGACTGACGGACACCGGCGGACGGACAAATCCCTATTTATATAAGATTAAGTAAAATAAAAAATCTATTTGAATTTTTACTAGATACTGATTTTTAAGATTTTATTTAAAAAAGAAAACAATTTTTGCTAAATTAATTTTCTTACTTTAGCAGAATTCTGTTTTGGTAACGCCTTTTAGATTGCGTCATTTATATAAATGAAATCCAACAAACGTTAATAAAATTATGAGACTACTTCACGTGTGCGTTTGTGTTTTTGCGTCACTTAACTTTGATAATTACACATTGAATTATTTTTTCCCCTTGAATATTTATTGAAAAAAAAAAAAATGGAATAGTGTATAGTACTAAAAGGAACCATTATAAAAAATTACGAAATTAAATCCACCAGAATTCATTTCAGTAATCTTTTGTTCAGTTGAAAAAAAAGAATGAATTACGTAACCTTTCGAAATTTTGAAGCATTTAAACTGTCGAATAGAAAGTAATTCCTAGCTTTAAAAATATTATCAAATCCCCATGTTTTGGAAACTATTTACATCCAATAATTTTGTAGATGAAAAAACAACATTAGTTTAACAAAATTAGTTAGTTTTATATCAATTTGTTTCAATTAATATCAATTTGTTTCAATTAATAATTTAAGGATCAAACGATTATGTAATTAAATTTAACTTTCAAAATCCTAGTGAAACAAAAATGAAAGTAAAGACTCCCGGAAAACGCCGGTTTGGTACACCTAGTGGTGAAAATTAGGATTCGATGCTGAATTTCACTTCTGGTTGCCTTCCCTTCGTTAAGAATGGCTTTCTAAATAACGTTATTTAGAAAGCCATGCTTAACATCGGAGGGGTGGGGCTTTGTTTTAACTATTCTGTGCTATTTATCTTCCTCCCACAGCGGTAAGATGTGACACAAGGTCGGGAAAGTGGGATTTGAAAAGCCAGCGCTCTCGATAAGGGAGAGCCATCTGGCCTACAAAAAATGCCTGGGCAGCCCCGTCGGCATTCCCCGGTAGGAGCGCCTCAAAGGGTGAGAAGGCAAAGCCTGGGAGGGTGGACCTCATCGAACTGCACAGGACAAACCCACAGACCGGCGTAATCAAGGCCCTAAGGCCAAGACGATACCGGTCTATAGGGTGTACTGTAGTATCCACCGGAACAGATACTACACTTCGATCTTAGCCAAAAGGCCAATTCTGTGTTTTCATCATAATAGACAAGATACCGTAAAAATTAAAAACTAGTCAGCAACCGGAAGTGAAATTTAGCATCGAATCGTAACTTTTAACCACCTAGTTTATAATCTACGTTTGATAGCAAGCCTTTAAAGTTGAATGTCATGACAAAAGAAAATGAACGACGCTTAACAAAATATTTCATCTGCCTTTCTCTGCTTCGTAAATTCTTTTTATTTTGTCAAACTTATGAGGCTTATACTCAATTGTTAAAATGTTCGATAATTAAATATTGTACAATGTAATTTGTACATGAGAAGAAACTTAAAACTAGAATTCTCCATGAATGTAAAAAAAAAAATGACAGCTCATGAAATTATTGATAATTTAAGTTTCCTTCAACTATTTATACCAGGAAAAAGGGTCATATTTTATTGGGTGAAATTATCGATGCAATCAAATGTAATTCAACCCTTCACTAATTTAAAGGAAGAGGCTATTCTGCCGGGACCGGCAAAATAACGAGGGGGTCGTTATTTTGCTGGTCTCGGCAGAATAACAACCCCCTCGTTATTTTGCCGGCTTATGTTTTTTTTTAACCTGTTATGACCTTGTGAAAGAAAAGGTAATGAAATAAATAAGGACAAATATTTAATAACAATTTATTTTCATCGTCATCATCAGTTATTCTGTCGGTTATTTTAATATTTTGAATATAAAAGCCGAAATATCTGCTTTTAATACAAAAAGCATTAAAAGTAAAAAATAATTAAATGAACGAAAATATTACAGACAATTAGATTCTTTAGTCGGATTTAGAAGTAATTTGCGTCGGATAAAAAATGTTTCAGTTATTTAAGAAAAAAATAGTTTATATTCATTGATATAAAAAATAAATAACTCTTGTTAAGATAAATGTAAGGACTATTTCTCATCATTTCACTAAATTAACCATTAAATTTAATGTTTTTCTTGCGATAAAATAACAACAGTAGTAATTGTCAATAATTTCAACTGCTACATGTAACGACGAATTTTAATGCAAAGTTGAATTGTTTTACAAACATTGTGAGGTAATCCGGTAGTTATATTTAAAAAAATGTAGACATAAACGGTGTTCAAAGCGAGTTATTTGTACTTAAAAACATTTGTATTTTTTTTTTTTTTTTACAATAAAAACAATATGTAAATGCGTTTAAATGGACATAGAAATTCATCGTAATTACTTAGTCTATGGTGAAATAAAACTTATTTTTTTCGTAAGTCGTGGCGAAAATCGCCGTATGAATTATTTAATTTAACAAAAATAGTCAGGAGTTTTAATTATTTCTTTTTTAGTGGAAAAATGTTTAAATAAAAATAAACCGGCAATTAAGTTGACTCGTGAAATCTTCATTGTAACTGTAACAGTTAGGTTAAATAAACATTAACCGGCAAAATAACAGCCCCATCGTTATTCTGCCGGGACCGGCAAAATAGCCTATTCGTAATTTAAAAGCTATACTCCTCGTATTTTCAAATTTACCATTACAACAATATTTGCATTATTTATCCAGCAAAACAATCTCTTAAGTAAATAAAATATTATATTAACAAATAAAAGATCTCTAGTATTTTAGAAATAAAAATCCTGACACTATTCCATTAGTTCATCAGTATTTTGACTCTGCTGAAACGGAAGTTAATAGAAGTCATAAAGTAGGGTTACCCGGCCTCATCCAGGTTAGGGGAATAACATCACACGCAGCAGTATAGTAAGGATTAAGGAGTAACTTTTATGTCTACTATGTTGTAAATTTCATACAAATCTGTCGAGTAGTTTTTGAATCCATGGGTACATTAATTTTTGTGGGGGGGGGGGGGGGGGGGGGCACGTTCGGCTCCTTTTGTTTCCCCTGAAAAATAAATCGAACGATTCATTAAACTCCCCTTCATGTCTACTATCTATGTTCCTAATTTCATACAAGTCGTCCAGTAGTTTTTGAAACATGGGGACATTTATTTTAGGGGTAAGTGGGGTTTGTCTTCTTTGCTCCCCTCAAAAATAAATCATACCTTACTCATTAAACTCAGTTTTATTTGGCCTGCACTTTCTGACCTTCGGGCTGGGATCAAAGTGTTATATCTGTTCTGGAGCAATTTTTGATTTTGTCCCATCTAGGAGCTGGATATCCCTCAAATTAAAAACCGACCTCATGTCCAAATTTGATCTCATGGGGGAAGCAAATACATCCCTTGTTCATGGGTCAGATGTTCAATGATATTACACAATCTCATTCTCCATCTCTCACGGTTCAGCAGGTCATCAGTCTCCAAATTCCACTCTATGCGGTCTTGTCCAACTACTTGCTTTCAAGCTTTCCTTTGGTCGGCCAACCCTCCTGCGATTTACGTCTATGTTCCAAATTTCATAAATATCCTTCCAGTAATTTTTCTTTCTAATAAGTATACATTTATATTCATCTTTATTATATACATATTTGATTGTTATTTCCTATGGACATAAACCACGTATACACAAGACCACTACATTTGCAAGAGAATTTCGATGTAAGTATTTAAAAAAAATCTCAGGTTTAAAAACTCTTAAATTGATTTTAGGTCAAGTGAGTCTGATTCTTCTTCTTCTATTCATTTAACGTCACCATCCCTTGTTTAGGGATCAGACGTTCAATGATATTATGCAAGCTCACTCTCCATCTCTCACGGTTCAGCAAGTCATCAGTTTCCAAATTCCACTCTGTGCGGTCTTGTCCAACTACTTGCTTTCAAGCTTTCCTTTGGTCGGCCAACCATTCTGCGATTTATGACATTCATGCTTCTTCAATGGTTTATCCAGGAGGATACCATACCAGCACAATCGATTTATCCTGAGGATAACCTCTATGCTGGGCAAGTGTAGTGCTTTCAGCAAATCCTCTGACCTGATGTGTTTGGTTTGGCCAAATTTCACATTGCAGATGGATCTGTCATTGCACTGCAGACGAGCGAAAGAGGACTGAGTGAGAGCATTCACTGCCATATATCATGATGCTCTTGACACAGCTTCTATACAACTTACACCAGATGTAGAGAGGGACAGCACGTAATGTTATCATAGGCAACAATTCACAAAATTTTGCCCAAGCTGCCCTCACTCTTGTGGTTGTACTGATTTCACATCCACCACCTGCACTTAGCATATCTCCTAGATAGAAGAGTCTACTACCTCTAGGGTATTGTCATCTAGTGCCATCTCTTTGTGGGGACAATAGGATGTGCCTGTCCCCTGCATCTCCTACACTTGAAGTTGGGGTTTGGGACTAACTTAACCTTCAGGTCACTGCACTTTTTGTGAACCCACAGTAGGCATAGGTTACACTGTATTGCATTGCTTCTAACATCCTTCTGGCACACATAACATGGATACTGGCCAGAGTCCCTTAGGGATTGTAGACCAGAACCGCACACCATCACTTTGGTTTTAGGAAAGTTCACCCTCAAACTCTTGACCCCCAGACCATTTTTCCATATTTCCGGTTTGTTCTTTAACTGTTCCAAAGACTCGGCAATGATAACTAAGTGATCAGCATAGAGTAATTCCTATGGACAGCCCGACCGAACATCTCTTGACAGTGATTCTAAGATTATGATGAAAAATAGAGGGTTAAGGACAGATCCCTGGTGAACTCACCTTATGCATTGCCCACCATAGCTCTCTGTCAAAGACTTTCTCCAGGTTTACAAATACCAAGTAGAGTCTCTTATCTGCATAAACATACCTCTCGTGTGGTTGACGAATGATGAATATGGCATCAATTGTGCCCTTGCCAAGTACAAAGCCAAATTGCATTTGATCTATGTAAATTTGTTGTTTCATGATGTAGTTTGCTACATGTTCAATCACTTTCATTCCTGTTTCTATGAGCTTCAGGCCTCTATAATTACCTCGTGATTGTGCGTCTCCTTTCCCCTTGTGCTCTTCTCTTATGATAGCATTCGCTATGTCTGTTAGGATTAGGATGCTGACCCTACTAGATGCTTTCAGCATTTCAGGGACTATACCAGAAGGTCCTGCAGCTTTGCCTTCATTTTACCATAAGCATATTCCTATCATGCCTGATTACAATATTAACTCAAACTTTAATCATAAAAGCAAGGAATATAGGCAATTATGTGTGCGCGAATATATTGTAGGTTAATAGACATACATATCTTGACATATATTTTAGTTAAATACAAATAAATGCTTCTTGCGGAAATAAATATTGTGCTATCAAACTTTGTATGGTTTTCTCTTTTTTTTGTTTTCTCTTTTTTTTTTTTTAAGTAAAAATTGAAATTTAACTCCTTACAAATGATATGCTGTACTCAATATCTTTAACATCTGGATAAACATGACATATTTTTTTTTAACTGTTAATAATATAAACATAGTGATTAGCAAAGGGTGTTTATTTTTAAAATAATGTTTACTTGTAACATCAAAAACAAATATATTAAAGCTATGAGATAACGTAGGGCAGATAAAGTTTTGTTTGTTGTTCAGTTGCACACCCAATGAAGGAAAACAACATCATCATCATCCGGTTTATTTGTTGAATCAGGCCAATTAATCCTCTGATGAGGGTGGGGCTTGATTGTCTAGTCGCATTTCGACTAGACAGTTTTTTAGGCAGTTTTACAACTGGATGCTTATCCTTTACTAACTTGGGCACTTTTGGCAGTTCAAGACCTCTAGCGTTCCCATCTAACTCGGGCCGATGTAGTTTCCATCTGAGCATGCACCAATGTCACATATTACCTGTGAGTTGCCGCATACGCTACTGTCACCCACGTTATGACAGGCCATCCAAAGATAGCATTCACCACATATCCTGTGGCCGAGGATTGGATTGGTGAGTGTCGGGACGTGCCCACATACCAGTGAACCCTGCACACTGCACCTCTAGGGCTCGAATCTACTCCGAGATCCCTAGCCAATTAGCCTGGGGCCGCAAAGCACCTAGTATCCATGGTGTACCACGGGGAGGTTTGGCCAGAGTGTTGTCAACAGAGAGGTTATATACCAGCAGGGAAGACTTCTGCACTCAGCTTCCTTTTCATCCAAGGACTAGCTGGCGGATGAGGCTGAAAGCGGTAGGTGTGAAGCATATGTAACCACATCTACATACAGCAACACCACTTTACACATTATACAGACCTGTGGCATATACCACCACACCACCTCTACAACATTTATTGTAAAATTTGAAATAAATAGTAAAATATTTTGTTTACTTTCAGACTGAAAATATCTTATGTCCTTATTTATTTGCCTCCCCACACGAGTAAAGTTAGACACAAGGTCAGCTTTTAATGGGGGGAAAATCCAGTTCCCCAAAAAGGGGAAGGTAGATTGGCATAAAAATAAAATATTTGTTCATTCAGTCACAGACACCACACATTTGTTAATCAAATAAATCAATAATTACATTCCTTATGTTGTACAGAATTGAAAAATGTAAATAAATAGCTTTGAAGTTTTGTTTGTCGCTGATAAGTAATCGATATACCATTAAAACTCTGAGAATGTTGTTTTAGATGGAGGAAGGATGAATAACATGAAGGTTGAATAAGAGAAGTGCTTAGAGAAATTTAATATTGTAAATAGTCTATTATGACATCACAATGCGACCTGAAATCCTTTGAATTTCTGTTTTTTATCTATCTGATGTACGGTTTGGAGTAAAATGGGAAAATATTTTTCACAAATCACAAGGGCAAAGTTGTAATTTATTTGAAATCTGTTTCCACACGACCAGATATATGTTGCACTAAGCAAAGCCAAATGGAGAATGTTAAAGTATTTGTGAAACCGGATAAATGTACAAAAAATATTATATAAAAAAAAAATGTTCGTAATTAATAAGTTTCCTATCTTTGTAAACGATGATGGAATCGTGATTGGTTAGCCATTTTGTACGACCTTGCTTAATCCATTGTACATGGGCTGCCATGGTTCGTGATGTGTTGGTCAGAGAAGAAGCCGACTTAACCCAACCTGCGTGAACGCTATTGCAACGAACAACATCCTTATAAAAACATAATTACCAATCAATGTCAGTTAAGAAATTATATATTTCTAATAATATATGTAACAAATACTGACCCAATGGATCAGGTGATCTCGTAATGTATTAGGAGTAATTGGATGCATTCGTTTAATATTCAAAACTTGAAAGACCTTTCCAACCATCCACAAGGACCACATTTCTTTCCTGTATAATATGCTATAATTTAGCAACTTTTGTGCTAGTCTGATACATTGAACACACATAAAGGCTTATCAACAGCACATACCACTAAATATAGGACAGCATACATCTATTTCTCGTTTTCTGCTCAAGGAGTTGACTCAGCCATTGGTCATCATATTAATACATTATCCGTATTGTTCATCTGCCTACACTGAAAATTGTAATAAAGTACTGCTCAATCTTCATTCCATCTCTGCCTTTATGTAGACAAAGAAACTTAAATAATTTAAACATTTAAATAATCAATTCAGTTATTATGTATTTGTTTACTACAAAAACAATACATAACTGCTGTATCAGTTGATAAAAATCATTGTTAATTTTCTTTGAAAATCTTATCTCTTATTTTTAATAATTATATTCATATTTTCTTTAAAACGCCTCTGAAACAAAATCCAATATCGCCTAAACTTATTTTAATTAGTAAATAAAGGAAACTATATTGAGAATTGTTTGAATTAGGTTAATTACTATCTAAATACACACATAATATTCTTCAAATCTAAAATATTAAAAACAAACTGAATTTTGAATTTAAAAAAAATAAATCTATAAATAAAAGAATTAAAAAATTTTTTTGCACATCATGTTAGCATGAAAAAAAAAAAAATGACAATTTTTTTTTTTAAATTTTTTTTTTTTTTTAATTAAAAAAAAAAATATTATAATGGAATAGTTTCTATATTACAGACAAAAAAAAACAGCATTTTTAGAAACAAAATACACAATGAATATTATGTTAGTAGTCACTTGTACTTTGATGAGGTGCAAGCTGCATTTAGTCGAGTGTAAGCTGCTGCTTGTGGTATGGGAATGAGCATCAACACCTCAGAAACCAAGGTCCTGTCATCACTGATCAATTCAAACACCTAGCTGCTCACGTTAGATAGGGTCAACTTGGAAGACGTGCAATCATTCATCTACCATTGTACCCTCTGGACAAGGGGCAGCTGAGGTCAAACGACATCTAGGAATTGCATCTGTCTCAAGTGGTCACTTTGGTTTCAACAAGAGATCTCAACTGCTACCAAAAAGTGTATCTACTATGGTGCGGACGATCCTTTTCTATAGTTGTAAAACATGGCCAATGAGAGCGGTTGATCTGCATAGGCTCGAAATCTTTGACGACTGTCTTCGCTGCATACTACACTGTCGCCATGTAGATTGAGTACCAACTCAAGATCTCAGTCAGCACTTAAATCTCCGATCCTTGTTGGCCATCCTTCTCCAACGCCATCTAAGATGGTTGCAGCATGCAGCTCAGCACCCGATGGAAGAACTCATCCACAAGGTCCTTTTTCTTCCTTCTCCACCTGCTTGCCGCAAACATACTGGTGGGCAGCTGAAGATCTAGATAGCGACAATCAGAGGTGACCTAGCAGCACTATGAGGCCCACAATTGGTCATCGACTATGGAATCAGAACTGACTAGCCATAAAGCGGGCTGTGATGATCAGTACTGTACTTGCTCGGGAGAAAGCCAGCCCAACCTGGCACGGATGATAGCCGTTACAAGTACAAGTAAATATTAGATGGCAACTTTTTATTAAAAATCTTAAGAATTTATGCATCTGAATAAATAAAAATATAGTATTTCCATTATTATGTAATAATGGAAATAGTAATATAGGATTCAGTGTTGGGAGCCGAAATACACAGGGGTCCTCATTCATTCCTGGGCAACGCTAGTTTTTTATATTAAGATTATGCAAAAATACAGAAATAAATTTATTGAACTTCTCCCAAAACCTCTTTGTTTCTGAGAGATGTTTAATAAATTCGTTTTTGTTTTAGAATTTTTTAGTTAAGGATTGATAATTTGTATTATTCCGACTACTATTCTCATCTTTGTTGTTATAATCAGAACGTTTCAGACGATGTAACCACTGACCTTCTTGAGAAGCTAATAGTCGAACTCGGGAACCTGAACAAAATTTTCAACTGAAACCTTTATTTAATCCATGGGGATATATATATATATATATATATATATTCCAGTGACAGTTTTAAAAATATATTTTATCATTTTTTACCAAATCAAAAAAAAAACTTTGCATTTGACAAACAACCAAAAGTTTGTCAATTCAGGATCTTTCATCCATGTTGCTCTTCAGAAAACCAAAGTTTGCTTCCAGAAAAAATAAATATACGGCATCAAACAGAAAAATTCACAAAACAAATATATATGTATATATATATGTGTGTGTATGTATATATATATATATATATATATATATTAGTTGTACCTATCCAGTGCTGCCCGGGATGTAGTGAAATCATTTTACTTAATTTTTATTTTTTTGCATATGTTTAAAACTTATACAGAAAACGAAATTTTAGCTGTAAGGGTTATATTCTTCAATATAAAATAAGAGTTAATTCCCTTGACAATTTTTATTTTTTCCCAGTCGTAATTGAAAAATGTTTCCCTATTCTTAGTTGTCCGGACATGACTACGTAAATTTTTAATAAACTTTAGTGAAGTACGTTATTATAGTGCAATAAAATATGAAAATTCGCTAGTCTGAATCAAAGTTTGATATGTCAGCTTATATGCTATTTAGGTCCTACTTTTAAAGTCTCACAAGATAACTTTATATGTTATATAGTCTATATTAATGATAAATTATTAATTGGAGTCTAAATTATCTGAAGTAAGTTATTTATTCAACAATTGTTTAGCTAAATGCAATATATAGATATATTATAATGGATTAATGTCTACTTATTTTTCTTAGTTGTGTCAGTCAGTTAAGGTAAAAATCCAGAATATTCAGTAATCCTATCTAAAAAAAAAAAAAAAATATGCGTACATCCTAGTCTTCTATTTCCTCCAGGTATTATATGAACTCCACTACTTGTTTCATTTTATTTCCTTTTCTATTATTGGGATTGGCATTGTGTATGACAAATAACCTGATGTTTTTCCTACCTTTTGTATATTATCAGGTGATGTTTGCTGATATGTTTTTTATCCAATGATAAGTCTGTAAAGTTTCAGTAGAAATTACTGTCTACTCCTACATATTAAATGTACATTAATTAATTTGTTTTTCTACCTTAGCTTTGTTAAAATATAAGAAACTAGCAAGCACACCCGGCATTGCCCGGTAATAAATGAGGATCCGCTGTCTACTTGTTCACCCAACCCTGAATCCTATATTACCATTTTATTTATTTCTTTTTTTTTTTTAAATTCTATAATTGACAATTTTTAAGAAAATAAAGTAAAACTATCTTCGCTGTTTATACATTAGTATTGTAAACCCCTCTATGACAAAATTAATACCATCATTGGATTTCTCGTAAGATTTTACCCAAGAAATGTTTGATATTGGTATAGAGCTTTATTTTCTGCTGCATCACCGGACAGACAGACAGAAACAATACATTTATAATATTTTTTTATATTATAAATGTATTGTTTCTGTCTGTCTGTCCGGTGATATTAGATTCTTGTCATTTGATTGATCTTTTTTAATAGTTCAGTTTTGAACAGGTTAAAACTAATGTTTTCTTTAATTTGATTTTAATGTTTTTATTTATAGATTTTTATTTAATACATATTTTAACCTCGTAAAAATGTTACTTTATTGCATATTATTTATTAAAAATGAATTTTAGAAGTCTTAGTTCTGCTAAAAATACCTACTTTATAGAAATGTAATTGGTTTAATTAAGTAAATGTAGGATTTAGAAAGGGTACTGCTCATAAAAATGTATTCAAGTCATTTACAGAATGATCTTTTATAACCTGTGTTTATCTCCACTGATATATTCTAAAGAAAGTGCTTGTTCAGTTGATTTAAAAAAAATTTTTTTTAGTGGAAATGATAAAAAATATTCTTGTTTACAAAATGATTAAATACAAGCCAAAGTATTCATTTACAGAATTTTCTCAAATTTGCATCTTCTGCATGACAAAAATGGTCTTAAGCATAAACCGTTTTAATGTTAATATAGTTAGGATAGTTGGAAAAAACTTTTGCATTTATTCATTTAGATAACATTAAAAACAATGGCAAGTTTCATTGTCAACGTGAAACTCTGAATTGAAAATTGGTCGGAAAAATATAGTCGCCATCTTTATAAACAAATAGAAATATGCTAACTAAGGAAGAACGATAACTTAAAAATGAATATTACAGAATATTAATTTATAAGAAATTTAAAAAAAATAAATAAATATTCAAATGAGCAATATCATGATTTATTTGAGGAAGGTTGGAGATTCCTAAACGGTATTTCAAAATATTCCTGTATTAGTAGACATAAATAAGGCGATTCAGTTTTAATGTTAATATAGTTTGGATAGATGGAAAAAAATTCACGTTTATTCATTTAGATTACTCAGGGATTTTGGTAGCAGTATTAGGACTTCTGATTCTGGGAGTAGGAACTCCTAATCTATCTATATGAAATAAAGTTGTTTTTTTTGGGGGGTTTTTCTCCCTGACACTTTGACTATTATAGGTTTAGAACCAAAATCTTCATATGCTAATCTGTTCAACCAGCCACATAGTCCAAGCACTCGTATGTTTCCAGAAAATATGCATTCATTTCATTTCTTGTAAAATTTCTTACATTTTCTCCAGGTAAGCTGTTTCTCTCGACTAAGACTTCCAAAGAGAAAGTTGCGGCCATTTTCACTCATCATAATATCTATTCCTCCTGCCCTTAGTATCACCGAGGACAAATTGTTTGCCATGAACACTGTTTGTGTTTCATTTTTCATGCTCCTTGTTTTCTTTACCTTTACATTTTCGATCAAATAATAACTGCTCCCTTCTTCCTTCCACATTCCAAAATACTAACGTACTCACTTCACTATTAATGCTTATGCATATTGACTTCTTTCTTTTTACATACGTTTCGTATTTTTAATATCACATGATTTATGTAATAATAAAATAAAACATTACCGCGACACTCCAGAAAAATTAAGCTAATTCAGATTACTTATTTAGAACTCTGATTTTATTTGAGAATAGTAGATTACACTTATTTCAGAATGCTATACATTGGCTTTCCTGAAAAACAACAAATATTCGCTAAGACTTTAGACGTCTGTTTCGGTAAGCTTTTTGATTATTATTTTATTTTTTTTATTTTTTGTTATAGTTGCTTTTTTCATTTTTTTAGTAGTAATAATGTTCTTACTAGAGATGGACGGTTTTACCGAAAAACCGCGTTTTTTCGGTTTCGTCTCCATACCGAATACCGAATCGTTTTTTTTTTTTTTTTTTAAACCGTAACCGTTCTGTATTGTGTTTTTACTACAGTAAGCCACCATATACAAGGAAACACGGTTGAAAAGATTTTCCGATTTGAATAAAATTGAATATTACCAAAAAATGTTATATTAGTAAGAGGACAGATTGAACAAATATATGATAAAAACATTTAATTGACTTGTAGGAAGAAATCTTTGTTTACAGTTTGTTTATCATTAACATTTTGAATTTTCAAATGAAAAAAAGAAAAATACGACAGACAACATGACATCGTATTTTTAGCATAAACTATTTTCAAATGAAAAAGAAAAAATCAAACGCGTTCCGTATGATGTCGAAAATCTATTTGATTCAACTCAAAATTGTAAAATAATTATTTGTTTGTTTCAGAGTTATCTAAAAAAATAAGTTATTAAAATGAAATTTTAAAAAAATACTTGTTGTAAAAGTAAATAAACGAAAAGTAGCGAGCGAGTATAAACATTTAAAAAGAAAAAAAGTAGTTGCCAATGCAACTTCATTTTCATCATCATTTTTGCTTAATTTTATTTGTAAAATTATTTTGTTTGTTTAAATAAATTTTCGTTTTTTAATTTCTTGCATTTCTGAGTTATATTTTAGTTTCTGATGGGTTAAAGAATTAGATAGAATGTATATTCAAACTCAGTTTTATTCTTCAGAAATCTTTCATGAATCTTTGGTCACTGTTTTAACGAGTTAACTGTTGAAAAGGTATCAGAACTTTGATTACAACAGTCAACACCTTAAAACTTATATGATTCATATCATGGAGAATGATTCAGTCACAAAATTATCGAAACAGTGGCATAATTCAACTAAACGTTGAATAATAACTAATCATCACACAAGAGAATGAATAGCTTCCATAGTAAAAAAAAATTTTTTCAAAAAAAGGAAAAACCGAACCGTAAACCGAGGTTTTAAGGGAAAAAAACCGATACCGAAATCAAAATTTCAAAACCGCCCAACTCTAGTTCTTACGCAGAGGCACGATTAATAAGTAGTTTTTTTTATTGGGGAGGGGGGGGGGGGTAGCCCCTATTTAAAAGTATAGTGGAGGGAGCCAAGTCTCCCAAACCTTAAAGAAATCTATTTTATATGCTTGAAAACAATGAATACTTATTTAAAAATATGTATGCTAAAATACTGGGTGTGGGCGTGGTATCGCTACTATTTACAACTATGTACTTTTCTATTCTGGAATAAACGAATGCGATTTAAGAATAGAAACAAAACAAAATTATAATTCACATATGATGACAAAGACTTTCTTTTCTTAAGGGTGAGGCCATATTCATGCCTATTTAAAAAGTATTATTACTATTAAAATAATCCACCTTATTTGTTGTCTTAATTTTAGCTTACATGCAGATTCCTCCGCATATAAAATACTTTAAAAAAAAAAAAAAAAATTTTTTTTTTCAATCTACTCTATTCGATTCGAAATTATTATGTCGTTTACTTTTTAGTATATTTATCTAACTCCTACAGGAGATTAGACACGGTCAAGTTGGAATTTCCCAACTTGACCTTAAGATTAATAAATAATTTCCTAATACTTTTAATATAAACTCAGTAAGTAGTAAATTATACCACAAAAAAGACTATTTAAATAGCACGTCTTTGAACATAAAAGAACGATTCTTGCTATAATTTAAATTAATTTTTTTAACTTGTTGAAATGGATTATGGGGAAATTATGCAAGGAAATGGATGACGCAAATGACCTTTAATTTTCTGTTTCTTCTGAACACTAGACCTGTCTAATGATACTGAACCAGCAGTGACAATAGGGTTATAGGCATAGAATATAGATTTAAATAAGTGATGCTAATATGGGTGTCCATAAATAGAAAAAACAAATCATCAGAAAAAAATGAAGGGAAAGAGTGGAAAGAAAAAAGGATAGAGCATGGATTCACTGCAGTCTGATTTTCATAAATCATTTTTTTTAAGTACTTAGAAAAGAAGTCTTTAAAATCTTACCAAATACACCAGAAACCATTCTTTCTCCCAATAAATTTTGTTTAAATTGAGATATTGAAAGCTCTTAGAAATGTACTTTTTTCATTATGATCTCTCGTGAGTTCACCACTTTATATTGCCGTGTACTATCATTTTCCAAAATGGCTTTTTCTTTTCTATGTCAAGTAGGAAGAGAAATTGGCTTAAATCCTGACTGACATTCCTTTCAGGAAATTCATATGAAACCATTTTCTTAACTTTGTCGATTTGATGTTTGTAAACATTTTTTTTCACTTAAATGCTTAATTTCTAAATGTTACAATTTCATGTTTTATGCAGAATTATTATTAGAAACTTCCTCTTAAGTTTCAAGTTCTTTTTTTTCTCTTGCATCAATATCATAAGTTTTTCAAGCATAAAGAGTAAATTATTGAATATATGTTACATATTTAATCCTGATTTTAAATGGATGTACATTTACATGCACAGTTGAATAAACTTAGAAAAGAATGGATTTGTACTGATTTAATCTGCACATTCCGCAATGGAAATGCTATTTTAAACCTTGGTGTGACAGATGCATTTAAAAACTAACATTTCCCTAAGATTGTGCAAATCATCTGTGTTGACTTGATAATTTTTCTTTTTTTTTTTATTACTAAGAAAACATTTTTTATTATGAAGACTTTAATGTCGGAAAATATTTTTGATTTTAAATAATTCTATGTAATTAAGTGTGAACTACAGACAAGTGAAACTCGTAAATTATCATTTTTCTTATTCCTAATGAAATCCTCATCCATTGTTACAGTTTGAATTTAATGTGAATTGAGTTTTAACAAAATAAAGCAGCAGAAAAAAATGAGTTATTTTATTTCCTGATTGAGTGACTCTCAGAAATTCATAAATGTCTGGCTGGCAAAAATATTGGTTAACTTTTACAGTTCAAATCTTCCAGCACAGAAAGCTTCAAGTGAACTTTTCTCTTTGCCTTTTATTTTGACACTGATATGTATCGATTATGAAATTGAACAGATTATAATAAAAACATTTTAATAGACTAACATTAATAAGTTAAATTTAGTAGAGAACCAGTTTATTTAACACTAATTTTCTCTCCATATAGTTAACTAGCTGGATTTCTCAAATTTTTCTGAACTTTAAAGCCAGTCTAGGAAAGTTTCTATTTACTTGCCTCCCCTCTCGCGGGCAAAGTTAGACATGAAATGGATTTTTTTTTTTTTCGTCAGGAAAATCTACCTCCTATATAAAAGGGACACTCTGGATTGAATGTCTTTCAATCATTCAGAGCCGGTTTTGAACATTCCCAAGATAACTCATATTTGTGTAGTCACAACAGACGTGGTGGGAGTTATTTGTTCAATTGGGTTTTAAAAAACTTTTTTCACTAATCAAATTGAACTGTAAAGTAAATTTGTAAATTTTAATATGAAAAAAAAAAATCAAGTATTTATGAAAAAAAAATTGTACGGTTTAAAAGGATTATTTATCTTCCTTAAAGTCGGGATTCAGTGTTTAGATTGAAAATCGATTATTGTCATGGTAAAGAGCACGTGAATACCAATATTATTGTTGCTATAAACAATTTTTATGGTCTGATGATTTGTAACTGGTATACAGGGAAAGTGAAAAGTGCATGATGGATAGGCAATTTTCTAATAGATAAAATATAAATTTTGAGAAAGCAAAATAGAGAATTGTTATTAGACATGTTTATGTGTAGTTTGAAATGATATAAATGAAACTGCTTAGTTTTGTATACACTTAACAAAAAAAGGTAATTTTCTGTAATTAAGATTGCACTTTAATACTGATGTACTAAAATCCTATTTAATCTATTAGTATTCATATGAAATAGATCATGATTAAAAATACAGGAAGTTAAATTAGCAAACTATTGACATTCTGACTAATGTGGTTTATGTTCAATTTATAATAAATGCAAATGTGACTCCAACTCTCTTAACAATATTCCCTGTACTATGAAACCCAGTACACTGTATTGTTTGTTACTAAAGAAATAGTCACTAAAAAAATCAATATTGTTGTAAAAAGTCCTGTGAAGGATCTAATATGTCCAAATAGTCTACTCAAACCATTAGTGATTTTATTACTGAATATTCTCTTGGTCTTCTAGTAAACTAGAAAAATATATGTCCAAGGAGAGGTATAATTAATTTATAAAACCAGTTTTGTACCACTTTTATGTCACCTTATGAAGATTAAATCAAGAAATAATGATACTGAACCTTATGTCTCGAATCCTTATTCCAATTTTGATCAAAATCCTTACATGATTTTGAGTCTAGAAAATGTCTAAAACTTAAGGCGTCTTAAGAAGAAATAAGAATTCAGGGGATCTTGCTTAATTGGTATCTAATGACTATGGATCAAATTTTATGCCCTGTTAAAATACTCCAAAGAAACTGAAATTTGAGGAATATTTATTTATTGATTGATCTCTAATACCTATTGTTAAAATTTCACAAAAATCAGAGGTATCTGAATTTTCACGAACGGCTTTAACCTCTTTGCCCCCTTTTCATAAACCTAAATTAAACTAAATATAGCCCACATTTGGATCCCTTACACCTAGCAGCTGTTCAGAAATTCATAATCGGTTACTTAGTGTAGGAGTGAGTCCTGTGTAAATAAATATATATATATATATATATATATATATATATATATATATATATATGTATATGCACATACCTAACATTATATAAATATAAATTATTCAATGAGTGTACACCCCTGTCAAATGCTGGAGAAAAAAAAACTATGCTTCGTCAGTGTTTGCACTTTTATTCATATAAAATAATGTCTCAAGTTAAAGAAATAGGAAACGTCTCCAACTGGAAAATTCAAGTATCAATCGGTATAGAAAGAAGGGGGGCTTCTTATTATGGAAGTAGAGTGAAGGGATTCCTTTTCGAATTCATTTCAGACGGCAGAGTGGATGGTGAGGTCTGATTTACTATTTGCTTTCTCCTCTCCCTAAACAATTAAAATGGTTTCGTCTGGCAGTTTTTTTACTCGTTAATTTTCATGTGACAGAATGGATATACAAATAAATACACATTGGTCTTTATTATAGAGTGGAGGATTTACAAATTTGTGTCCCGAAAAGTGTGTTTACAAGCTCACACTGCTTACTCATAAGTATTGTTTCATTAGTTCTTAATATCTGCTTGATTCTAGATTCATATTTGGATTAGTGTAGCTAAGATAGAAGTTTTTTTTCTCTTTTTTTTCTGGATTATGAAGAGATTAGTATTAGAGCAGATTATCATCTCAAATATGACTTGGTAGCTGTCTTATCCAAAGGATACTTAGTACTTGTTTTTATTCCTTCCTCATATTTGTTGACTCATCTACTCTTCCAATGTGTGCATACTATAATCACTACTAATATGCAAAAGTTCACAAATTGATTCCCTTCGGTTTCTATACAGAACAGATTAAACCCTGAAAGTTATGAATTTGCGTCTAGCACATTTTTTACTTTTATCAGTAGTTCTGACCAGTACTGGTACTTTTATAGAGTTTATGTACATCATTCTAATAAACTTCATCGATCATACCATCAATAATACAGCTCATAAGCCGTATTTATCAATCTTGCTACTATTTATAGTGTTAACAAATAAAACACAAAGTTGTATTTGTTTTGATGGCATTGCTTACAAAGAATTTATCTTCTCAAAACCAAGGTATTCTTTTCAGCGAATGAGGAGGTAGGATCTAAAAAAGTTTAATAATGTGAATGTTAATCTCTACCTATTGCTTTAATTTTACGATATTAAAGTTATCAACATCTTTCATAAATATCCTTGGGAGGTGGCTGTGGTGAAGTGGATAACACCGTGGATTGATGACCTGGGTGTGCCAAGTTCGAATCTAGTCGGTTCCACTTTCACTTATGGATGGTGGCAACTTTCACATTTTCCCTCTTGTAAGTACCTAATTCTAGAAAGTATTCGGGGTAAACAATGCCAACAACAGAATCAGCTGTCAGAAAAGTTGTGCAACACTGATTCATACAAATTTACTATTTATGAATATCTTTGATAAAACTGACATGTTAATATTATTTAAAGAAAGGCTTGTTTTAGTTCTTAATTCGTTTGAACATTGAGCTAAAGACGTTAAGTGTTTATAATATTTAAATGTGTTGTCTATCATAAAAGAGATGTTTTTGGTCTCTTATATGGTCTTTTTTTTCAATTTGAAATCTCGACTGAGAGTATTCCATCTTGTCAAAAGTGAAGTGTTAACATTGTTCTCATCTGTGTTTAATTCAATATAGAAATTGATTTCAGCTTCTGGCAGATGTTATTCCTTTGCAATGAGAAAAGAAAGCAGAGGTGAGAGTTCTAATTTACTAATTCTGAGAATTATATAAAAGAAATTGACTATTCTGTATTAACACTTCAAAATTAAAAAATTGTTCTCTTGGATAGAAAAAAAGTTAATTTAATGGTTTTTATCAGACTTCATAAGTATCTCAAAATCTTTGGTACCTTTAAGTTTTTTAAATACAACAAACATTTAAATAAAAAAAGTATTAAAAACTTTGTTTTCATGGAGAGGGAAAGTTTGTGTTAAAAAAAATAATTATTTGGATTAGGAATAACATATTTGAGTTTCATAGAAAAACAAGTAAATCTTACATTTTTCCTCTTTCAAACTCTTGCATACAGTGTAATTTTATTATTGTACATATACTGTTCTCTCTAGCATAGAATAAATCCCTTAGATTTATCTCCCTTTGCCTGTCCTTTTTTCTTAAGGGATCCTCCCAGTCCCAACACTGGGCGAGAAGCTTCCGGTGCTCCGTTTCCAGTCTCTGAGCTGCCTTAGTTACGAACCTACGTGGAGACTTTTTCTATCTCTTCAAATATCTCGACATTTTAGGTATCACCGTTTTTATCTTTTTCAATGAGCAATTAACCTGTGTCTAAAATACACCATGCCTCAGTTTTGTTTGTCGATAAGAGTTTATGCTAGCTGTCCGACGGTTGCACGTATCTTCTAAACAAGCACATTCCGGAAACAGCATAGATGCTGTTTTTAAAGCAAATTCCTTTTACTTACATAACACTCGTTTCCATTTGCTCAGAGGCTACATGATTAGTCTTATGAATACGGACACGTACTATTAAATCGACTATTCTGAGTTCAAGTCCTATCGGATCTATTGCCGTCATTTACACGCTAATACTATTGGGGAAAGATATGAACTGCATGTTCCTCCTAGCTATCAGTAAAATAAGAACATTTATCCAATTAATCGTTTACAATAAGTATTATTTCCACATTAAATAACCCAATACAAGGTTGATATGCAGTTAAAAAAAAAATCTAGAGGTCAATTATTTCTCTTAATATTTAGTAACTTCCATAATTTTTCCTTCTAATACACGATTTATAAATTACAAGTCAGCCATTTTTGCTAACAGTTGTAAAAATAGATTGAATTTGTGACCCTTCGATATTTGAATTTGGAAGCATTTAAACTGGCTTTAAAGTTCTCAGCAAATCCTCATGTATTAAAAGATTTCAAGTTTTGGAAGCTATTTACATCCAATAATTTTATAAATAGATTAAATATAGCAACTCACAAAGTAAATGAGGAATTTTTATATCAAACCTTTCAAATTTAGTCATTCTTCAATTATTTTCTCTTTCTACATTTTTCGATGTTTAATTTCATTATCAGTTTTGTACTTTTCAAAGAATAGGGAAAGAAACACGGATCTTTATTTTGTTGGTGACGACAGTGCAGACATTTTCTCCTTGTCAATCGTATATGAACTTCTTTTTACTCTTTTATCTTAGATTTCACTTGGTGTAGATAGACATTGTTAATTAAACTATTAGTATAAATACAGTTTATAATTTACTAGCTGTTTCTATCTGGTGTCGCCCGGGATGCAGTGATGTCATTTTAGTTTTTAATTTTGATATTTTTAATTAAAAATGTCAAAATTAAAAATGTCAAAATTAAAAATATCAAATTTTTAATTTTGACATTTTTAATTGACATTTTTAATTTTGACATTTTTAATTGTTTACATATATTTTAAATTTATACAGGAAAGGAAATAAAATTGTAGTTGTAAGGGAGACAACTCTTTTTATATTTAATTAAAGTAAGTTATGCCCCTTGCTGATTTTGATGTTTCGGTAAAAATTAAAAAATGTTTTCATGTTACTAGTTTTAAAATAAACTGTAGCAAAGTACATTATACTAGTGGCAATTACAAGGTACAACAATAACAAATGAAAAGTTTGATATGTCAGCTTAAATGCTATTTAAGTTAAACTTTTAAAATCTCACAAGATAACTTTGTTAGATAACTCTATTTATTCTGTGGTAGTGAACAATAGTATGTAAACACTATTGGAAGAAATACATTTTGTAGACTTATTTCGTGCATAACAATAATATGCACATTTTAATTTTCCACAGAATTAATTTTTTCCTGGTGTGTCACACACATTGATTGTTCAACCATTTTTTATTTTATTTACTAATGCTCTTCCTGTGTTGTCAAGATAAATACAATAAGCTATTTTATTGCTAAGGATAAGATGTATTGTTGTTTACATTAGAGAAAATAGGCTGTAATTAAATTGGCGTGAGTGAAATACATTCTGAAGAAACAAAAACAAACTTAATCCTCCAGATGTTTTCAGTTTGTAAATCTACTGAAATGTTCTCACTTTAACATTGAATTAATTATTTCTGTTAAATGTGTTTTATTTAATGTCTTTGAGAATGTGTTAAACTGAAAAGTTTACATTTCTACATCCTTTCCGAAATAATAAATTTTGTGAAATGCTTCGACTTAATTTTATAACTTTTATTAGATAACATTTCAGTTTTGATACTGAAATATTTTTCTTTTTGCTTGGTGAACTAGCAGGGCTACTTGACATTACTCGGAGACATGGACAAAAAAATAGAAAAGTTAATAAAAATGTGGGTTTGTAACATCTTTCTTTTAACTCCCTCTCGTAGAATATGTTTTGAACACACCCTACCATCAGAATATTGTCTATCTCTCTCATGTGCAACCTTTGGTATGATCGCAAAAGATAAAGTTAATACAGCCAACTGCTTGACATAGTATCAGTGTTCTTTTTCAAACAATTGGCAGTAATTTTTTTTTCTTTAATTAAAATGCATTAATTTGGTCCCTGGTGACTCAAAGCAAATCGATATTACAGTATTTTCTTTTCTGTTACCATAACCAACTGGAGATGAATCTGAATATATAAGTTGTGTAAGTGTATCTTTGGTAGTTTCTAAGTTTTAGCCATACACACACAACAGAATAGACGACTTTCTTTTTGTAAAATATGTTAAGTGAATTCACCTGATGAAGTTACGTTTGGAGTTAAAAGTTAATTGAGAATAACATACAAATTTCAACTAGAAAATATAATTGCCCTTTAAAGTACAAATATTGTTCCCGTGAAGGATAAATGGTGTTTTTTTTTGTTTTTTAATCGTATATTTATACACTATTCATTCACAAATGCTTATTGTGACAAAGATTTGATAATGGAGACAGTTTTATTTTTAATTGAAAGATGTTAAATATCAGTAAATTTTACTTAATTCATTTATATTTGTTGTGGATAAATATATATATTTTTTTATTTATTTTTTATTTTATTTTTTTATTTATTTTTTTTATTTATTTATTTTTTTTTTTTTTTTCCCCCAGGTAACCAAATTAATAAAATTTCAAAATATAAATTGTACAAAAAACAAGCTTTATATTTTAAATTTAATTGTTTTAAAAAAGCAAATGTAAAATTGATAAAACTAGTATTAGGTTTTAGCTTATGCAAAAAGTTTGAAAGTGAAATATGTATAAAACTCTATAAACATAAAATCACTATGATTTTATACTAGCAGAACCCGTGGAAATCTCATGGTTAATTCAAGAAAATAGGGTTTAATTTTTTTTTTATTTTAATTGTTTATTACTTTCATTAAATTCTTTAAAGCACCCACCGAGATACAAAGCCTGAATGTAATGGGTAAATACACTTTTTAAACACACAAATATTTATCCTTCTTTTTCATTTTTAACTCCTGTTCCTGTCTCTTTCAACTGATATGGCATCATCTTTCTCACCCCAGCCCACCCCTATATATCAACACATGTGAATTACTCTCTCCCCTACCTCGTCTGGTTTAATGTATCTCTGCTACTGAACAGGCTGACGTTTTGTTTATGGACTTGACAGAAAACACTAGGTATTAATATATAGGTGGTTTAATATAAACATGTTTAACTAATGATTGTTTTTGCTTCATTTGGTATTTGAACCTCAGAATGAAATAATTATACTTGAAGCAGAAATTAATATAACTACATTATCTCAATAATAATAAAAATGTTTAGTAATATCACCTTGGGAAGATTTAAAAGAAAAATTTTTTTAATTTCAATTAAAATTTACAATATAAATATATAGCAAATCAAATAAGACTGGAAGACTATTAATTACCTCGTCAAGGCAGAGGTTATGTTTTCGTTCAAGTTTGATTGTCACTATATTTGTGTACAGACTAGCATTCACATCGCTTAACCAAACTTGGTCAAAATATCGATCATGGTTTAACTTAGAACTGATTAAATTTTGAGATATGTAGATCAAGTTTGAAAAGGTGAAAGTCAAATTTTTGGCGATAACTTCAGTTTTGTTCATCATAGAGACTCTCTACTTGGCCCATATTATAACCAATGAAGTCCCACGTCTTATATGACCTTGTCCTTGAAAGGTTCGGTCAACTTCTGATTTTTCCAAATTTGATGTATGGATCTGATGCTCTTTGATAACTATAACCACTATGCAAAATTTCGGCCTGATTAGATAAATAAATTTTGAGTTATCAACGTTTCCATGGTATAATTTCAGGAATACTTCATACAATATAGAGAAGTAAGGCTCAGCTAAGACTTTGGCCCATCCTTATGTTGTCAGGCTGAAGTATGCAGTCTCATGACTGACTTATGTTTTAATAGATGGTAATGGTAATGTGTATTACTAGACGTTCCCATGATCCGTTGAGTCACTACCAGTATTTATTCCACTTTGAGTTCATTCAAAAATTCATAAACTGTAGCATAGTTGTTAAGACATTCTTTTTGCAAACTAAAATAATAAGTCTCTTTACTTCTCTATTATTATGGATAATATAGAAGTAAAGAGACTTATTATTTTGCTGTCTAATTTGCATACGTATTTTACAGTGTATGAACACAGTAAAATACTCCTTGTGCCATCATCATTTCCACCGAGCTGTTTTACTACATAAATATATTGTACACTAGCTGTACCTACTCTGAATTGCCTGGGATGCAGTGAAGTCATTTTAGTTTATAATTTTTATTTGTTTGCACATTTAAAAAAAATTATACAGAAAAAGAAATAAAACTTTAGTTGTAAGGGAGACGACTTTTTTTTGATATTCTTCAATTAGGAGTTATTCCCATTGTTGATTTTGATTTTTTTTGGTTATAATTTAAAAATGTTCTCGTATTACAAGTTGTCCGGGTGCGACTATATATTTTTTGTTAAATAAACAGCAGTGCTGTACATTATATTCCGAATAATTTTGTACAACAGTTACAAATAGAAAATTAGCTAGTCAGAATCAAAGTTTGATATGTCAGCTAAAATGCTATTTAGGTCCAACTTTTAAAATCTCACAACATTAAATGTTAGATTAGTTTTTAGAGTTTGTCAGGGGTGAATTAGCTAAGTGAGGGATGAGTGACTTGTTCAGTTAATTACAAATTACGACTAATTAGAAGAATTAAAAAAGATTTTTATTTATTTTTTTTTTGCAGACGATTCATAACTCAAATATTTTAGCATGTATTTTGTATGATTAAAGTATATAGGAAATAGCCTTAGAGAAAAAATTAATTCACTCGGCTTTAGTATAATAGATTACTGTTATAACTACATAGTTACATAAAATAATAACCCGGGTTGTTAATACTATATTATACCGTTCAAATAATATTGCAAATGTTGGTTATAGACACAAGATCTTCATTATATGGTACAAAAAAAGACTAATTTGAGGTCATTTGCGTTTAAAATATCTCCATCTCTCTATTCATATACATTCATACTAAATCGTATTAAACCTGTGAACATTCGTCTAATTGAGAAACGTTGCAAAAATATCCCGAATCGTTATGGAATTAATTGGACATATGTGCAACAGTGTGTATTGGGACTGAAAAAAAACAAAAAAACTTTACCAACAAAAGATAATTGATGAAGCAGCTTACTAGAAAGATGGCTGTCTCCTCTAAGAACTTTTAAGTAACTGGAAGTAAAACAAATTGAAGAAATTTTACTTTATTATATTAATAGAATAGGATAAATATCTTTCACAAATGTCTAATTATCTGTTTTAAATCCGTATTTTTGCTATGTAGATTTAGTGAAAAACTAACTACTATAGAATCATTTCTTTGGGTGAGGTTACATCCCTTGAACCAGAGTTACCTACCGTGGGTGAATATTTTAATGTTAGGAAGTAGTTTAAATGTATTAAAAATTGAACGTCAGCATCATGATCTCCATGAAGAACTGGGTGAACAACTGGACAGCTTGCCTGTAACAGGTTTAAGTTACTTTTAGGCCATTGAGTTTACATTCTACCATATTTTTTTTTTTTTTTTTTCTTTTCTTTTTTTTTTTTTTTCCTCTTGGTCTGCTCTATCTTTGGTGTGTGTATTTCCGCACCAGATATAAACAAAATTCAAAGAAGTAATACAGGCAGTGAATAATATTGTATATACAGAAATGCTTCAGTCCACAATATGCACAATCTTTGTGTCAGCTTGATGTTTTTTTAAAATTTATTTATTTTCTTTGCCTCTGCTTTTTGTATGTAAACAACTATAAAGAGTAAACCATGATATGGATTGACTTAAAGAAGAGGAAATATATGCCGATAGTTATTAAATATTTTCCCGGTGATACTACGGGCAACCATCTAGTATTTAATTCAGTTTTTTTATTGGTTTAGTTGCTTTGTTTTACAGCATATCAAATCTTTTCGGGTTATTTAATGCCGAATCTAGTTTTGGTTTTAAAAAAAAAAATTTTAAAAATGTTTCAAGTTTTTACTATTTTCAAATATTTAATAGATTCTTTTTTTAATTTTTTTTTTTATGATTGGTTAGTAGATTGATGCTTTGTAGGCATATATTTTGTAGATAGTTTTACTTGCCGACCCACGAGGACAGAGTTAAACACAAGGTCGGTTTTTAATGTAGATAGAATCCAACTCCCCCCAAAAATGGGCACTCTGGATTGAGACAAAAATTTAAATGACCTCGGTGTAGAAAGACTTCTCCTTCATGTGACCAAGGACAGAAAAGATGAAGTTTAATATCAGAACAGATACTACACTTTTCTCCTAGAAATAGTCTGTAATTGATAAATTCTATTGAACCTATAGATCTGACTCTGGCAAGTATTACCACCCTCTGTTGGAGTGTACCTGGAAGTAATGGCAACTAAGTGGTGACACCAGATTCTTCAAAGCTCTTAAATTGGGGCCTTATCACTTTTTCTCAACTTGTGGCATCTCTAATATTTTAGTTCTTAAAGCTATTTTTAATTACATTACTTAATTTATTTATGCATAATCATCTTTCCTTATAAGAATTTACCTTATTTTCCTATGTATAATACAAGAAGTCTTTAACAGAAATTGAAGGCAAAATATTGTCTGAGGAGCGGTTGTCGTATGATACCTAAACACACATTTTGGGAAATTTTTACTCACCTTAAAAAAAAACTCTTAACAGTTTTGTTCTCAAGATAATATTTGTTTATATTTTAATTTTCACTTTTTTAAAATAAAATTTTGTCTATTTAAAGAAAGACGATTTTTTTCATGGTTTATTAATGTTGAGAAATCTTAATGTGAAGTCATATCAAACAGAAGTTTGATTAACGTCTTCAAAAATAATAAGATTAGAAGAAACTCAATAACTAAATATATGATCCATTTATTTTCTTTAATATTGTGAAATATGTGTGTAAGACATTGTGATTTTAATGGATAATATTGCACATCTTTGAAAAAGAAATTTACATAAAAATGGTTATACTACATGGTCGAGTCGTATTATATCAACATAAGGATGTCATTTTTCCGCGTTTTCAGAAACAAGGGTTGTATTATAGTCAAGTTGTATGATGCACATGAAAAATACAAAATGCCTTTTTGTTCTTGAATTTGCTAATATTTTAGAAATGCTGCCTTTTTTTAAGATGATCAGTTAACGATTGATCTTGAGAAAAGTTTCATATTTTATGTCTTCTCACAAAATAATCTTCCTTGAATAAATTACTTTGCAGTTAATAAATTTGTGTTAAATATTTTAAGAAAAAAGAAAGAAAAAACCTGAAATGAAATATTTCAAATCAGAAGAAATAGTTTTTGTTGATGAATGCGTAAATAATATTTTTGGTTTTCCTTTTTTCATTTTCCATATATATATATATATATATATATTTCAAGAGATGAAAGATGAGAATAAAAAATTGTGTAGATACAATATTTATTAGAACATCAGAAGTTAAAAGCAATATACTCACTCGGCACCGACCCGAAAAATATCGTTTTTTAAATCGGTATTTGTAACCCATCGAAACACTGGTCTGCCAGGGAGCTGGAAAGTTTGGCAATGCATACTTTGCTATCCATCGAACTCTGATAGACTTCATCCTGGATCCTTTGACTTGAATACTTTTACCCTCGGACTTCTACGTGCACAGGATACACAAAGTCAACTGATCACCGTCGAATAATCAGCTTCTTAACAACAACATTTGGACTCCTAAAAACTTTGAGCATTCTTTTTCAAACTTCTATTTCCACTATAACAGCTGTTTTGTTTTTGACGGTGACTACCCTAACTTTGTTTTAATATTTACATTTACATTACCGGTTTGTATCCTCTGATGAAAAGAGTCTTTGAAAATCCATGGATTAAGGATATGAAACTCCTTGCTTTGAACTTCTGATGTTTAAATAAATATTGTATCTATACAATTTTATTATTCTCATCCTTCATCTCTTGAATTGATTGCTCTATTCAATATATTGAGCTTTATATTATCACAATAGATTATCCGATCATCAGAAGTTAATTTCTATCCAACACGTCTGTATAGATTTATTATATATATATATATATATATATATATATATATATATATATAAACAACTCAATTGTACTATGTTGAAAATGGCACAAAAATAAAAATAATTCTCCAATTTAATTCTTTTAACAATAACAACTTCATTCTATTTGTGCACTATTTTTAACGTGGAATGTGCGAGAATGTGAATATTTATAATCTGAATCACATTTTAAACTTTTACACCATTGCACACTCAATGTGAAAAACGATGCACACATGAAATAAATTTTTAAACTCCTAACTTCTAAAGGTTAGGAGTGCTTCCATTAGGGGATCATTTTACTGTTAGCTTGAATAACGCAATGCCCATTTTCCCTTAGATTTTCCTAAATTTATTTTCATGATGATCCGCAAGTTTGTCGTCAATCGATATTTATTCATTGAAGAAAAAAAAAAAAAAAAAAAAAAAAAAAGTTAGGATGGCACACAAGTCTGCCAAAAGTGATTTTTAACCCGTTTTGAGAATTATCCTTTTGTTTTGTGAGCCCTAGTCCTATGTAAATCAAAAACTCCTAATAGCTTTAACTGTGCCTGGAGAAGATGAAAATCTTGAAATATGAATAAAGCTGTAAGCGTTTCTGAAAGGCTTTTTTTACTATATTTTTTAATCACACCAAATACATGCTGAAATATTCTGCAGATTCAGGATAGTTATGTTTGAAAAAATTTTTAATTTTAATTTTTTTAATTAGCAAGGTGTTTCCTTTTCCCCTAACAATAAATAGCAGAATGATATTGCCAACGCATAGAGAATATCTATAAGAGTCGTTTGTCAATTCTTTAATTCCTTATATTGAAATTAAATGTATTATTAGTAGTATTTTTTTCTAATATATGCCACAGGAAGTAGTGTGTGTGTGTGTGTGTGCGCACACACGACTGATAATGTGGCTGTGGGGGGAGGGTGATCCAATATGGATAAACTCTAGCACTTTGATACCTTGTAAATTCTTTAATTAGTAGTGAGACTACTACCAGCTAAATAAGATCGAGAGTTAAAAGTAAAATATGTAAGAACTATCAAATCTGAACTTATTAATTAAGGACTAGTGAGTGAAATTAAATGTTCATTTTGGTCTGAAGATTCCGCTGGGCAGATGAAATAAATTATTACCTATAACTGACATTGTGTTTTGGGTTTTCCCATGTAATTTTCTCAATATTGTTCTGTAATTATGTTAAACTCTCTAACCACAGTTACCCTGAAAAGTACCCTATATCCAACTCGGATCTACCAAGTTATATATTATTATTATACTAAAGCTGAGTTAATCAACGTTTGTTTCCATAAATTTATATATTTTTAATCACACAAAATACACACTAAAATATTCCTTGACATTGAGTTATGTTTGAAGAAAAAAAATCCATTAAAATTTTTCTAATTAGCCATTATTTTGAAACTTACTTATCAAGTCACCTATCTCTTTCTGTCTATTACTCTCATCCTCTCTCACTTGTATTTTTTATTCCCCCCCCCCCCGCTCTTATTTTATACAGTTTGTATCTCTCTCGCTCTGTTAATTATCGAAGGTAATAAAACAACTATAAAACAAGATTGAAATAGTCTCTTATAAACAATAGAAAATGTCATCACAATTATTAATACTATTTAACGCATAGCTGAAGAAAAAAAGAAAGATAAAGAGAGGTATATATAGCAAACAGAAACACTAATTTTGTATTTTGTCTTTTATTTTATTTTTAATTTAACTGGCTTTGCAAACTCATTTTTTCCTGATTCAAACAATCTAACTCAATGAGTGACCAAAGGGATCATATTTCTTTTTCTAATATATATATATATATAACGTCATCCACTGACATATTTCATCATCTCTATGACTCCCATATAATTATGGTGGATTTCAACTGTCTGATTAAGACCACTCCTTGGGACCAAAAAAGAAAATGTATGAATCCTCTTCTCATGACGTTTCAATCTTGCCAACGACCTGCACAACAACCCATAAGCATAGCACTACAGCATCCTCATTGGTACAATTCCATTCGAGTGGCCTGACATTTCATCCCACTACTCAATTAACACACTTTCCATATAAGGCACATCCATGATTAAATTGTATACTGTCCTAATACTCAGGATCCCTAGTAAAATTACATCACTGAGGCTACTTGGCCCCTTTCTTCACTTGGCCCCCTTTCTTCACTTGGCCCCCTTTCTTCACTTGGCCCCCTTTCTTCACTTGGCCCCCTTTCTTCACTTGGCCCCCTTTCTTCACTTGGCCCCCTTTCTTCACTGGGCCCCCTTTCTTCATTTGGACCCTTTCTTCACTTGAGGGCTCCATGCCTATCCCGCTGCTCATTTTAGCTGGTAGTATTTTCGTTTCTTGTCTTCAACCACAAGTAATTGTGTTTCGCCACTGATTTATGACAATTGCCAATTCCTTCCAGGTGTTAAGATTAATGTTCACTTTCATCGTGCCCCTTGGACAATCCTAATATTTCTTTGTTGGCATTGCAAATGGTTACCCAGAATTGGACATGTTTACTGCCCCCCCCCCCCTTTCCCAATTAAAATATATGTATATTTGGAATGCTAATAAGACTAAATTTTCAAATTATATAAATACAATCAAAAGAAATAAATTGTTAAATTTTTAGAGGAGCCCCTGCTAAAATTTAAAAAAAAATAATATATAATCTAAAAATTTAGTCCATGTTCAGTTTTCTATATAATTTAATGTAAAAGTATTTCCTCACTGCTGATACTCCTTTGTCATTATACGACTTTGCTGACATGTCTTCATTATTTATTCATTTTATATTTTGTTCTGGAATCTTTTGAGATAAGGATTGAGAATTGCTTAGTTTGTATAATTAAAAGCAATAAAACAAGAATCAAACTGATCATATTGTTAACATTCATTTTGACTTGTCTTAAATGACTTTCTGTACATTCTAGCCTCGCATGGAAAAAAAATGTCTCAAAATTGTATAAAAACTGTTAGATTTTTTAAGTATTGCCAAATTTCTACCCCAAAATATAAATTTAAAAAAAAAAAAAAATTTTTTTTGACTTACAAGAAAAAAAATGTGCACCACATGGAAGTAGCAGTGGTGCTCGTGTAGACAAGGTGTGACGTGTTAGTTTGGTCGGAGCTATTGCATGATTTTCACTAATTAATACACGTGAGAAAGGTATGAATCCATCTGTCCTTCCTCTAAGTATGGGTAAAATAGTAGGGCAGACTAGACAGACTCTCTGGCTTTGATAAACCTTTTAGTCTTGAGGGAAAAACTCCCAAAGAATGTGCTACTGGTTGCGCCAGCTTGTCGCTGTCTGCCAGAAAGAAAGAAAAAAAAAAGAGACCCTTAAATCCTGAAAACATAACAGGAAAGAGTTCACCACTCTGCACATTGTGCAAAGATTGGTAAATATGGAAATGAAATCCATAATTTTGCTAAAAATGATTCCCCCAAAGGTGGTTTGAGGCTTGTTGGAAATGTAATTATATAAAAAAAAAGATTAAAAATTTTTTTTTCTTTTTTTTCTCTCCAAAAATTCCAATTTTCGGCATTTACCATATTTGGGCATATGCATTCAGAATACCAGGCCCCAATAGTGTGCTACTGTGTGTTCATTTAAAAAATATACCCATTTTTAGCACGGTAGACAAGTTTCAATTTCATTTTCACCAACACAACTTCAAAACAATTTTTTTCTTGTTTGAGATTATTTTGGGCTTCATGGGAGGTTACTTATTTTCAGTGATGGTCGATTTCTTTTTTAAATGTTGGTGTTCAATTTAATGCGCATGATGTTGTGTGTCTCTATGCATATAAAAACTGTCCCATCTTAAATAAAAAGGGCCACTTGTCAATATGGTGGGTTTAATGTAAGGTTTTAAGTTGTCTTTCACATTAAGAATCAGAATCCAAGTTGAAAACTTTACTGAATTAAATTTTTGCTCCATTATCAAATAGTGTTTTCGTCTTTTTTAAAATTATTTTTTATTGATTTACTATTTTTTTTAAATAGCTTGTATCTCTACTGTGCTAAGAATCATCTTATGAAGATTCAATGTGTTAGCTGTTGAAATAAATCTTATATGAACAATCAAAGTTGCACTTCCATGTTATTTTTATGGGTTTTTTTTAAAAGAGATAATGGGATTTTTCCCAATGTTTAGGCTGGCTTGATCTAATAATTATTGCTTCCATTATGATTAATTTTTGTTTACCACAAGATGACATTAGATTTGTAATGATTTTTCATTTCTTCAAAAACTGCATTTTTAGTTATACATTGTGAAATTTGGCTTCTGGACCAATAACATGCAAGATGACAAATTTTCTAATTTCCAACAAGCTTTCAACAGTCATAATTTGATTGTTAATTGTGCTATCAAAACTAATTTGATATCATTGTTTGTTTTGCAAAGATCTATGTGACCACATCAAAAGTTTTTAGATATAATGAAAATAAAATTTTGGTTTAGGGTCATGTTTAAAATAAGTCAAAACAGATTTTTTTCTATAAAAAAGAGGATAATTTAAATAAATAAATAAGAAAAAAATGCTAATTTTCATGTTTTCTACTTCTCATTGGGTGATAATTACCGTATGTAACGTTTACAAAAATCAATCAATTTGAATTCCTCTCAAAATTGAATGGTTTAATACTTTGTTTTCTGAATTTTTTGCTTTGTGTTTGCCAGGTTTTGAATTTGAAGAAAGTATGCACTATATACATTAAATAAAAACTGTCAAAAATAATAAATTCCCAGCTTGCACACACCCAGAGCTGGTGCGAACCAACTTGTCCTTATGATGGCAGAAAACCATTGTTGGAGGAAGATCCAAGAGAGAAAGACATTAACATAAAAGTGTGAATTAAGTCAGCAAACTGCTTATTTTTTATTTTGAATATCTATGAATTGAATATCTATGAATTGAATTTCAAATATCTATTATTTGAATTGCTTCTTGGCCTTTTGGCCAAGATATAGACCGGCACCATCTTAGCCCTCGGGCCTTGATTCCGCCAGTCTGTGGGTTTGTCCTGTGCAGTTCTAGGAGATCAAACCTCCCAGGATTTGCCTCTCCTCTTTGGAGTGGAGTAAGTTTATCGCTTACTGCCTGAGGCGCCCCTACCGGAGAAATGCTGACGGGGCTGCCCAGGCATTTTTTGTAGGCCAGAGTGCTCACCTTCCCGGGCGCTGACTTTTCAAATCCCACTTTCCCGACCTTGTGTCACATCTTACCGCTATGGAAGGAAGATAAATAGCATCTATAAATTGAAAAGTGGTTCAAATAAAATAGCAAATAAAAATACACTTTCTGTGAAAGAAAGATATATTTTTTTAAACCTTGAAAGAAAATATTTTATATTTCAATCACAAATATAACTTGAGTAAAAAATACCATTAATCTTGAAATTTATATTTTAATTTTTAAATCATGTCAATAGTTGTGAAAAACTGTTTGGTATCTAATTTGTTGGCTATATGAATGTTGTTGCAATGGTGTTCGTCCTGGTCAGGTTGAGCTGACTTATTCCCTGGCCTGCACTACACTCGAACTATGGCAGCCCATGAATGCCACAAGATAAATTTATGCAGGAATGACCATTTTGAAGTGTTCGAATGTAATGGGTTACATTTTGTTTTTAATTTTCATTAAAATAATTTAATTTCTAAGACTTTTATGGTTTAATATTTCTTTTTCTCTACTCTATTCTCTCTATTTTGTCGTCTGTCATGTTTCCTACGGGGCTATGGAGTCAGAAATATTTTGAAAAATTTTAAAGACTCATTATTGTTTGAATTTCAGTAAATCCTTTTTACCATTTTCATCTTGTCTATTTCGAAGTTGGTTTTGTTCATAACAAAATTAAATCCTATTTATATAATTATATTCTGACAATCTGTTTTTATTTTTTTTTTTTTTAGATATGATAAAGTACATGTATCCAGAGGGACAGAATCTATCTGAACCTGATCTATTTGATGGACAACTCAATTTGAATAACATCAAACCTGATCCTGACAATGAAATGTTAGCTGAAGATATTGGTTCTTTTAACTATGCTAAATCAGAAAATGAGGAATCTGTGAGATCAACCCAAACTCCTACACCAGCACCTGCTTCAGTTCCAGTAATATCTCTCCCTATTTCCAAAAATATTGACTCCACAAATCTCTCTTCTGATGTTTTCATGAATATAAATGATGAGGCGCTTATGATGAAATTGAAGGCCTCACTTCTTGCCAATCAAAGAAAAGATGTGAATCCCCAATCAACTGCAATGGAAGTGACCCTCACCGCAGTCACACCCACAGTTGTAAATGCCATGTCTGTTGGTCAACCGCAACAGACAGTCCAGCCAATGATTATAAGCCAGTCACCCCTGCAAGCAGTTACTGTTACTTCATCCACACAGCAACCAATTGTAAGCCTTGCATCTACACCCTCACTGGCATCCGCACAGGTAAGCACATACAATGACAGGTGTTTCTAAACAAATTATCAACTCTCACTTTACATGCCTCAATTTTTTAACTGAATTTTAAAGATAATCATTAACCCTTATCCTCGAGTGGCCTTTGGGCCTTGATAAGTGGTGACTCTTTAGTAAATATTAAAGAAAAAATTTTTTTTTTAATAAAAAACTTTGATTTTATTCAAAAAAATCATATCTGTTAAATTCTTCTTACATGGCTAAAAATTAAGTCTCATCACTACATTATCTTTATGGATAATATAGAAAGTAAAACGGCCTATTATTCTGCTATCTAATTTACATGCATGTTTACGGTGTGTATGAGCACACTATGTAGCTGGAAAGAGAGAGAGAGAGAGAGAGAGAGTTACTCTTTAAATTCTCAGAGACATTAAGAAATATTAGAGTAGTCGAATCAAAATAGTGAGAGGGAGTGAGAAAAGTACATAGATAACTAGGAGAGGGTGGGAGATGGGTGGCTTGTTCCGTTAATTATAAATTACGGATAATTAGTACAATTAAAATGGAATTTTTTTTTTTTTTTGTTTTTCAAACATAATTCAATCTCAGAACTATGGAATGTTTTAATGTGTATTTTGTGTGATTAAAGTATATTAAAAAAAAAAAAGCCGTAGGGGGAAACAAACGTTGATTAACTAATATTTAATATAGATTACAAGTTCTTCATATGAACATTTGCTTTTTTTTTTTTTTTTTTCTTCTTTTTTTTCCCTATTGATAAAATTCTTGTAATAATCATCTGGTCACACTGTTTGCATGAATTCTTGTGACTCGCTATTCAATTCTATTGTTCATCATTTTCAACAGGTTAGAGGGATTGTTTGTTTTCACAAATCTACTTGATATTACTCTTGGCTCAACAGTCTCTCAATGTCCTACAAAAGCACTTCAACAATTTTGTCTTTAACTCTCTACCAATACCCTGCAAATAAGACTCTACACCCTTTGATGATATCCATTATTGGACAAAGGTTCCTGTACACAATTGCACATTGGCAGATGATCTCTCCAAGTGACATTTTACTGTCCTGACTAGAAGCAAAGTGTAGTATCTGTACTGATACTACACTTCACCTTTTTTGTCTTCGGTCAGTGAAGGAGAAATTTTATTTTTATCCTAATTCAGAGTGCCTTTTTTTTCTTTTCTTTTTTTCCCCCCCTTTGAATAGCTGGATTTTCCCCACATTAAAAACCAACCTTGTGTCTAACTCTGCCCTCTTGGGGAGTCAAGTAACTAGAGACACTTAAAGCTGCTCTTAGCATTACCTGGAACAAAAGCTTTCTGGTCAGATAAAGTTAGTATCTGTTCTTGTCTGTCTCAGGAGGCCACCCTCCCAGATATTACCTTCTCTTTTGGAAGGGGTATTGCTATTCACCAAGGAATGCTAATGAGGCCAATCACAGTGAATCTTGCACTTGTCCAGAGTGCGCCCACCCCTTTTAAGGGATAATCCTTCTAAACTGAGGCAATTTAATTTTTGTCCCAATCCAGAGTGCGCCGTTTTGGGGAACTGGATTTTCCCCATGTTAAAAACCAACCGTATGTCTAACTTTGCCATAGTGGGAGGCAAGTTAAAGTTAGCCTGTGAGCGTAGGCTCCATCCAATCTTCTTTCCAGTTTTGAAGTATGGATCCATGCTGAGCAACTATACAATAGAATAGCAGTAACAGCTACTTTTCATGTTTGGAAGTCTACATTTTTGCACCAGAAATAACTTATTGACCACAACACTGGCTTTACCAATGTATGTGTTTACATGGCTTCCTCAGAAATTTTCCTACCCAGATAAGTACTTTCTCCTATACAGTTAAGAGATATGCAAGATACTGTTTTGATTGTTATAGTTTGAGTTAAGCCAATGTATTTTATCTTGTCTAAGTTAACATGGAGACCAATATCTTTGGCTGAATGTTCAAGACTATGGAGACGGGTTTCTATTAGCCATATTAGATGGAAGGGGAGTAGCACACAATTATTGGCACAATCTGCATTTTTGTAGCAGGATATTTATAACTCCTTTGTGAATCTATTGTCTTTAATAGCATCGACGAGTTTTGAGAAGGTAATCACAGCAAATGAAGATATATAGGGTGCTAAAGTGTCATCATATAGTACTTCTGCAACGATTTCAAAGAAATCTATCACTATCTGTTCATTTTATTTTTTACAGGATTATAATAGCTTTTACTGTTTCATTTGGTTCACCATGAGAGCCAATTCAAGGAACAGGAGAAAATCATAAAATGTGTTAAAAGGAAGCTAATATTAAGTTCTATCAAGTTGTTATGCTCCGGAAAGTAACCAGATTTATCCTGGTTGAGACCTTAAATACAGGAAGTGGGATTGTTGGAATGATTTTCATTGGCTGATGTCAGTCTTTTTTTAATTTTGTCTGGCCATTCAATTTGAAATGTTTGTGGTGCATAGCATGACATTGTATTTGAGGAGAAGGTTTTTTTTCTTTCTTTTGAGAAATGCTTGGGTTGCTGATGATTTTAATGTCTGAATCCTGCAGTGAAACCAGTTCATCACTGATCGACCTCAGAGCATCTACAAGATCTATTTTACGATAGACTAGCAGTATTGTTTTACTTGTATAAATTGAATCAAATTCTTGTAAACTAACTTTATATTTGATCAATATTTTTTGATGACCCAACCAAATAGTTGATCCGTTTTGACCCTAGAAACTAGAAATACTATTTGGCATCCTAAACCTAAACCTCTTTAGTCTACACTGCAAGAACGGGTTAAAATAATAAAATTTCCTTCAAGTTGAACTGGTGTGATTTCGCTTATTTTCAATGTTATTTTGATAAAATGTAAACAAAATTTAATATTTTCTACAATTCTTTCCTTTGTGCGGTGATCAGTAATTTTTTTTCCTTACATCTTTTAAAATTTTGTTACTATTTCAATGATGAACGTGGAAAAAGTGGAAAATTTAATATAGGTGTTTTTCAAACTTGTGTTCAGAGTCTTATATTCTCATGTTAAAGAAAAAGGCTCCTCAGTTTGGTTTACACTGATCAATCCAAGAATGATTCATATTAAATTTCATGCAATTCTGTCCATTAGTTTTGGTGCCCATAAGTGTTGTGTTTTTTTTTTTAATTTTTATATTAGTGTTATATTTGTGAATCCTCTTATGACACATCAGTCTTCACAAGGATCCTGTCAAATTTGTGGTAAATCTGTCCAATGAGTTTGGAGCCCATGTCAGAATATAATTAAACAAAATTTATTTATTATCAATTCATTTAATTTTTTTTTTTTTTTTTCATAAAAAAAAAGTACTTCAAAACTCATAAGATAAAAATATTAAAAAGGATTATTACTCTCGTTCAAACATTTTTATCATAATAATTTTGACCTCATACATCTGGCATGCCATAGTTGTTTCATGTCATATTTGGTGAAATTCCGTCCAATAGTTTGAGTTTAGTTTTCATCATTATTAGTATTGCAATTTTTATCCTCTGTGGCATACTGGTATGCCAAAGATGCTTCCTGCTGAATTTGATGCAATTCTCTCAAATAGCTTTGGAGCTGATAAGTTACAACACAAACAAAAAAGCGCAATTATAATATAACTAAATTTAAGGCACATGTTTAGTTTTATATATATGAAAAATATTCAGCAAATATACAAAATGTATCTGAAAAGTAACAGAACTGGTGTTATAGAACAGAAAGACAATTTCATTTTCACATTTAAAATAATGTTATTGGCCATCTTTGTTAACATGAAAAGGAATTAGGAAAGTTTGTTGGCTGCAGAAAATCCACAAGCACTTTATTTTCAAGTGAAGATGGCCGGTGATCGGGAATCCAGTAGATAAAGGCAGAAGAGAGGAAGGGGATTAGTAGCAGAAGGTAACATGTCCAGGAGTCTGGACGAGGAGAAAGGTTTGAAAGTTCATATAAGAAGTATGTTCTTATGAGAAAGTTCGAAAGGGAAGGCCGAGTTCATGTGTGTTTTTGTGAGTATGCATGGGTGTTATAATGGTATCAGTCCACGTGTGTTCGCCTGGTCACCATATTGGATCCGTGAGTCCTGTCGACGCCAAAGCCAGGTAGCTCAGCAGGAAGTTTACAGGCCAAAAGAGAAGTTTTTATGGTTGATTCAAGCAACGTAGATGAGTAGACAACAGTGCTGTCTCTTGACTAAAAAACTCTGGGTCAGGTGCTCAGCTCTCATGGGAGATTGTTTTTGATTACACACACCAGAAACGAAGTTAAATGTTTGTGCCAATCAGAGCCCAGCTTAGAAATCACGCTGATATTTAAAAAATCGTTAATGGCGGTTTATCGCTGCTGTTGTTGCCACTTGTAGCTGTTACTGCTACAGTCACAACTAATTTATTTCAATTAATTCCACCCCCCCCCCCCACACACACACTGAGTCTAATTCATTTCCCATCCTTCTCTGCCACACCTGTGCACTACCAGGAGGACACTTCTGGGATGCCCCTCAGCTCTGTCGTTATGTCCCTCTTGATGCCCCCACCCCACCCCCATGCCTTCAAAACATGTACCCTTGATGATCCCCTGGAGTTTGGGGAAAAGAAAAATGTCACATGGCACAAGATCGGATGAATAGGGAGGTTGTTCCAGTTTTGCGATGTTCTTCTTGATCAGAAACTGTCTGATGTTGTGAGCAGGTACATTGTCGTGGTGAAGAAGAGGGTTGTAACAAGTATGTGAAAAAATAATGCAATGTTTGCAGAAGGTTAAGATTTCAATTATATACTCCCGATATATCATTTTCTCCCTCTTTTTGTTAAAAGTTCACACAGCACACTCGGTGCAATTACTTTTCAGATCGACCTTGTATGTAGTTTTACTTCTTTTTAATACTATTTATCGCCCTGTCGAATTCGCCGACTACAACCTTATGCAGATGGGTAAAAAAAACAAAAAACAGGGACACCTGTTTTTTTCAATTGTTGATTTGGTCTGAGAATGAAATTTTTTTCCATCAAGATGACTTTACATGGTAGAAGAGTCTGACGATATAACTTTACGTGCTAGATTATATATTTCTCTCATACATGAATTACTTTGACATTTTGCCTTCTTTATGTTTCAATGTGATTTTCTGATAAAATCAAAATCACCAAAAATCGCATTAATAATTCTCCATTTTGTTTGTTGTCCCTAATCCGCATTATCCTTTCTAAGAGTAATGTTGCCACTCTCACTGTAAAATTTTCTTCTAGGGGTATAAAAATAATTATCCTATTTATAGGATTCCATTTAACAACTTTATTCAGCATTAAATAACCCATAGATGGTGTATATGCCGTAAAACAAAAACCAATAATACTACTTATCTCTTAGGTCCTTTTTTTTTATTTATTTTTTTTATTTTTTTTTTTTTAATTAAATTACTTTTTAAATTTTTCGTTGTTTTCTATGCCAGAGATCTCTTACAGGTTTTTAATATAAGCAACATTTATTCTGTTCAGTAGATAACGAACTTGGTGCCTAGGAGGAGTATTTTGTACTTGTAAGTTAGACGCAGAATTCCTTGCCATGTATGAAAAAGTTGCTTATATTGTGTGATGAATGGAATAGACATTATGATGATGTTAGTTTTAATGGAACTCAACTCTGCCAGGGGGGGGGGGGGGGGGCTTTCTTGGCTTGGCAGTAATCCACTTGCCCACTAATTAGAATGCAGTTCTGGCATTGGTTCTGGTCTTGCTGGCAACAAGGTGAGGTTGTGTCTATTTTGAGTCCAAACTTTGTAGCCATCATGGTTTTTAAGGATTATGGGGAAAGCACTTAGATAAATGAGTGCAACGGTTTAAAAGATTAAAAAAGGAAAAACAAAGAAAATCAAGTTGTTTTACCAAATCTCATAAGTCTTTGTCAACGTCTCTTTTTAAAGTTCTTTTGTGATGCAAGAATTGCACTGTTTTATTTACATGGTTTTTGCTTTGTTTTGCAAACTGTTTCCTGACACCAGGATGGAACAAATGTACATTTATACAGTTCAGCAAACATTAACAGCTATTTTGAAAGGGGAAGATGACCAGTTGGATGTTTCTGTCTATCTCGTATAATAAAATAAGTTGATTCAACAAAGAACGGATGAAAAGACAATCTGAGTATCCAAACAAATGCTGGCATTTGTGATGAAGAACTACCTCAGATTATCTTTGCTTACGAGCACCAGAGTCAATGAATAGACGACTATGACTTCAACTTTTACAATAACCAAGTCATTGATGTTACATCTAGAGTTATGAATTTTTTTAGCTTCAATCAAGAGCAGTGTTCCAGGAGTATTGTCCAGAGCAGAGAATTCTAAACAAATTCAAACTGCAAATCGACATTAGGAGAGAAAATGCAGGAAGATCATGCAGACGGTTTGAAGTATTTTTCATCGGTTCCAATGAATGTACTTTTGCTTATTTTAATTTCTTATTCATTTTGAAAACAAATTAAAAAGTTTAGATTAAACTATTTGTTTAAAAGATTGATCGACGATCTGCTTTGAAAAACAACTTACTAAATTTTGTAATCATTCCCCCCCCCCCCCCAAGTTGAAAATGAAATAATTCCATAAAATTTTGAAAATAAGATTAATTTATTACAGAAAAAATAACTTTTGCTGTTTGAGATTACATTTTTTTTTTATATAAATCTTTCTTCTTCATCATATTCGATTTAATGTCTTTTTTACATGCTGGTATGTGTTAGACGCCTGACAACCAAGTTGTGCTTTTGTGTGTGTTCTTAAATAGTGCGAATATGAATTTTTCTTTTATTTAACTACTACTGAGAACACATTCAGCTTCATCTTTATTGTGCTATGAATCATTAAGAGGCTTAAAATGAAACATGAACAAAGTTGCTCTTCTGTGTCATTTTTGCACTATTTTTTTCTTTTTTTCTTTTCTCTTTTTTGTTTAACATAATTTTCCTCGCTGTTTAGCTGATCTGATGTAATAATTGATTCCATTTGTAATCTTTCTTTTACTTAAAGACAACTAATGACATTACATTCATAATAAGTTTTCACTTGTTTGAAGCCTGCACCTTCAATTATAGATGTTAAAATTGGCTACAGGTTCCAATAGCATGTGAGATGGAAAATTCAAAGTTATAACAAACTTTGAATAGTCATAATTTAACTCCCAGATAAATTTAATACTTAAAAATTAATCTCTATATGGCTTGGTTAAAAGTATTCATATATATATTTATATATAGGCAGCATCTTCTCTTGCAGGCAAGTATTGTTGAAGATAACAGACAGCTTATGTCTGGATATCCTTTGGTAGATCCTTTCAATAGTCCGAATCAGAATCTTAGTTTTGGAGGGAAACTGACCGATGAATTTGCTATATTTAGATTTGTGTCCCAAGTACTTTCAGACCCATCCAGGTCCATCTTTAGGGGAATGAGGATAATCAGGTACAGACCATGTGTTAGTATTATAGATGGTTTGGGCAGGAATTATGTATATATATATATATATATATATTGAAAACAAAATGCTGATTGAGATATCTAATAATGATACAATTATTTTGAATACGTTTCTGCCAAAAACATCAAACACAGTTCATTTTAACAATTTTTCTAATTTTTCTCGGTCATTCCTATAAGAATGTAAATTATTTAAGAGAAAGTTACTTTTACAGCCTCGACAGAATTTTAACATGTCCTCAGTAACCACTTTCTTTGATTATTACATCTTTAAACTTTGCCATGAATGCTAAAATTAATGCTTCTCAATATTACTTTGATGTCAGTTATATACTTTTGTGTAAGTTTAATATTAAGTTTCCTTTCTTTTCTTTTTTTCTTTTCTTTTTTTCCTTCTTTTTAGCAACTCAATCTGTTGCTTCGAAGACAGCAACAACAACAGCAGCAGCAGCAACAACAACAGCAGCAGCAGCAGCAGCAACAGATTTCAGCTGTCACAGTTCCTCAGCAAGTTGCCCAAACTGTTGGAACGACAATTTCTCAACCTGTTATACCGCAACAATCGCAGCAACAAGTTATAACAACAAATGCAATTCCTGCCATGCAAACTACAACGGCAACAAATCAAATCAGCATGCAGCAATTACAACCGGTAAAAACTCTTGTAATTTATTCTTTGAAGCAATGGTTACTTTATTTTACTTTAAAGTAGACCAGCTAATCTAATATGCCCCCATTTAGATTTATTTACTATGCCTTTTCGGGCATCGCTGATTTTAATCAATAATCCCTTTTCAATTTTTAATCTAACTAACAAAAAATAAAACTTAACATTAGGAGTGGGGCGTAATGGGTGAAAATATCAGATTCATGCGAGAAGTATTTTTTTGTGTTCATTTATATATAAATAACACTAAACAATGAAATATTTTGAAAATTTTGAAAAATTCAGAAGGTGTAGGCCACTAGTTTTGGGCTATTTTACATTCATGAAAACCATTTCACAGCCTGAAAATGGTCCAAAATTAAAGTACTATATCAGATTTAACCATCTATATCCATTCATAGCTTTTGAGGATGTTTTAGGACCTGCAATGTCGCATGAAACCACTTTTTCACCGAAAAATTATGGATTTTGAGTCTTGTGGAGTCCTAACGGCTATTTTTGGCCTGCACCTTCTGAATTTTGCAAAATTTTCAAAATGTTTGATTGTTTAGTGGTATTTATGTATAAATGAACACAAAAAAGGACTACTCGCATGAATCTGAAATTTTCACCCATTACGTTCCACCCCTATTAACATTAAAACCAACTTTTCAAAAGAGGTCATTCAGATATGAATTCTAAACCCAAACGGAATCGAGACAGCAGGCTTTGTACATATAATGGGCTCAATGTATTTTTAGATGGAGCTTTATAACAATAAATTTTTATTTATTCTTTTTATTTAAGTTCACACCAAACAAGGCACGATGCCACTTAGACGTAGGGGACTACTGTGAATTAGGGAATCCTATATGGGAGTTTTGCAGCGAGATGCTTGTTCACATTACATTTAAATGTCTGCATGTTAGTATGGTCAGGGAAACAGGAAGGGAATTCCAAAGGAATAATAAATTTTGGTTATCTGAACACTTGACAGCTTATTCATCAGAAGTGTTTTATGATGTTCTTCAATATTATACAAAATAATTCAAATTGGAAAAAGAAACCCTTGACTTTTGAAAAATCCAACTTTATTTTTCAAAAGCAAACACACATAGAACAAATATCTTTTACCTATGTTGAACAGTTATTGTGTGTATGACATAATTATATTCTCTTAAATATTTTAAATTATAAATATATTTTAATACTTAATTTGATTATTAATTTAAAATGAGAAATATTGATGTCTATATTTATATTTTTAAAATGATGTCAATTTTGAGTAATCTATATATTAAAACGATAGCGTGTGTGTCATGTTTACATCAAAAGCTCTGCGCATGCGTACCGCACCTAGATTTGGAAAAGCATTCAAGTCACCTAATTTTCGTAGTATTTTCAAGTATTTCTCTGTGACACAACAGTTAGCAACGTAGGATTTTGACGTCGGCCCGACTTGTTTATAGTTCGATCCCAACCAACGTGTGTGTTATTTTGTGTGTTACGCTTACATCAAAAGCAACGACCTTCTGAATCTTTGTATGCTACTCATGAATTGGAGCCAAATTTAATTTAATCTGAAGCATTTACAAAGTAAGGTGTAGTCGTCGAAATATTACCTTCACTAGAAATATTGTCATTTTTAAAAATAAATATACAAGTCAAATCTTATACTTTATTCAAACATGTATAGGTAAGGAACAAGATAATTAGTATTGAAAACATCATTTTGTGTAATTTACACGGGTCCCGCTAGTTATAAGTATTATTATATGTTTTTATAATCAGGACTTAAATAACAGAGCCAGTGTCTATTTATGTCTACATTTGGATATGAATTTGTTTTTATTTAATTTAATTTTGTATTTGAGGTTGATAATTTGATATTTTTTCATTTAAATATAGTTTAGTTTTTACTATTTATATTACAAGATTTTTAAGATTTCCAAATTAATATTAATGTGAATGTTTTTATATTTTTGTCCCATAAATATTTAGATAATGTATTTTTCGTTTCCAAACATCTTACGATGGCTAGTTCTACCCTTGAATTAATTTTCTGTATATCCTATTTACACTTACTTTTTATTTGTTATAAATATTGGTATTTACTGTTACTTTTTATTAAACATTTATTCATTAATGGACAAATATTTTTTATTCTACAATTACATAAATTGATATTTACATTTTTATTGTGTATACTTATTTTTTCATATTTTCCATACAAAAATAATTCATTTTAATATTTCTATTGATATTTTTAGTATATATAGTATATTATCCTTAATATTTAATATTTCAAATTAATGATCAAATTAAATATTGGAAGAAATTATCTAATTATAAAATTAATTATAAAATTGAAATATTTACATTAATAAAAAAATATATTTTAGCAATAAAATAAAAAAATAACTTTTTATGATATTGCATTATTTACTTTGGAAAGAAAAATGATGTTAGCTTTTTCTGGGGGTCAGGTTTCTTGCTTTAGTCATTATCGAGAAATATCATCAAACACATTCAGATAAATGAATAAACCATGGAACTAGTAAAGTGTTCAGATAAGGCAAGTTTATTATTGTTATATATAATTCCTACAATTGTTGCATAGCTGTCCCGGAATGGGCCGTGTCAGTTCTCGCTTTGTATACCCGTCCCGGAATGAGCCGTGGCAGTTCTCAAACAACTGGTCATTTTTAGCACCAAAAAGGCATGTTGCATACCTTTTAATTTCTCGTACCTTCTCTCTTTCCTCGTCGCGTGGAGGGGGTGTCGTCTAGTGGTTGTCTTTCTTTTCTTCTGTACTACCGTGAACATCACCGCTACAACAAAAAGCTTCATACCACGATTCACGAGACAAACAATATTATTTTAAACTTTGATTGGTTTATTTCAGGCTTCAGTCTACCATGTCGATCTTGGAGATGTTTCACCGACTCTAAGGGAGAGACCAAATTACTACTCTATCGTAGTTAATTCCTAACTTAAGTCCTTAGCCATTCGAGGAGGGGGAAAAAAGGAATATCATACCTGTATTCTTTTGGGGAAATAAATTCCCATTTTTCATTTGAAGACTACATAGAGAAATCGTCTGTTCGGCTCGCTTCCAAAACCCAGACTGGCAAAACTCCGCTTCCCACACAAAAGCCTGTGATGTCACAGAACCCCTATACGCAGATGCACCTTGACCCTTGACCTGAGGTCTCGTCAACGTGGTGGCCATGTCAACGTCTGTGAGCTCCGACTGTGAGAACCAGTTTATTTTGCACTCGACTGTACGGGTCCACCCGCACTAAATCGCGTAAGCCAAACCAAACGATCTCTCACACATACGTCCACTTCAACATGCGTCTGGCCCCACAGGGCCATTATCCAATATAATATAATAGGAATATATAATAAGAATATACAGATAAAATTTACTTTAATATTTAATTATTTTCCCAAAAATTGTTCTTGTAAATTCCTTTTACCATTTATTCTAAATTCATAAAGTTTAACTTTTATTCATGATATTTTTTACCTTAAGTAATTTACTTGAAAGAATTAGAATTTTAAAATCTAATTGTGTGATAGATGTTCTTTAAATCTTTCTTTCCAATAAATTTTAAGCTTGAGGAGAAATATTGAAGAACTATGTTCCATATTTAGAAATCCCACTGCTTTGAATGTCTAAATTAAATCCTATTTATATAATTATAAACATTTATTAGTTTGGTCACTTTGTACACTTTCTAATTTTAATATACCAATTCTCATGTCTAGAATCTGGTGCTCAGGATTGAGTACAATATTCTTTGATTAGAAAGACTTCTACCAAAATTGAAATAAGATAAAGAGAAAATGCATTTATTATTAGATTAGAAAGTGCTTATTTAGATAAGTAACTTTCCTTTTTAAGACAAAATTGCACCCCGTCAACTGATGGTAAAATTGAGGTGCATCCATGAGATGCACAGATAGAATGTTTACTGCACTCTTTCAGATTTGCATACGTCAGGTATGTCTCCTGCTTTCCTATTGGCATTTCTGCCTTACCTTTTTCCAATAAATCTGACTTGTATTATTGAAGTTCATCTTTTTCATAAATTTTTTTGAAATTTTTTTTATTTCAGTTGTTCTTGCAATCACAGTTGATAAAGCCTGAAATGAATGGTAATGTTGTCACACTAGCCGGTCCATCTCTTACAGCCGTATCCAACTCTCCGTTAGTGACGAGTGGTAATACCATTCTCACAACGAGCATTCCTGTTCAGATGGTTGGTGAGGTTGACAAGCTTCCCATTAATAGACTGACAAGCAGCCCCAAAAACAAGAACAGGGGTGAAAAGAGAACGGCTCACAATGCTATTGAGAAACGTTACCGGCTAAGCATCAATGACAAAATAACAGAATTGAAAGATTTGGTTGTTGGCACTGAAGCTAAGGTCAGTGATTTTTTTTTTTTTTTTTTTTTTTTTTTTTTTTTTTTTTTTTCTTTCTTCTCAATACTCCACTTAAAATCTCATGTAGCTAAACCATCTAGCATAGCACTGATAAGAGATTATATTTATTATCTTTAAAAAGTATAACATTTCTTTCATTTCTGTATGAAACCTTATCAATATGTATTGGTTATAAGATATCATATTAGTTAATGTAGATAAGTGGATAATGATAACTGTATTAATTTAATAATATAGTCCTAATATATATATAATTCTTTTTTGGTGTGTAATATCCATGAATTAAATTGGTTAAATTTTTTTTTATTTAGATGTATTTATATACAAGTAGGATTTGTGTCCTAGTGTTTCATAATCACGTTGACACACGGCTCTCATTAAATCACGTTGAGCCTGGTCAGTACTAGGTGGGTAACCAGTTAAGAATATGTGGGAAGACATCTACATCTACAGACTCGCAATCTCCAGAAGTAAATGGACCGGAAAGACTATTCATCCCGAATGCTAAGCCTTTATCCACGATATAAAAAAATATTTGTAAACGGAACTGTTATAATAAAATGAAAACAATCATTGAATTTGGGGAAAAAACGAATGGTTAATTAATGACATGTCCTTTTGAAAAGTAATATGTAAATTAGTTAATCTTACAATGTTGATCACATACATGATCAGTATATTAGAAAGCTGTTGGTCTTCTATTGTGAATATGAAGTTTGCATATTAATCTCCCTGTTGGTGCGATAAATGGCACAACTTTATGAATATAGAGATATGAAACAAAAGCAAATATACCAACATAATATAATGAAATTAACTCACAGTAAAATTTTAATATTTCATCTTTATTATTCAAAGACTTCTTCAGAAATGCACTTTCTGACCTTCAGGCTAGAATCAAAGTCTACTATCTGTTCTGTACTCAGAAGTAAAAATCTTTCTCGACTGAGATGATTTTTATTTTCGTACCATGCAGAGTACCCTTTTTTGGTAGAGCTGGATATCTCCCACATTAAAAACTGACCTTGTGTCTAACTTAGCCATTGCGGGGGAGGCAAGTAAATAGGGACTTCTTCAGAAATGATTTATAATTGTTTTATTTTTATTGTTTTGAAATATCTACAATTGAACACATGGACATGAGAGATAGAAGGGGTGAGGGGGCTCAACAATTTTTTGAAAAGTGTTTGATTAACGGCTAAGAAAAAAACAGGTTAAGAAAAAGGAAAGAGAAAAGTTTGTCACTGACATTTGTTGACATTATTTTTTTCTATTTTATCTTGTATATATATATATATATATATATATTAAAAATGACACTTAATTTGTGATTAATAGCATTATTAACAAAAGGTAGATATAAAAAACGTCTTGTTAGATAGGACAAATATTGGTATGTGTTAAAAACAAAAAAATTATTTTCAATCTATTTTAATATTTAATCCAGTTCAATATTTTTTATTTTTTTAGTCATGAATAAAGAAAGTGGGAGTGAATCTTCACTCATTAATTCAGACATACTCCTACGCTCTCCACTATCGCTGAGGGTGAAAAAAATTAAATACACATTTTTTGATAATCACTTATTCTCCCTCTTCCTCCTTTTTCCTTCATGTGGATGCCATCTTTTTTCATTTACAAAGCATTATGAAGCAAGTTCAATAATTTAATACCATACCATAATTATATATACCTTTTTTTTAAATTATTAATTTTTAAATTATTTCACGTTATACCATTTACTTTTTGGTAAAGAAATGTAAATGCATTAATTTTTATTTGGTGCTTTCTTTTTTTAAAGCATAGATATGTATTAAAATTTACTGCGGTATTAATATTTAGTGCAGAGCGATTCATTGATTCAATCGTTGTTATTGGCTAAAGAGAGAGAGAAAGATAAAATAAGAGTGGGAGAAAGAGAATGAGCTTAGAGGATTATTTTATTTAGGTCAACCCCTAACAGATTAATTGCGTTTTATTGTTTGTTTGTTTTTTTTACCAGTTTTCATTTTCTATTATAATCAAACTTTTAAAAGCTCAAATTATCAGCGATAATCTAGTAGTTGTATTCCTCTTTTCTATAACACGGTTAAATTTTTAAAGAGGTGTCAAAATTGAAGTATTTATTATTTAAGATGTGGATATATTATCTTTTCTTTTGTGTGATTTTATTTAATTATAAGGTATTTTTAATTACCGGGGAGTGGGGTAGGGGATTTTTTTTTTTTTTGTTAGGGGTATGCTTGCACAATAACAAGAATAATTAAATATTAATATTTACAGCTTGATGTAGGTAACGGTATTAATATAAGGGTGATGGATTTTGTTTGTAAATTATTCGCATTATTTATGCATCTCCAAAATCAAACGACCAAAATAAAGAGGCTCCCCCCCCACCATCACCACCACACATTTTACGAATACATTAATATTAATAGCAGAGAAAAGCATACCCAAAACATCTCCTTCTATAAAACGAAAGAAACCCGGGTTTGATGACGAATGTAGGAAAGCTATAAAGAAATGCCGAGCAGCGCTAAGAAAATTTTTAAAAAACAAAAAACAACCCAACAAATGAAAACCTAAACACCTTTAAGATCTGCAGAGCTCAGACTTGACGAATTTTTAAAGAAGCCAAAAGAAAACCATGGCAAAGCTACATATCAAAAATGAATATCAAAAATGAATATCTGTATGGGACATGGTAAAGAAAATATCAGGGAAAAACAACACAATCCTAAAATACCTAGTACATAACAATACAAAAGCCAGAAACAAAAGGGAAATAGCAAACCTTCTGACAGGAACTTTGAAAAAAAAAAAAAAAAAAAAACCTCTTCCAAAAATACCAACATCGAATTAAATAAAAACGAAGAAAAAGAAGAAAAAGAACAGATCAACTTCCAAACAAAAACCCCTCAAGACTGCAATCATCAGCCTTTCACAATGAATTAATTAAACGATTCCATAACAAAAGCTCATAACACAGCCATCGGTCGTGACGAAATCCACTATGAATTTCCGAAATTAGATGACTTTTTAATTTGCCACACATCCAAAAACATTCACACGACTGAATGCCAACTACAACAATCCCTGAATAAAATAAATTAATTGACAATTGAAAATGGTTTTAAAATATCCTGAAATAAAACCAAATGCATGCATTTTTGTCAATTACGGAAAATACACTGCGATCCAGTTTTAAAACTAGAAGGAATAGAAATACCTATGTGACAACAGCATACATTCCTTGGATCATCTTTGACCCTAAACTAACGTTTATTCCCCAAATAACACAACTAAGAACTAAATGCAACAAGGCCATCCAACTGATGAAAGTAGTGGCACACACTAACTGGGGTGCAGACGAGTACACATTATTAAAATTATACCGAACACTTGTTTAATCCAAACTTTACGGCTGCTTCATCTATGGATTAACCTGAAAATCGTATCTAAAAACGTTAGAAACTGTTCACCACCAAGGACTGCGACTGGCGCTGGGAGCCCTCCAAACACCTGTTGAAAGTTTGTACATAGAAGCACATGAAGTTCTTTATAATATAAGTGCTTTTGCAGAAACCTTTGACTTCTACAGAACTCCAGAAAATATATTTTATATAAAAATTTTCTAAAATCCTTTTTACTAATGATACAAAATAAAAATTGATATAAAATTGAACTTCAGGGGGAAAATATTAGTTCATTTTTATTTTTTTTATATCCTTCATCTTGACAACAAACGATAGTCTAGAGAAAGGGAAAAAGAGGGAGGGATGTTTGTACTACTTGCTGTAAACGTGATTATTCAATTATATTACGTTATTATTGAAAAATTTTACATAAGAATTATTTCCGAAGTTTAACATCTCAGATTTTGTTGTTTGACCTATAATGACCTTGAAGGCATGACCTATCCCATAAGTGGATGCCGGACACACAAACAAGATTATTCTTAGTATAGAAAAGGAGGTAACTGTTCATTGTTTTTAATTGTTACTTCCTATGTGTGACAGGCAAACTAACCAACACTAAAAATATAAAATAAATTTAATTACTTTTTGAATTACTGCTTTCATTTTTATTTATTTCTCTGAGTTGGGAGAGTCGGGAGTTGGGCATCGGCAAATTTTGCAGAAGGTAGAAGTTTGGGTCAGGTTTTTTTAAAGTTAAATTGGGAGTCGGATTTTTTGTTGTTTTCAGCCCACTCCCCACCTAAGGTACGGAAACAGAAGTCAGCAATTTTTGTAGGAGTCTTTTGGAATAGTCCATTAAAAAGAACGCAATGGTTTAAAATTAAACCATAAACGTGCACCTTTCGGGAGTTTGAGTCTTGTAATATTTAAGTAAAGGAAAAAACAATTTCCCATAACATTTTTATTATTGAATGTATATTACTTTATATAATAAAATGTATGAATCATCTTCAAAGTAAAAATGAATTTGAGTTTGTATTATGTTAAACTATCTCTAAATATTTCCTTTTCTTCCTAAATGTATATTCAGTTGTTAAACTTAAAAGGAACAATTAAATGTTAGCAGGTGAAATTTTAAAAGTATTTTGTTTTAGAAATCATTTAAATTTAAAGATTTTTAAATGTTCATACAACCATTTTTTTTTTTTTTTTTTTCTTAGTTGAATAAATCTGCCATACTCCGCAAAGCAATTGATTATATTCGTCATATTCAATTAACAAATAATCGTCTAAAGCAAGAGAACATGGCTCTCAGACTATTAGCCAAGAAGCACAGTAAGTATTGTTTTTTTTTGTTTTTTTTTCATTGTAATTATTTGGTATTTGCTGTGATGATTCATTTATTCACTCTTAAGACAAAGAAAATGTTTATTTTCTGAATATCGGAAAACATTTTAAAGTAATTAATCTAAAAATATTCTAACACTAAATTTTATTTTTTTTCTAATGAATGCAAAATTCGAGTTGCATGAAAATGCTTAAATCCTTATTTAAAAATATTTCTGCTACAAGTTCTCTTCATTTGACACATGCTTCTTCTCAAAGGTGATATAAAAATTCAATGTTGCTTTTTTGGATTGACATGTTCCTTTTCTCAACAAATCACTCTCTGCAAAGTTGAGGTCCGGTATGAACTCATCCTCAAAAGGCAGGTAGGTGAGGCTCAATAAATGTCACTCACCGTAAAAAAATTTTTTTTAGATTTCTTAAATTTTCAACCTATAAATAATTTTTCTCCATGGGGAGGAGGGGGGGGGGTTCTTTTAAATAAACATAAAAAATTATAGTGATTTTTCAGTGTTTGGTGCCACTTATGGAATTGTTAATAAAATTCACAATCCTTTCTGCAATCCAACCATATTTGGTACAAATAAACTTCAATCTATTCCTGACTTGTCCACCAAGTTTCAGTCAGGAATGCCCGACAGTCTTTATCATCATTCAATGATATGATGGGGACACTTTGGTTATTGTCTCATCAGTAAGGGGTATGATGCTAAGTGAGCTTCACATTCACTGGAACATTTACCCCCCCCCCCCATCTTTATGTGGTATTATCTCAAAGATAATGTAATGTGTATCAAAACAATCTCCTGACTCTTTCTAAACTGAAGAGGCCCATCTGTCAGAATTATTGATAATTTTACGCATCATATCCACGTGTGCTTATTGAACAGCGATAAAGCAAATACCATTTGATCTTCATGACTGAAACTTGGCGGACAAGTCGTGCACAGACTAAAATGTATTTGTACCAAATATGGTTGCGTTGCAGAAAAGATTGTGAATTTTATTAACTATGTGGGGGCACCTTGTATTAGATTATTTTACAGAAATAACATTGTTTAAGTTTCTGTGAATTTAGGATTGTCTTGTTTCACTGGCAACCCATTTCATCTTCACATTGTCACATCAGAGTTGAAATAACTGTCAATAATTTGTTGACTTGTTAAGACATAAGTTTGATTGGTGAGGATAGAAAGTAATTTGAATATGAAAAAGCATTTCTATTAACAAAAGTTTAAATAGCAAAGATTTCCTGTAAGAAAGGGTAGGACTGAATTTTTCTAAATGTCTAACTACATCTATCTAACTCAATATATTTTGGGGTGTTTGTGATTGACCTAATGGATAGTGTTGTGGACTATGGAATCAGCTGTGCTGATTCCAAATCTTTGTGGATCGGTTGTGTGCATTTATCCACTAATACTGTTAGAAAAGGTATAAAACCCCAATTTCTCCTCGGTTTTGAGATAAAAAGTAGCAACTTGTATTCAATAAATCGTTTACAACAAGTATTGTGCTTCGGCATTAAATTACCTAGAAAGCTTTCATGTGCCGTAAAACAGAAACCGAACCTGAAAAATCTTAGCTCCTAAAAGATGCTACCTTTTGAATCTGTATTTCATTCCACCAATGGATGCACTTGAGGCCGTGTTTCCCACAAAATTATCATTGGAAAATGTATTCTTTTAAAAAGGAAATAAAATTCCCTAAAACCCTAAGAAATGTGAATAAAAACTCCTTAATTACCTTGAAATGTTTCCAATAGTTTTTTTGTTATTGAGGCTGTCGTCCGATGTTTGCCGCCTCCTCCTCCTCCTCATCAGCCAGATCTATTTTGATGTAACTGTACCCGACTACCTCTACTCTCTAGATATGGATGACGCATTGATTGGGATGCAATTGAAGCATGATCCTGTTATGGTGTTGACTCCACCTGGATCTATCACTGGTTCGCCTTCTCGCAGTCCCCCTACTGCTAGCAGTGACAGTGAATTGTCTTCTCCCCCAAGTCCACTATTTGACGATTCCTCAAATTCTGGTAAGAATATAACATTTCTCTATTGGTGTTGTGCTATCCGCAATTATTTTATGTTCATTGTTTTGTCATCACTTATTTTACTATTGATAGTCTTTTCATTTACTCTTGTGTAAGTATCTCTTAAATGTCTTTATTAAAAGAGCACCTTGCACTCCTTTTTGGATACACTTGCGTTGCAATAGAAGCATAGCTTACAGCTTATTAAATCTCTCTCTTTGATAGTTGTAAAGACAAACTGATCATTCAGTACTTTCATTCTGACTTGAAAGCTCTTTAGCTTTCAGGTAAGAATGAAATTATTGAATAACCAATTACATTACATGTAACTAAGAGGTCTATTATCAACATGTATGAGTGCGTTCATTGCACTGCTCGTTGTGCCTGGTGCAAAGTTGCCGTTCGACTGTCAGTGCTACAACAAAGAATTCCCATTCCAAGTAAAACCGCAAGTCCAGTTTATAAACAATTAATAGATGTTTATTTTTTTAGAGATTACAGATGTTACTTGTTTACTTAAGTTGAATAGCAGACTTGTAAAATGAGATCTTTCATCCCGGTCAAAATAAAACGTAAGTGCAATCAACAAAATCCTTTAGCTAAGAGCCGCAAGAGCTCACCTTGCCTGGAGAGGCGCACCCGTCCAACTGACCATCATCCCTCAAACAAACCAACTCCGGTGTCATACCCAGAGGGCCGGCTCTCACCACTCCCTTTCCCATCTCCTGAAATATTTTCAATCCTGACCAGAAATCTTAGATTCTGATCTTTCTCAGTGGTCACCATTCGACCACCCAAGGACTGGCTACTTGAGATGCCCACTGGAGATAACGGCCAGACAGTGTCCACTCAAAGGGGTTTATCTCTAGACGATCTAAAAGCATCACTTTTCTCAAGTAGGTCGGCCGGTCTCAGCATGATTCCCTGTTTAATGGGGCACTTATTTTATTTCAAACAAAAGACAATTTCTGTGTGGTCCAACTATCCCCTGCAACGTCTGCCATTCGCATGCACCACCAAAACATGCAACCTAGTGCATGTTTACAATATTATTTATTACTGTATTTTCCTGTTCTCTGATATAAGAAATTGAGAATAAAAATTAATGTCAAAAAGGTGGGAGGGGGGGGGTATTATACATAAGTACACATTCTCGGAAATATTTTATTCAGCTTAAAAGTTCTTGAAACGGCCAGATTATAAATATACTCAGTTAGCACAGTAGATGACAAAAACACAAAGTTGATGTTGATAACAAAGGGTATTTGATATGTTGGCAATATTTGTTCTTTGAAAATCAGTGTAATTGAACTTCTTTTATCTCGAAATGAAATTCACCAAAATTGATAAAAATTAAAGGTAATACACAAAATTATGAGTTTTTAAAAATGTCTAAAATTTGAACACTTGCTCGCAGATAATGTTTATTTATATTTAATTTTCATGCTTTTTTCATAAAGTTTTCTCTTTTTACTGAAAGGCAATATTTGTTTTATAGTTAATTAATATAGAGAAATATAATAAAATTAGAACAGAAAAGTATGATTGATTAATTAACAACTTAAAATGTATTGTCGTGCATGTTTCATTACCACCTTCTCTGAAAAATATTAGTTTTGTAACTGAAATAGAAGAAACAAACAATGGTTAAAAACATGGTTCATTTAGATTCTTTAATAGCATGAAAAAAACATTGTAGTGAAGTATATGTACAACATTGAGATTTTAATGGTACACCTTTGAAAAAAAAAATTAAATTAATTGTATGATGTAGGGTTGTATTATACACGTGGATGTAATTTATTCTCATTTCTAGCTTCAAAAACAGGTGGAATTATTATACACAAGATAAGCTATATTATCAACATCTTCATCCTGCGGGGATGCTTATACAATATAGGACCCGGAGGTTTCTGAAGTATGGGGGGGGGGGGGGCTTCTACAGTATAGGACCCAAGGGCTTCTGCAGTATAGGAACTAGGGGGTGCTTCTACAGTATAGGACCCAGCACCGGGGGTGCTTCTACAATATAGGACCCGGGTGCTTCTACAATATAGGACCCGGGTGCTTATGCAGAATAGGGACCAGGGGTGCTTATGCAGTATAGGGGCATGGGGTGCTTCTACAGTATAGGACCCAGCACCGGGGGTGCGTCTACAATATAGGACCCGGATGCTTCTGCAGAATAGGGACCATTGGTGCTTATGCAGTATAGGGATCAGGGGTGCTTCTACAGTATATGACCCAGCACAGGGGGGGGGGGGGGCTTCTACAATATAGGACCATGTGTGCTTCTGCAGAATAGGGACAGTGGTGCTTCTACAATACAGGCACCGGGGGTGCTTCTGCAGTATAGGCACCAGGGGGGGGGGGGCTTCTTCAATATAGGACCAAGAGGTTTCGGCGTTGTCCGGGAGAAAAGTGCTAAATGTCCTAGATAGAGCTACTGTAGTGTTTCTCTTCGGACTATTGTGCAGATGAAAAGGAGGGGGGATCGGTAAGAGTGATTTTAGTAGTGCTCTGGAGGCCGTCTTGATTTTCTAAATACTCGGCGTTGTCTGGGAGAAAAGTGCTCAATATCCTATTTTGCTTGTGGAGAGGAGATGGGAAAGCCCCGGGCAACGCCGGGTACCCCTGCTAGTAACTAATAAAAGCCTATTTATTTTAGTAAATTGTCTCCCAAAATCTTTTAATTCAGTGAAATCTTGAGTTATGCTCATCACTTTTCCATTTAAAATTTCTGAGGGCAATTTACATTTCCTGTTGACAGCCTTCGTTTTATGAACAAAGGAATTTGTTTATTCTCTGAATCTTTTACAAATGTAAGAGTTTATGAAATTTATTTTGTTTATTTTTCTCCTAATGAATGCTAATTGGAAAAAAATCTTAAAGGTAGACAATTTACTACAATTAAACTGCTTGTATTAATAATGAATTGATTGTGATTCCAATCTTATTTTTCATCAGTATCAGAATACAGCACAATTAGGATTAAATAAATTTCCTACTTTTGTTTTTGTTTTATAAAGTTTTAAATTCTTTATTTACGCATAATTTATTATAATTCATATCAACTTATTGGGCAGTTTATATACTTAAATATGTACATATTGTATACTTATGTAATTATTTGTAATTAATTTTGTAATGTAATTATTTGTAATTAATTTTGTAATGTAATTATGTAATTAAATTACAATATTATAATTATGTAATTAAATTAATTTTGTAATGTAATTAATTATTTGTAATTATTCCAAATTATTACATGTTGTATACTTCTGTAATAGTTGGGTATTTTATTTAAATGTTAGGGAAGTGGTGGTTGTGCAGTGGTTACCTATGTGGGGTTGGCCTGCTATGTTCGAGTTCTGTCTGGGATATTGCATCACTTTCACTAATCTCTTCTCTCTCAGCTACAGATGAAAGAGTAGACTAGATTCTCAAGACTTAGTAGAGCAGCTTGTCAACTTAAAAAACTAGAAGAAAAAATGTAGTACAATTATTTTTGTTGGAGGGGGTGTAAATTTTAGAATTTGACACTTGTAATGTAATTTGTTGTATTTGTAATCTGTTTAAACATTTAATTTAGTTTTGCTTTCATCTGTAAATGTCCAACAATTAAATAATTTTTAAATAATTAAATGTATTTTTTTTCGTATTCTAAAAATGATTATCAGTTGTGCTTAATATTTCTTGTAGGAGCTAAAATATATTTTTTTCTTTTTTATGAGCAAGTCAATTTGCATATAACTTCCATTACCAAATTTTTTTTTCATTATTTTATGATTTACATGTTTCAGACTATTGTCCTCATCTTGGTTGTTGTGTTCATGTTTCTATCATTTCTTTTGTCCGACCTTCTTCAGATGTCTTTTGACATAGTAACATTCTGAGAATTCCGAACTGAACTTTTTATTTAATCCACCGGGGTAGATTTCTCTCATTCTGCATTTCATATCTAGTATCAGTTAATTTTTCTTAAAATTGTTACAACAGGGATTGAACTCACAACCTCTAGGTAGATTTACTAAAATATTTCTTAACTAATGCCTTTATGTTTAGTTGGAAAATCTAGCGTGATGTTTTTCAGGGTTCAAAAATTCCCGAAAGGTTACCAACTACAACTAAAGGCACCTGAAGATGGCTAAAGAGTACAACAGGCAAAACACCATGAACAAACAAGATAAGGACAACTGTCTGCAACATCTAAATAATGATACCTCATCTCATAAATAAAATATTTTTCAGCTTTAGATTTTTCTTAAAATTTATTTGTAAAAATTGCTTAATATTTAATAATGTTATTGTGTGGGTGTTACCATAACTCATTTCATCTCAAATTAAAGATTAATGGTTCAGATAGCCTTTTTTTAACTCTGTCTTTGTGAAGTAAGTGAAAACATTCATTGTTAAAAACATCTTGTCCTATTCACAGTTCACTTGTTTGTTCAGTGATCTTATTCTTGAGTAAATTATAAAAGTAAACTATGGCTTGTTAAAAATTCTATCTTTTGCTCATTTGAAAGTCTCTTTAGTAAATTAAATTAAACAGACCTCACTTACCTGCCACCAGAGATGGTAAGCTTGTAACATATGGGACGTTAATTTCAAAAAGTTTAAATGTCTAACCTTCTCATTTCATTGCATCCATCATTGTCTTAACATCTTAATTTTTAATTATAAAGCTTGTGATGATGTCTTTTATTTTTTTTTGTTGAAAATTAAAGAGAATGCAGTTTCATGAATTTAATGAGATGCAATTAAACTTAATTTATGTAAATACTAGCGGGGCTACCCGGCGTTGCTCGGGGTCATAAAAACATAATTGAAGAAAAATTGCGTGTGTAACATCTTTATATTAAAACTTCTATTTCTCTCCTTCTCTCTCTATAGCTGTCTCTTTATTTTTCTACTTTTCTCTACCCTGGTCGCTACTTTTAAATTTTGCCTTTTGCGAAAGCTGTTTCTTCCCCACCATTCCATCCTACGTTTCACAGGGCAATAGTATGACTTATTTCTATAAAAAGTACCACCACTGTCTGCGCCTTCTATATAGGTACTTATAACCGCCCCGGTGTTCATACTATATATTTTGAATCCCCTCATGATATCCTTCATCATTTTAACTCCCCTCGTTGTATTCATCATTTTCAATCTCCTCATACTATTAATCATTTTCAATCCCCTCATAATATTCTTCATCATTCTGAATCCTCTCGTAATATTCCTCATCATTTTCAATCCGCTCATGATATTCTTAATAATTTTCAATCCTCTCATGATATTCTTCAATTTTTTTAATCCTCTCATGATATTCTTCATTATTTTCAATCCCCTCATGATATTCTTCATCATTTTCAATCCCCTCATGATATTCTTCATCATTTTCAATCCTCTCATGGTATATTTAATCATTTTCGATCCCCTCATGATAGTCTTCATCATTTTTAATCCTCTCATGAGTCTTCATCATTTTTAATCCTCTCATGATAGTCTTCATCATTTTCAATCCTCTCATGATATTCTTCATCATTTTCAATCCCCTCATGATATTATTCATCATTTTAAATCCCCTCATGGTATTCTTCATCATTTCCAATCCTGTCAGTCTATTCTTCATCATTTTAAATCCTCTCATGACATTCTTCATCATTTTCAATCCTCTCATGACATTCTTCATCATTTTCAATCCTCTCATGACATTCTTCATCATTTTCAATCCCCTCATTATAGTCTTCATCATTTTCAATCCCCTCATTATAGTCTTCATCATTTTCAATCCTCTCATGATAGTCATCATCATTTTCAATCCTCTCATGATAGTCTTCATCATTTTCAATCCTCTCATGATAGTCTTCATCATTTTCAATCCTCTCATGATAGTCTTTATCATAGCTCTATCTAGGATATTGAGCACTTTTCTCCCGGACAACACCGAGTACTTTGAAAATCAAGGAGGCCTCATGAGCACTACTGAAATCACTTAGGTATCCTCTCTCCTTCTGATCTGCGAAATAGTCCAAAGGGGAACAAAGATGGCGTTAAAATATTTTCCAAACCTATCACTACAGTAGCTCTATCTAGGACATTGAGCACTTTTTTCCCGGACAACGCCGAGTACTTTGAAAATCAAAGAAGCCTACTGGGGACTACTGAAATCAAGTATCCTCCTTCCTTTTCATCTGCTAAATTGTCCAAAGAGGAACGAAGATGGCGTTTAAATATTTTCTAAACCTATCACTACAGTAGCTCTATCTAGGATATTGAGCACTTTTCTCCCGGACAACGCCGAGTACTTTAAAAATCAAGGAGGCTTCATGAGCACTCTTGAAATCACTTAGATATCCTCTCTCCTTCTGATCTGCGAAATAGTCCACAGGGGAACGAAGATGGCGTTAAAATATTTTCCAAACCTATCACTACAGTAGCTCTATCTAGGATATTGAGCACTTTTCTCCCGGACAACGCCGAGTATTTCAAAATCAAAGAGGCCTCCTGAGCACTACTGAAATAACTCTTATCGATTACCCCATCCTTTTCAGCGTAGATGCTGTTAAAATATTATCCAAACCTATCACTACAGTAGCTCTATCTAGGACATTGAGTACTTTTCTCCCGGACAACGCCGAGTACTTTGAAAATCGAGGAGGCTTCATGAGCACTCCTGAAATTCCTTAGGTATCCTCTCTCCTTCTGATCTGCGAAATAGTTCAAAGGGGAACGAAGATGGCGTTAAAATATTTTCCAAACCTATCACTACAGTAGCTCTATCTAGGACATTGAGCACTTTTCTCCCGGACAACGCCGAGTACTTTGAAAATCGAGGAGGTTTCATGAACACCCATGAAATCTCTTCGGTATCCTCTCTCCTTCTGATCTGCGAAATAGTCCAAAGGGGAACGAAGATGGCGTTAAAATATTTTCCAAAACCTATCACTACAGTAGCTCTATCTAGGACATTGAGCACTTTTCTCCCGGACAACGCCGAGTACTTTGATAATCAAGGAGGCCTTCTGGGGACTACTGAAATCACTTAGGTATCCTCTCTCCTTCTGATCTGCGAAATAGTCCAAAAGGGAACGAAGATGGCGTTAAAATATTTTCCAAACCTATCACTACAGTAGCTCTATCTAGGATATTGAGCACTTTTCTCCCGGACAACGCCGAGTATTTCAAAATCAAAGAGGCCTCCTGAGCACTACTGAAATAACTCTTATCGATTACCCCATCCTTTTCAGCGTAGATACTGTTAAAATATTATCCAAACCTATCACTACAGTAGCTCTATCTAGGACATTGAGCACTTTTCTCCCGGACAACGCCGAGTACTTTGAAAATCAAAGAGGCCTCCTGGGGACTACTGAAATCAGTTAGGTATCCGCCCTACTTTTCAGCTCCAAAATTGTCCAAAGGGGAATGAAGATGGCGTTAAAATATTTTCCAAACCTATCACTACAGTAGCTCTATCTAGGACATTGAGCACTTTTCTCCCGGACAACGCCGAGTACTTTGATAATCAAGGAGGCCTCCTGGGGACTACTGAAATCACTTCGGTATCCTCTCTCCTTCTGATCTGCGAAATAGTCCAAAGGGGAACGAAGATGGCGTTAAAATATTTTCCAAACCTATCACTACAGTAGCTCTATCTAGGATATTGAGCACTTTTCTCCCGGACAACGCCGAGTAGTTTGAAAATCGATGAGGCTTCATGACCACCCATGAAATCCCTTAGGTATCCTTTCTCTTTCTGATCTGCGAAATAGTCCAAAGGGGAATGAAGATGGCGTTAAAATATTTTCCAAACCTATCACTACAGTAGCTCTATCTAGGACATTGAGCACTTTTCTCCCGGACAACGCCGAGTACTTTGAAAATCGAGGAGGCTTCATGAACCCACATGAAATCCCTTAGGTATCCTCTCTCTTTCTGATCTGCGAAATAGTCCAAAGGGGAACGAAGATGGCGTTAAAATATTTTCCAAACCTATCACTACAGTAGCTCTATCTAGGATATTGAGCACTTTTCTCCCGGACAACGCCGAGTACTTTGAAAATCGAGGAGGCTTCATGAGCACTCCTGAAATCCCTTAGGTATCCTCTCTCCTTCTGATCTGCGAAATAGTCCAAAGGGGAACGAAGATGGCGTTAAAATATTTTCCAAACCTATCACTACAGTAGCTCTATCTAGGATATTGAGCACTTTTCTCCCGGACAACGCCGAGTACTTTGAAAATCGAGGAGGCTTCATGAGCACTCCTGAAATCCCTTAGGTATCCTCTCTCCTTCTGATCTGCGAAATAGTCCAAAGGGGAACGAAGATGGCGTTAAAATATTTTCCAAACCTATCACTACAGTAGCTCTATCTAGGATATTGAGCACTTTTCTCCCGGACAACGCCGAGTATTTCAAAATCAAAGAGGCCTCCTGGGGACTACTGAAATAACTCTTATCCATTCCCCCATCCTTTTCAGCGTAGATGCTGTTAAAATATTATCCAAACCTATCACTACAGTAGCTCTATCTATAGCATTGAGCACTTTTTTCCCGGACAACGCCGAGTACTTTGAAAATCAAAAAGGCCTCCTAGGGACTACTGAAATCAGTTAGGTATCCTCCCTACTTTTCAGCTGCAAAATTGTCCAAAGGGGAACGAAGATGGCGTTTAAATATTTTCTAAACCTATCACTACAGTAGCTCTAGCTAGGATATTGAGCCCTTTTCTCCCGGACAACGCCGAGTACTTTAAAAATCAAGGAGGCTTCATGAGCACTCTTGAAATCACTTAGGTATCCTCTCTCCTTCTGATCTGCGAAATAGTCCAAAGGGGAACGAAGATGGCGTTAAAATATTTTCCAAACCTATCACTACAGTAGCTCTATCTAGGATATTGAGCACTTTTCTCCCGGACAACGCCGAGTATTTCAAAATCAAAGACACCTCCTGAGCACTACTGAAATCACTCTTATCGATTACCCTATCCTTTTCAGCGTAGATGCTGTTAAAATATTATCCAAACCTATCACTACAGTAGCTCTATCTAGGACATTGAGCACTTTTCTCCCGGACAACGCCGAGTACTTTGAAAATCGAGGAGGCTTCATGAGCACTCCTGAAATCCCTTAGGTATCCTCTCTCCTTCTGATCTGCGAAATAGTCCAAAGGGGAACGAAGATGGCGTTAAAATATTTTCCAAACCTATCACTACAGTAGCTCTATCTAGGACATTGAGCACTTTTCTCCCGGACAACGCCGAGTACTTTGAAAATCGAGGAGGCTTCATCAACACCCATGAAATCCCTTAGGTATCCTCTCTCCTTCTGATCTGCGAAATAGTCCAAAGGGGAACGAAGATGGCGTTAAAATATTTTCCAAAACCTATCACTGCAGTAGCTCTATCTAGGATATTGAGCACTTTTCTCCCGGACAACGCCGAGTACTTTGAAAATCGAGGAGGCTTCATGAGCACTCCTGAAATACCTTAGGTATCCTCTCTCCTTCTGATCTGCGAAATAGTCCAAAGGGGAACGAAGATGGCGTTAAAATATTTTCCAAACCTATCACTACAGTAGCTCTATCTAGGATATTGAGCACTTTTCTCCCGGACAACGCCGAGTATTTCAAAATCAAAGAGGCCTCCTGAGCACTACTGAAATAACTCTTATCGGTTCCCCCATCCTTTTCAGCGTAGATGCTGTTAAAATATTATCCAACCCTATCACTACAGTAGCTCTATCTATAGCATTGAGCACTTTTTTCCCGGACAACGCCGAGTACTTTGAAAATCAAAGAAGCCTACTGGGGACTACTGAAATCAGGTATCCTCCTTCCTTTTCATCTGCAAAATTGTCCAAAGGGGAACGAAGATGGCGTTTAAATATTTTCTAAACCTATCACTACAGTAGCTCTATCTAGGATATTGAGCACTTTTCTCCCGGACAACGCCGAGTACTTTAAAAATCAAGGAGGCTTCATGAGCACTCTTGAAATCACTTAGGTATCCTCTCTCCTTCTGATCTGCGAAATAGTCCAAAGGGGAACGAAGATGGCGTTAAAATATTTTCCAAACCTATCACTACAGTAGCTCTATCTAGGATATTGAGCACTTTTCTCCCGGACAACGCCGAGTATTTCAAAATCAAAGAGGCCTCCTGAGCACTACTGAAATAACTCTTATCGATTACCCCATCCTTTTCAGCGTAGATGCTGTTAAAATATTATCCAAACCTATCACTACAGTAGCTCTATCTAGGACATTGAGCACTTTTCTCCCGGACAACGCCGAGTACTTTGAAAATCGAGGAGGCTTCATGAGCACTCCTGAAATCCCTTAGGTATCCTCTCTCCTTCTGATCTGCGAAATAGTTCAAAGGGGAACGAAGATGGCGTTAAAATATTTTCCAAACCTATCACTACAGTAGCTCTATCTAGGACATTGAGCACTTTTCTCCCGGACAACGCCGAGTACTTTGAAAATCGAGGAGGCTTCATCAACACTCATGAAATCCCTTAGGTATCCTCTCTCCTTCTGATCTGCGAAATAGTCCAAAGGGGAACGAAGATGGCGTTAAAATATTTTCCAAAACCTATCACTACAGTAGCTCTATCTAGGACATTGAGCACTTTTCTCCCGGACAACGCCGAGTACTTTGATAATCAAGGAGGCCTTCTGGGGACTACTGAAATCACTTAGGTATCCTCTCTCCTTCTGATCTGCGAAATAATCCAAAGGGGAACGAAGATGGCGTTAATATATTTTCCAAACCTATCACTACAGTAGCTCTATCTAGGATATTGAGCACTTTTCTCCCGGACAACGCCGAGTGTTTCAAAATCAAAGAGGCCTCCTGAGCACTACTGAAATAACTCTTATCGATTACCCCATCCTTTTCAGCGTAGATACTGTTAAAATATTATCCAAACCTATCACTACAGTAGCTCTATCTAGGACATTGAGCACTTTTTTCCCGGACAACGCCGAGTACTTTGAAAATCAAAGAGGCCTCCTGGGGACTACTGAAATCAGTTAGGTATCCTCCCTACTTTTCAGCTCCAAAATTGTCCAAAGGGGAATGAAGATGGCGTTAAAATATTTTCCAAACCTATCACTGCAGTAGCTCTATCTAGGACATTGAGCACTTTTCTCCCGGACAACGCCGAGTACTTTGATAATCAAGGAGGCCTTCTGGGGACTACTGAAATCACTTAGGTATCCTCTCTCCTTCTGATCTGCGAAATAGTCCAAAGGGGAACGAAGATGGCGTTAAAATATTTTCCAAACCTATCACTACAGTAGCTCTATCTAGGATATTGAGCACTTTTCTCCCGGACAACGCCGAGTATTTCAAAATCAAAGAGGCCTCCTGAGCACTACTGAAATAACTCTTATCGATTACCCCATCCTTTTCAGCGTAGATGCTGTTAAAATATTATCCAAACCTATCACTACAGTAGCTCTATCTAGGACATTGAGCACTTTTCTCCCGGACAACGCCGAGTACTTTGAAAATCGAGGAGGCTTCATGAGCACTCCTGAAATCCCTTAGGTATCCTCTCTCCTTCTGATCTGCGAAATAGTTCAAAGGGGAACGAAGATGGCGTTAAAATATTTTCCAAACCTATCACTACAGTAGCTCTATCTAGGACATTGAGCACTTTTCTCCCGGACAACGCCGAGTACTTTGAAAATCGAGGAGGCTTCATGAGCACTCCTGAAATCCCTTAGGTATCCTCTCTCCTTCTGATCTGCGAAATAGTTCAAAGGGGAACGAAGATGGCGTTAAAATATTTTCCAAACCTATCACTACAGTAGCTCTATCTAGGACATTGAGCACTTTTCTCCCGGACAACGCCGAGTACTTTGAAAATCGAGGAGGCTTCATCAACACTCATGAAATCCCTTAGGTATCCTCTCTCCTTCTGATCTGCGAAATAGTCCAAAGGGGAACGAAGATGGCGTTAAAATATTTTCCAAAACCTATCACTACAGTAGCTCTATCTAGGACATTGAGCACTTTTCTCCCGGACAACGCCGAGTACTTTGATAATCAAGGAGGCCTTCTGGGGACTACTGAAATCACTTAGGTATCCTCTCTCCTTCTGATCTGCGAAATAGTCCAAAGGGGAACGAAGATGGCGTTAATATATTTTCCAAACCTATCACTACAGTAGCTCTATCTAGGATATTGAGCACTTTTCTCCCGGACAACGCCGAGTATTTCAAAATCAAAGAGGCCTCCTGAGCACTACTGAAATAACTCTTATCGATTACCCCATCCTTTTCAGCGTAGATACTGTTAAAATATTATCCAAACCTATCACTACAGTAGCTCTATCTAGGACTTTGAGCACTTTTTTCCCGGACAACGCCGAGTACTTTGAAAATCAAAGAGGCCTCCTGGGGACTACTGAAATCAGTTAGGTATCCTCCCTACTTTTCAGCTCCAAAATTGTCCAAAGGGGAATGAAGATGGCGTTAAAATATTTTCCAAACCTATCACTGCAGTAGCTCTATCTAGGACATTGAGCACTTTTCTCCCGGACAACGCATAGTACTTTGAAAATCAAGGAGGCCTTCTGGGGACTACTGAAATCACTTAGGTATCCTCTCTCCTTCTGATCTGCGAAATAGTCCAAAGGGGAACGAAGATGGCGTTAAAATATTTTCCAAACCTATCACTACAGTAGCTCTATTAAGGATATTGAGCACTTTTCTCCCGGACAACGCCGAGTACTTTGAAAATCGATGAGGCTTCATGACCACCCATGAAATCCCTTAGGTATCCTTTCTCCTTCTGATCTGCGAAATAGTCCAAAGGGGAACGAAGATGGCGTTAAAATATTTTCCAAAACCTATCACTACAGTAGCTCTATCTAGGACATTGAGCACTTTTATACCGGACAACGCCGAGTACTTTTATAATCAAGGAGGCACCTGGGGACTACTGAAATCACTTAGGTATCCTCTCTCCTCCTGATCTGCGAAATAGTCCAAAGGGGAACGAAGATGGCGTTAAAATATTTTCTAAACCTATCACTACAGTAGCTCTATCTATGGTTATTGAGCACTTTTCTCCCGGACAACGCCGAGTAGTTCAAAATCAAAGAGGCTTCCTGAGCACTACTGAAATAACTCTGATCGATTTCCCCATCCTTTTCAGCGTAGATACTGTTAAAATATTATCCAAACCTATCACTACAGTAGCTCTATCTAGGACATTGAGCACTTTTTTCCCGGACAACGCCGAGTACTTTGAAAATCAAAGAGGCCTCCTGGGGACTACTGAAATCAGTTAGGTATCCTCCCTACTTTTCAGCTGCAAAATTGTCCAAAGGGGAACGAAGATGGCGTTAAAATATTTTCTAAACCTATCACTACAGTAGCTCTATCTAGGATATTGAGCACTTTTCTCCCGGACAACGCCGAGTACTTTGAAAATCGAGGAGGCTTCATGAACACCCATGAAATCCTTTAGGTATCCTCCCTCCTTTTCATCTGCAAAATTGTCCAAAGGGGAACGAAGATGGCGTTAAAATATTTTCTAAACCTATCACTACAGTAGCTCTATTTAGGATATTGAGCACTTTTCTCCCGGACAACGCCGAGTACTTTGAAAATTGAGGAGGCTTTATGAGCACTCCTGAAATCCCTTAGGTATCCTCTCTCCTTCTGATCTGCTAAATAGTCCAAAGGAGAACGAAGATGGCGTTAAAATATTTTCCAAACCTATCACTACAGTAGCTCTATCTAGGACATTGAGCACTTTTCTCCCGGACAACGCCGAGTACTTTGATAATCAAGGAGGCCTCCTGGGGACTACTGAAATCAGTTAGGTATCCTCCCTCCTATTCATCTGCAAAATTGTCCAAAGGGGAACAAAGATGGCGTTAAAATATTTTCTAAACCTATCACTACAGTAGCTCTATCTAGGATATTGAGCACTTTTCTCCCGGACAACGCCGAGTACTTTGAAAATCGAGGAGGCTTCATGAGCACTACTGAAATCCCTTAGGTATCCTCTCTCCTTCTGATCTGCCAAATAGTCCTGAGGCGCTCATACTGACGAATGCCGACATTCCCCCTCCCCAGATTTCGCCTGAGGCGATCATACCGACGAATGCCGACATTCCCCCTCCCCGGATTTCGCCTGAGGCGCTCACACTTCAACACTGCTCAAAAAAGGAGTAGATAATGGATGGGATGAGGGCATCATGACAACGGAACCGATACGACCCTACCTCAACACTTCTCAAAAAAGGAGGAGATAATGCATGGGAATAGTGCATCATGACAACGGAACCGATACGACCCTACCTCAACACTTCTCAAAAAAGGAGGAGGTAATTCATGGGATGAGCACATCATGACAACGAAACCGATACTATTCTACATCTACACTTCTCAAAAAAGGAGGAGGTAATGCTCACACCGGCGAATACCGTAACCCCCCCCCCCCCCCAATTTGGCCTGAAAGGAGGAGGTAATTCTTATCATGATAACAGAACGGCCACAGGGAGGGAGGGGGGGAGGAATATTAGCGTCTATTAATAATTAAGAAAGAAAGTGTGAGAGGGAAAAATGACAGAAAGGAAAACTGCCACTCTCTGACGTCATGATGACCTGATATAACCGGACACAATTTAGGGCAAGACCGGGTACATCCGGCAAGGGATTATGGGACAGGTGCGGATGTGATTGAGCAACCCTTGTTTCACTACACACTCTTAACGTAGGATTCCTATGTTGTTATTGATGCATCCGGACAGAAGTTATTTGATGATCTGATACAACCGGACTGAATGTCGGGCAAGACCGGGTACATCCGGCAAGGGATTATGGGATGTTTACAATGACTCTGCATTTTTATCGGATTAGTACATAAATACATTAGATTGTTTCGAATTTACTACATATTAACGTTTAAAAAGTCGTTTAAAATACGAAAAAACTGCTACCTTTTGTCGGAAAGTGGTCCGGTTGACTGTCAGCGAGTGAATCGTTATTTGCGATTTTGAGATATTATAGTCCCAGGATATGTACGGTGCTGAAGATATAAACTTTTTGACATGTCGTCGGGTAGTTTTTGAGGAGAAGCTTCACATACAGACATACATACATACATACATACATATAGACAACTGCCCTTTATATAAGAGATGATTTTTAAATGCAAATTTTACATTTTTGAAAAATGTTTTTTACATGTTAAAAAATATTATTCAATCTTATTAGTGAGTTTTACCATTTCGTATTTTTTTAGTTTTAGTTTTTCATTACATTCTTTAAGCGTTACATTCTTTAAGCATTACATTCTTTAAGCATTACATTACATATTTTTTTAGTTTTAGTTGTTCATTACATTCTTTAAGCATTACATTCTTTAAGCATTACATTCTTTAAGCATTACATTACGTATTTTTTTAGTTTTAGTTTTTCATTACATTCTTTAAGCATTACATTCTTTAAGCATTACATTCTTTAAGCATTGCATTCTTTAAGCATTACATTCTTTATTCAATAAATATTAAATTCTCAAAGTTTCTTTGGAAAAAATGATCTGAAATAAATTTTTTTTTCTCAGTTGAAAACTTTGTTTACAAATATAAAATAAGATGCATGGAAAAAACGAATGTCAACATTTTATTTTACTAAAATCCAATAAATGACTGTATTTATTAAATATGTTAAGATTTCATTAAAAACAAACCATAGAAATTTATAAAAAGATACATTTTTAATTTTAAAAAGTTATAAACTTTTTGCCTCCCTACTAGGGCATATTAGACACAAGGTCGATTTTTAATCTAGGGAAACCCAGCTCTTCAAAAAGAGGCACTCTAGATTGGAACGAAAATTACTTCACTGGCCGAGGAGAGGAAAGATGAAGTGTAGTATTAGAACAGATACACTTTACTCTGAGCCAAAAGGTCAAGGGCAGTTTTGAAAAAGATATTTTCTGTGCAGAGACTGTACCTATTTACTTCTCCCCCCCCCCATGAGGGCGTCGTTAGACACAAGTTTAAAACTATTCATTTAAATTTTGTAAAGTTTAGAATAAAAAGAAAAAATAAGTTTACAATTTTTTTTCTGTAAGCAAAATGTATAGACAAACGAAATAACGTTTAAAGAAAACATAATTTTATTTACAAATTTTTTTTATAACTTTTATACAGAACTTTTTTAAACAAACAAAACAAATATTTTAAAAAAACATTGCAGAAATCGTGTCCCTATTTATATTTCATCTAGAATAGTTTTAATAAAAGGTTTACAAGAAAAAATCGGCAAAGTGTGTGCAATTTCGTTTGTTTATACTTTTTGTAAATAAAATTAGGTATTTATTAAATGTTATTTAGTTTATACATTTTCCTTACAGAAAAATATCTCTGCAATGTTTTTGTTTTTTTAATATACCTCCTTTTTTCTTAAAATAAATACTAAGAAATAAGCAATACAGAATAGTTTTAATTTTTTTTTTAAATAAAAAAATTGAGTATTATCAGTCTAACAAGTTCAATGTGCGTGCACGAGTAACTGGAAGCGAAAACAACCAGTGTCAACCTGAATTTGTCCCTTTAAAATGTGCTGGGGGGGGGGGGTTAAATCCATGTGATCCTTAAAATCTAATAAAAATAAAATAAAATTTGCTAAAAAATTTATATTTACATATAAAATGTACATTCACACTAATTTTTATTGCATTAAATGATTTAATAAAAAAAATTAAAATTTCTTTTCGATGGGGGTGGGGTTTGAATTTTTAAACTTTTTTCTGAGTTTTCTCACAGTTTATGCTTCCGCATTGGCAATTTTCCAATGAGCCGTTTCCTCGAGCCAATTGTATTAATGCCTACTAACATGTATGATGCATGCTATTTTGTTTAAAGATTTGTATTTTTATTAGTTTTTAATGAAATTGAGGTTGCAAATATATGGATAGTATAATAAATAAAATCAGTGTAACTTTTTAGTCGCTAAATTTGCAATATATTTCATTGTAGATATAAAAAGATATAAAAAAAAAAAAAGTTGAGATAAATTAAAATAAAGCCAATTTCACTTACTTAGCTTATCAATTATATCTAAGTAACCTTATGTATTCTATATCTACACTTAGCTCCAAAAGCATATTACTCTCAGTAATATATGTAACACTAGAGTAAAGTAATTAGGAAAACGAAATCATTCTTTTAGATATTCCAAGTAATGGAACACAAAATGAGAACAGCCTTCCCCTATGACTTGAATAAAGTGCTTGCTTTAGGTTTCATGGAAGATTCCTAACTATTATAAGGGTACCCAGAAAAAGGCAAGAGTGTATAATAGCCAAAACAAGGTGAATATAAGGTGCTTGTTCACTGTTTCGGCCAGACGGAAAAATTATTTATGTGTGAAAACAATATTATGTACTTACTCAGTAGTATTTTATTGTTCAATGTTGAAAAAAATTAGGAAAAATTATCTAGTAGAACTTTAATTACAAATATTTTTGCATTTTCTGTATCGTACAAGTCACTTCGATGACTATGCCTCCATTTGCTACCGTTCGACAGTAGTCAAAGGCAGATAATTTGCAAGGGCTGGTAATACTCATTTAAAAAAAACAAAAAAAACAAGTACATTGATAAAAAACATAATTTATTGTAATGAGTATATTTAATGTGAAAGTAAATAAAATTAAAGTAATTAAATTGAAACTGGGTATCTTTCCACAATTTCGTGGAAGAGACCGCCTAGCGTGTTGATTACCTGCCCTTGACTTCTGTCCAACGGTAGCAAATGGAGGCATAGTCATTGAAGTGACTTGTACGATACGGAAAATGTAAAAATATTTGTAATCAAAGTTCTACTGGATAATTTTTCCTAATTTTTTCAACATTGAACAATAAAATACCACTGAGTAAGTACATAATATTGTTTTCACACATAAATAATTTTTCCGTCTGGCCGAAACAGTGAACAAGCACTGAATATAATAACCAAGTCAAATAGCTTAAATAGTATAAATAAATAAACATGAATTTTTAATTTAGAGAAACTTTACATTAAATTTTAACTTCACAGAAACAATTCATTCCATTTTTTTCTGTTCTACAACTGGTTCATAAAAAATTGTTTCTTAATTACTTAAAAAGTTTGTAATAGATCACTGATGTTATTTTAGTGTTCCAGAAAGTTATTTATAAAAATTTAACTTTGGAGTACATTTTATAAAACAAAATTCTGTACCAATTTTTTTTTTTTTTTTTTTTTTTTAAATTCACAATTTACTGAAATATTGATAGTGGAAGTAATATAAATTTTATGCACCCTAGTGTATATTTTTTAAATTTATTTTATTTTTCAAAATTATACTGAACAAGATTTTATTTGAGATATTAATATGACTGAAAATGTTATAAAGTTGTTAATTGTATTTATTTTCTTTCAGAAACATTTTGATTAGAAAACCTCTTATTTTAAAAAAACAAACAACTAAACTGCTTCAAATAATTAGTTTGCTGTTTGACATTGGGATTCATAAGAGGATTTTATAGGGTAACAGTTAGTGTGTGTTCTCCTTGGGTCATCTATCAATTGATGGTGAAACATTCATGAAGTTCGTTTCTCGATGATGCTTGCTCACTCATTGTGGCCAGAAGCTCTAATCCTGAGAGGCCAGTGTCCCCTTCCAGAAGAGTCTTCATTGTAATATGAGCCCTCCCAGCCCATCACTAGATCTCTGCATGGGAACCACAGAAGCACTTTTCCAGCAGATTCGTTGTGCTGAAATACATGTCCAGCCAGTGTCAAAACTCAACATTGAACAATTGCAGATATGTGTGGAAGGTAACCAAACAGCATTTTGTTTGTTACATGGTCTGGCTATGATATGTTGTAGACGATGCACACCATTTTGATATATGATCCATCGAGTTTCTTAGATCGAGTAACATTTAGGGTTCAAGAGTCTGATCCTTAGAGTAGGATGGATTCGACCGATGCCTTGTGGGTGTTAATCTCTGCAAAATGTTATCAATTTTATAACTAATAGTTTGAAATGAATGTGGAAAATATCTGGAAGAATAGTGAAAACTGAGATTTCATGAGATGATTGTATGCCGACTTTTATCTCTAAAAGGGTCGAATAATCCATGTAGATCATGATGGAAGTCTCCATCGCTAATAATTTTATGTAATGCAGCTGCTGAGGAAAGAACTCGCGGTCAGCATCCTTGTGCCAGACTTGTGCAGATGCAAAACAAAAAATTAAATAAGACTGGCCATAGAGTACACACGAATGTGTGACAACTGTTTTATCAAAATTGAATAAATAAGAATGAAAGCAAGATGGATTTTTCTGTATATATTGTGTATAAAGCAATTCAATTTGCTAAATTATAGTTTTGCACTTTAATTTTTCACCCATTCTCTCTTTTCAGGCAGTGATGCTCCAATGTTTGACATGGGTGGCATGCTGGACAGGTCCCGTATTGCCACTTGTATGTTCATGTTTGGAGTTTTGGCTTTTAACCCATTCGGTTTTTTCCTAAAACCTGGCACCCTTTCTTATTCTGAGACCTATCCTACTGCACATAGATATGATCGCGTTTTGCTCAGTTTTAAATCAGGTTGGTACCATTTTTCTTTGACAAAAATTTTGTATGTGTTTATGTATTTATTCTATGTGTGCATCTCTTCTCTTCGATTTAAACTTTCGATGAAAAAACAAAACAACTTTTATATAAAATGAAGGATACTACCAAATTTAGTTATTTGATAAATATCGTAAATAGTATTTATTGAATTCAAAAATGCTCAATACTATAAAAAGTAGATGTTATAATATTGTATATGGCTTACATCAATATTGACGCTGTTTCAGTCTAATGTCCTCTTTGGAGCCAAATGACATAACACAACAAAATAAACTTATTAGCTGTATCTATCCCGTGTTGCCCGGGATTCAGTGAAGTCATTTTAATGTTTATTTGTTGGCACATTTTTAAACTTAAAGTAGACAAATCCTATTATATTCTTGAATTTAAAATGAGATTCGCTTATTTTTATTTTTAGATGATTATTTGAAAATGTTTCATATTAGCAGTCATTAGGCTGGACTAAATAATTTTTTAAATAAATTGTAGCTAAGTATGCTATTATATTGCCAATAAAAGTACAACAATAACAAATAAAAATTGGCGAGTCAAAAAGTAGTTTTCTCAGCTAAAATTCTATTCAACAAGATAAATTTATATACTGAAAAACTGGACAGATGAATACCTGTCAATTTTTTTTAGTTCGAATGCACTATATTTATTTGCAATTTTATTTAATAGAATGTAAATTGTCTAAACTTCCTACAATTTCACAGAATATATAATAGAAATATACAGATAAAATTCTCTTAAATACTTCATCGGATAGACACCAATTATATCCTTGTAAATTCATTCTTTTATCATTATTTTTTAAGTTGATTAAACAATTTGTTAAAAAATATTACTTTATTAAAAAAAATAATAGTGTGGTAGATTTAGTTTTTAAATATTTCTGGCGAATAAATTTTCAGTGTAAGCAAATATTTAAAAAAAAAAAAAATTAAAAAAAAAAAAATTAAAATTACATATTTAAAAATCCCATTAATTATCAAATCTCTTATTCTTCTCTCTAGTAATGTAGTTAAAAGTAAAGATTCTAGTCTATTTTTATAATTCAGATTTTTTTTTTTTTAGTAAGCCTAATATTATATTCCATTACCCATATCTAGCTAATCTATCTTTTATCTACATAAAAGTCAATGTTTGTGTTATAGAAATCGATATGTTAACAGAACATTCAAGTAAGTTTTGATAAGGGTTAAATTTTTAAAGGAATCTAAAGACACCATTGAAGTTTTTCTTTGATTCCATCTGGAATTACTAGGGGTAATTATTGGTTAGGTTCATAAAATAACTAAAATATATGAATGTAAAGAAACGAAATTCATTTTTTTAAATAAATTTTCTTCATTTTACTTTTGTTTCATGAAACTAAACAAAAAATATCACAGTGAAGAATGTATTTAAAAAAAAGGTTTAAACATTTGAATAATTTTTATCGCTATTTTTTTTATGATTTAAAATAAAGAAAAAGGGATTTGTTTCGATTCGTTAAAGCTATTTGCCGTTTTATAGAAACGTTTCTTAACACCAACAAGTAGGTTTTTTTTTTTTTATAGAACACCTCGATGCTGACAGGTTTTTTTTTGTTTTTTTAATGTTTTTTTTTATTACTTGATCCCATATTGGAAATGTTATTTTTAACTTTTCTTTCCAGGTAGAATTTGTAAACATGACGATAATTTGAAATTTTTCTTAAGAAACAATTTGACCAGCAATATATCTCCACACTAGCAATGCCGGGTGAACACTGCTAATATTTTATAGTAGCAAGGCTACCCGAGGGTGGAATAAAAAAAATATAAAAATAGCTGAACTGTTTAGTTAAATATTAATATAAAAAAAGAAGAACCCCAAAGATAATTTCTTTTTTAAAGTTTTACTTGGAAAATATTTATTAATTTATTTCTTTTTTCTCTTTCAAAGACGATGTGGCTATGGGTACTTTCTGGCCTTTCCTACCACAGTTACTGAACACTGTGTTTATCCTTCTGATGTTGCTAATGTTGTTTGTTTATGGGGAGCCTGTAAAATCAAAGAATAGCCAGGCTTCAGTTACTTACTGGAGACATAAAAAACAATCTGATAAATACATTACTCAAGTAAGTCAGTGATATTTTTTATCTTTTTCCCACACTTTTTCTTTTTTTTCTTTTTCTTTTTTTTCTTTTTTCCTTTTTTTATGTGCAGTAATGAAATATTGTCCAGAAAGTAATGCCATTTTTAAAACCCGCATTTTTAAATTAATCAAAACAGATGATAGCCAGTTAAATCGATTGAGATCATTAAGAATCTCATCTTCTCACCGAATCCTCTGAAACTAATGCTGTACTGTGTAAACAGGAATCTGTCCTAGACCAAATGTTTGGTTGATGCAGTTTCAGAAGCATTTGACTCCAGTCTTGTCTGCTAGGGCTTATTAATATAACTTGTAAAGACAGAGTAATCATAAAATCTTGAACACTTTTAATTAAAGATCTACTTTATGTAAAATCCCATAGTATAGATTTGCACCGTGCAAATTGCTTTATTTGTTTTAAAAAAAAAAAAAAATATTTTCTGAACAACTAAATAGTTGAGCAACTGTCTTAGATTGAAAGTAATTGATTTTGTCCTGGACCATGAAAATAAACTTGTAGATATTATCACTATGTATTGACAAAATCAATTTGAAATAATTTTTCTTTATATTAAAAAAAAAAAAAAAATCACTTCATTCTGTTAGACTAAGTAAATTGCCCTCAAGTTAGATATTGTAAACCTAAATTAAAGATCAACTTTCTATGCAATACCTAAGTTGCTATCTTTGTATTTAGTCACGTTTTATTATTTTGATGGAGTTACTTTTGCTAACTGAAAGCAAGGAGGGACACTAATATGTAAAATGTTTACGGTTTCATTTTTTTTTCTTTTCTTTTCTTTTTTTTTCTAATAGGGTGATTATGCAGCAGCTGCTCAGCAATTGCACCTCGGTCTTTTAGCTCTTGGACGTCCACTCCCAGCATCAAAGCTTGACCTTTTTGCTAGTTTAACCTGGCATTGTTTGCGTCAATTCTTGCATCGTATTTACTTAGGGAAATGGCTTAGCAAAAGGGCTGGAGGACTGTGGTCAAAAGACTTTGATGAATCGGAAGTGAAGGAATCTGCTGTCAATGCAGCCTTAGCCTATCACAAACTGCATCAACTCTATTTGACTGGTAAGTATTTTCAGAAAACCTATTACACTGTTATTCATTAAAATTTAGAAATTATCTGATATTAAATTACTTTGTAAAGAAATTAATTTTTTTATCTAATTCTTGTAAAAGTTGTTTTGATTTATATGGGCTTCTTAATAAAGAAACAATTTACCTTTTACTTTAGTTTTTGCGGTCTCACCATCTGATTATTACGCATTTTCCATATTTGGTTTGTTATTGCGTGGGTATCACATACAAACCAATGAGATTAAGGCCACATAACAACTTTTACAAGAATTAGATAAAAAATTGATTTCTTTACAAAGTAGTTTAATATCAGATAATTTCTAAATTTCAATGAATAAAAAATCTCTAAATCATCATCATATTTGGTTTGGCTGTTTTACATGCTGGCAAGTGTTGGAGAATGTTTTACATAATAGATATTAAACTCAACCAACTTCAAAAACTATATATTATTCAACCTCTCTTTTTCAACAAGTACTAATTCAAACATTAATTTCTCCACAATTTAATATCAGTTGACTCCCAAATTTCAATGGATAAACATCTCAATATTTTACATAATAGATATTCAACTCAACCAACCTCAACAACTATATATTATTCAACCTCTCTTTTTCAACAAGTACTAATTCAAACATTAATTTCTCCACAATTTAATATCAGTTGACTCCCAAATTTCAATGAATAAACATCTCAATATTTTACATAATAGATATTCAACTCAACCAACCTCAACAACTATATATTATTCAACCTCTCTTTTTCAACAAGTACTAATTCAAACATTAATTTCTCCACAATTTAATATCAGTTGACTCCCAAATTTCAATGAATAAACATCTCAATATTTTACATAATAGATATTCAACTCAACCAACCTCAACAACTATATATTATTCAACCTCTCTTTTTCAACAAGTACTAATTCAAACATTAATTTCTCCACAATTTAATATCAGTTGACTCCCAAATTTCAATGAATAAACATCTCAATATTTTACATAATAGATATTCAACTCAACCAACCTCAACAACTATATATTATTCAACCTCTCTTTTTCAACAAGTACTAATTCAAACATTAATTTCTCCACAATTTAATATCAGTTGACTCCCAAATTTCAATGAATAAACATCTCAATATTTTACATAATAGATATTCAACTCAACCAACCTCAACAACTATATATTATTCAACCTCTCTTTTTCAACAAGTACTAATTCAAACATTAATTTCTCCACAATTTAATATCAGTTGACTCCCAAATTTCAATGAATAAACATCTCAATATTTTACATAATAGATATTCAACTCAACCAACCTCAACAACTATATATTATTCAACCTCTCTTTTTCAACAAGTACTAATTCAAACATTAATTTCTCCACAATTTAATATCAGTTGACTCCCAAATTTCAATGAATAAACATCTCAATATTTTACATAATAGATATTCAACTCAACCAACCTCAACAACTATATATTATTCAACCTCTCTTTTTCAACAAGTACTAATTCAAACATTAATTTCTCCACAATTTAATATCAGTTGACTCCCAAATTTCAATGAATAAACATCTCAATATTTTACATAATAGATATTCAACTCAACCAACCTCAACAACTATATATTATTCAACCTCTCTTTTTCAACAAGTACTAATTCAAATGATTACATTTCTCACTTCCAATTATTGTTATTATTGTTTTCATTTTTCGTCTTATCTTATGTTTGAGGTTAGACGTTTAGTGAATGACTTTTTCTGTCTATTGCCATTTCGCTTGTGCCACCCGCCAAGATAAAGTCATTATGAACTGATCCAATCCATGTCTTTCGTGGCCTACCATGTTGCTTTGACACACTTTGGAGCATTTCGAATGACAGATGGCGCACAACATGGCCATACCAGTTGAGACGTCAAATATAAAAAGAAAATTATTATTCTACGAACAATTAACATGCATTATCCTCTATTACAAATCTATATACTGTTTCACTGACTAAACAGGTACTATTATTAATGTATATTTTGTATTTAATCTTAATTTCTCATTCTTCATTCACATTTTATTCATTGATTAACACTAACAAGCCTCGAGCTAAACACATATTACCAAATTTAAGTCTACATTATGAGAATAAAATACTAATATGACGCTTAAGTAAACGTGTATCTATAGTAAAAAATAGTTCAGAATTAATGAAATGTTTTAAGATGAGTTTCCTCATTTAAGTAAATACTAATTGTGTATACAGATCATTCTAAATGATCAGTGGGTATCACAAAATTTTCACTGCAAGATCACAAAATGGAAACTTTTTATCAGAACATTTGAGCTCCAATTACAGAAATCTCAACATTTTGTCTGTTCTTTGTAACTGTAGTCCGTATTAACTTGCTTCACTTTTATAAAGTTAAACACAAGGTCGTTTTTTTACCTTGGGCCAGTTTAGATGGGGAAAAAAAAAATTGTGCCAGTCAAGAACGATTTCTCCTCCTCCGACTGAGGATAGTACAGATACTACACCTTGATCCCAACCTGAAGGCATTATATCATGTACAACTGATCATATAGTTTAAACTAACAAACATTTAATACATAGTTTTAATTTAAGCAGAATCTTTTTTCCCATGAATAAAAATTAGATACTGAGCTTTTCGCTGTGGTGAATGGTATTCTTATAAATGTATTCAACAATTAGTCAGTTGGATGAATTTAATCAGAACTTTATTTTTACATATCAACAAATATACTTGTATTGTTGGAAAGAGCTATCAATTTCCAAGCAATGTATTAAGTTTTTATTGTCTCTTTCAGTTCTAAACCTGAGCTATGGACAGAGTGTACGTTTTCCATGTCCAATTTATATTGCATCAAAGGAGAAAGAGGACGATTCAGTTTTTGTTCTCTCTCATATATATATATATATATATATGAATACCCCCAAATGTGATCACTTGATTGTTTACATCCATTTGCTTCTCTGCAACTTGTATGTTCATATCCTGTTTTAACACTGTTGTAACCCGAGTATCATAGTCAAAAGAATATAAGAAAAAAATTCCAACAAGTATTAAAGGAAAAAAGATTTACAAAACAAAAAATACAACATGAACAGTAATTTAGCAATTGCTAGGTTGAGCTAGCAAGTCCCGTGAGATCTTGTTAGTACACATTCTTTTTATAAGAAAAAAGACGCTTCTCTCAGTGCATGTATTACATAACACTTGAACATTTTTTTTTCTTCTGTTTTCAGGCCATAACAGTGGTACTTCAGCCTATGGCATTAACTTGGCTCTGTGTGCAGTTAACTTGGCTGAGGCAGCAGGAGACGCCTTGGAAGCATCTGTTCAAGCAGAAATATTTGCCACGGCTGCCATGACAATTCACTTGAATGCACCTTTTAAACTAAAAGTCTTCTCTGTGAGTAGATTTGATCTTATCTTTACTTATTATTTGCTGTACCTACCCGGCATTGTCCGGGAGTCTTTTTACTTTTAGTTTTGCTTCACTTTCTTTTTTTTTTTTAATCGCATAAGTACTTTATTTTTTTTTTAACTCTTAAATTTATAAATCAGAATATGAGAGCCAGAGATGCCAAATCAGCAAGCAGGCCGATAGAGAGTTAGTGCTGATTACGTGATGAATACAGCGAAGGGAGAAACTGGTTATGTAGTATCAACCTTGTGTGCGAGTGAAAGGAAGAGTGAATATTAATGAAGCTTGAAATAGGATTTTTTTTTTTTTTAAATTTTATTGATTTTACACTAGTGAATTTGATTTCAATAAATATTTGATCAATAGTAAATAAAAATAATTCAATGTGTAATTATCAAAGTTACATTTATGCGAGAAAAATGCGCACACACACACACGCACACATAGTTATCTGAGAATTTTATTAATATAGACTATGAAGCCCTTTTCTTTTTAAAATGTTGGCAGATGCATTGGTCAGATGGATCTGTTTGGTGAGACCTGAACAGTACGTTTCTTTTGAATCCCTGCTCTCACAGGTCGACTTGAAAAGCCTTACGGACATCATGCAGAAGAACAGACTGCGTTGGTTGGGTCACATTGAGCGTAGCGATGGCTGGATTGCTAAAGTCCGAAAGTTGAATGTGCCAGCAGAGAACATCACCACTGGCAGACCCAAGTTGACTTGGGAGGTCGTAGTCAAACGTGATAGGAAGGCCATGGGTATGGATTCCATCAAACCTTGCCAAAGACAGGAGTGGAGAGGAAGACTTAGATTTCGAGACTAGACAATCAGGCCCCACCCTCATCAGAGGATTAATTGTGGCCTGATTCAACAAATAAACCGGTTGATGATGATGATGATGATGATGATTCTCCCGTCTATAGAAAAAAAAAAATAATTCTTCAGAATAGCATTTAATAACCTCAGATTAAATACCAAATGTTCAGATTATAAGAAAAAATAATTATTTAATTTTTAGCAGGCCGCTTCAGTTTTATAAATAAACTAGCAGGAAATTCCAGTTTTCTTGCTCTTACCGTACAAATACTCGTCAGCTAAATGTTTTTACATAAATATAGCGAACATTTTCACTTTTTAATTTGTCTATACATTGTAACGATTTAAATAATTTTAAAATAAATAATTTACTTATTTAAAATTGTAACAATAAAAAGAATGCAAAGAATGTGTTGAAAAACCGTTTGAAATCGAAAGGACGACAGCATTCTATTTATGATGGTTTATTCGATTTTAGAATAATTCATTTTGAAATGGATAAAATTTTAATTTCTGACAATGATTTTGTCTATTTCTCAGTTAGTCTTTGCCTTTCATTTTTGGTGATCAGACGATCTCACTTTTTCAAATGGGTGTTAAAAGTGATAGCGTACGTATGAATACAAAATTCCTTAGCATATTATTGTATAGATTTAACGTGAAATGCTCCACACCCACACACTTTATTTGCAACTGGTTTTTAGCAAAAAAAAAAAAAAGTCCTGTTAACGAACATCACATACTTTTGTCAAAATCAATCAAATTTGTGTTGTGCTAATAATGTCACCATTTCATATGTTGCATTTAAATTCATTGCTCTCGTTCTTAACAATCTCACCACTATGAAAAAAAGCATCTTAATGTTTTTGACGCTGGTTCTCCAATAGTCATAAACTCTGAGAATCTTTATGCATTTTCTTAACAAACAAGTAGTTCTTTTTCATTTTTATTTAATACATGATAATATTACAGATTTCATCCATGTTGTTTGCCTCTGTGATAGACAACCCATAGCAGTACAAAAAACTGTCATTTTGGTATTTGGGTGTTTCATAAACCTATTTTATTAAAATTATCAATTTAATTTCTGAAATTACATAACTTATTAATAAATTATTTGAAATTTTGTTTTATTCAATATTATGTAATTTCCAAAGTGAGAAGTCCCAAAAATTAGTGTAACTGTTGTTTAATTCTACTGTAGTTAATGGTTGTATTAAGTAAAATTAAAATATACTATTTGTTTGTTAATGAAATGAACAGAGATTCTAAGAATTTAACGACTATTGCAGAACATATGCAAAAAATTCAAAAAAATAAAGTCCTTTTTTCACGGTAGAGTGATTTCTAAAGAAGCACCCAAAAATAAACTTAACATTAAAACAACCATTAAAACAATTGTTATTTTCCTTATTTTTATTTACGTAAAAAATAACAATTTGGTCATGGTTGTCTTGATTTTAATGTGGGATATTTACATTTCAATATTTTTACTGTTTTTTTTTTTTTTGTTTTTTTTTTAATGTACAGAAAATAAAATAATAATGTTCTAACTTGTGTTTAGCGTTACTTCTTGATCAAAGTGCGTCATGCGTGCTCTAAAAGTGGTGGAAAAGTACCTACAGTAATCCAGTGGTTGTGTCATAAAGAAGGTCACCGTTTCTTTGTTGATGGGAAATGGAGCATAAATTTTGATGACAGTATATTCTCCACAATTGGAAGCCCAGGTAAATCGCAAAATATCTTTTCTTTTTTCCCACTCCCCCTTTCTAGTTTGTTGCAAGTTTTTACTTGCACATAAAACTTTTTTTTAATTTCATTTTGTTTATTATAATTAATGATATTTTTTAGTCAGCAATTATTTTATTATCTCGAGTTTTTATATGGAGAGATCTAAATTTCTAGACATGGTGATTGGCAGTTTATTGCCTTGCATTCTTCAGGCCGTGGTCTGTTGACTCTGCCTCTATTCTGAAAACTGAGACCTACATATGTTCTAACACAGATCTTGAGTCCTCACACACACAGGCTTGTAAAAAGCAAAACAAACAAAAATAATGTAACACGGGATTAGTATATTGGTTAATTAGTGCTTCAAAGATTTAATTTATAAATTATTGTGAATTTATATTTTTTTCTATTTTCTTTTTACTTTGTTTTCAAGAAAAATTCAAGAAAATTCGTTTTTTTTTAATAATAAACAATAGAGAATTGTAAAAATCTATACAATATATTATTGCATGGAGGTTCTTTTTCCTTTTTTATCATAATTGGATTTTTGTAAAGTTTAACAGTACCTTTTTGTCATTACATTGAGTAAAATTGTTTAAAATTATAACATACTTTAAAAAAAGTTAATTAAAAAAAAAAAATGTATGTTTGAATGTGAATTGCCATAGACAGACAATAATTGCCTGAAAAATTTATCATAGATTTGCTGATAGTGAGTAGTCAAACTTAAAAATTGATTTAGTAAAAATAGAATTTTTGGTTGAAATCGACTTTGTTTATATTTTTATCCTTTTTTTTTCTTCTTTTTTTTCTCAGTTGATCCTCTTGCTGCTCTAACCAGGGAATTTCGTGAATATCTTTTGGAAAAATCTTTAAATGCCATTTTAAATCCTACAAAAGCTGATAGGTAAGAATATTTAGAATGCTATATATTGTGTGAAAGATATGATATTAATAATATATACCAAAAGCAGATATTTTTACATAATGATTCTATCACATTGTGAACATTAGTGTGTGTGTGTTCACTGCACAGGCTGTGATCGTCCGCTCGTTGTGCTGGTCTGAAGTCGTTGTTTGATTCTGACACCAGTCGCATTGTGAATTGCATCGTCTCGGTCAGTGTTGCAGCAGAAGGATTCTCTCTTCAAAAAAAAAAAGTACAACTCCAGTTTAAAACAAGTAACAAAGTTTTATTTTGGGGGATGTTACAATGATAGCGGTTTTTTTCTACTGAACAACAGACTTGCAAATCAAGACAATGCCTTAGCTTAAAGCCCAAGACCTTGGAGAGGCATACAAATCTCAATTGACTGAGATGCCCAGAAAACCAACTGACTTCCCTGCCCCTTTGCTGGAATATATATAGATATTAGGGTCCTTTGTCGTAAACCACCCAGCTATCCACTTGAAAATAATCTAATTAATTATGTCTATGGACATAAAAAAACCTACTGTCTAAAGGGTCCTGTATCTGACCCTATTCACATAAGTATTTATTTTTTATTATTTCATCAGAGCTTAAATAGCAAGGCTAGTATTTATTTGTTTACATTTAGCCATAATTTTTTTTTTTTTTAGTTCATAATTTGAAATTTTTCTTCTAAACTTATAGTTTACATCTATATAAGTAATCTGGATAAATGTTGAGATTAGAGTTGGGGATAGATTGTTTGAAAAGACGATTTAAAAATTGTGTATATGCAATAAAAAAATTTTTTTAAATTTAGCTTGATATGCTGAACGTTTTGGAGTTAACATTTATTTTAGCATTATGCATGAAATCTGAAGAAAAACTTCAAATAAGTAAATATGCTAGTATTATTGCCGTTTTTCCAAAATGGTGCCATAACGAGGTTATTAGCTAACAAGCGGAATGCGATGTACATGTTTTTTTTGTTTTTCCTATTAATACATAATACTAAATAGATTTTAACTACAAAACGTTCAGTATGTCATAATCTTAAAAAAAAAAAATTATCGCTTATACACAATTCTTAATTACCTTTTTGAACAATCTGTTCCTGACTCTAATCTCAACGTTTACCATATTTTCAGTTTTCTTTAGGTCACCTTCGTCTAAAGTGTTGTGTACATTTAACATTTCTGTTCCTGAATTTCTAAATAGTTATCTCAAAGTGTAATGTTCCAAATCGGGAAAGAATTTTGTTTTTACCTGCTTAGCTATGAAAATAAATTCCATTCAATTTTTGAAGTTACTATTTATATTATTTATATTATTTTTGTTATTTATATTAAATATTAATAATTCTGTGCTAAGAGATTTTTTTTTTTTTCTTTCAGTAATAAATATATTTGTACTAAAAAAAAATAAAAATATTTGAATGCCTTTCTGAGTTATTTCCACCTGTGCTTATTCTTTTCTTAGGAGCAGCCACATCAGTGAGGTGACTCAGTATACCCAACTGTTGACTGATTGTTCTTGTTTACAATCAAAAGATCCAACAAGTTTGACTCAAGAACCTGTCAAACAATCGGTTCAAGGTAAGCAATCTTGTTTGTTCACTCTTTTTGGCTGTTATATTAAAAAAAAAAAAAAAAAACACTTCTAAACTTATTGTTCAGAAAATAAGGTTGGTCTCTTGATGTTAAACATAACTAGACCACACGTGACCAGTTGGGTCAGTATTTGTTATATTTATATACTACTAGAATTATAAAAATATACAAATTTGGTATTATGCTAAAAGTGGGCTGGTCAAAGTTTGTTTCCATAAGGCTTGTTTCCTATATATTTTAATAATACAAAATGCATGCTAAAATATACATTAGTTCTAGGATTTAATTTCTCTGACTATTGTCCGGGGAAAACGTTTCTTGGTTCTTCTCTATTGGAACTGAAAAATGAATTTGTATCTCTGCGATTGTTTTAAAGTCGACTATATGAGCAAATAAAGAATATTTAATAATTTCAAAAAAAATTTATATAAAAAAAGAGAAAAAAAGACATATTGTTAAATTTGATGTGATATCTCCTGATAGGTTAATTGCATCTGTTATTAAATTTCTTTCAGAAGTTGATGAAGTTGCTCGTTGGTGGTCTTCTCTTGTTAATGTCGCTATTTATTGGATTACGGGAGATTATGAAAATGCTGAGAGACATTATTATCTCTTGGATGTCTTTCCAAAGAAACTGATTGATTCCAGGTAAATGCATTGATACAAATTATCATTCTTTCAAATTTGTTTTGTTTTATTTTTTTTCAATTAAAAATTTATTTTTATTTAAACCTATTTTCTTTTTATCTGACAAGTGTAAAATTTATTCTTGTTCCAGTGATCCACTGCCGAAAGCCGCTTTCTTTGCCTACAAAGCTCGCCGTAATTTCTTGTCACATGCTCCAGGAAGTTCTCTTTCATCTTTATTACGCCAATGTGATCGTGCAGGCCGTCTTCTGCGTGAAAGCCTAAAGTTTTCTCGTACTTATGATAGAACGGAAATAATTAGAGTAAGTATTTTTGGTACCTTTCAAGTTTTGCCGTTTACGTTTCAATTGGCCGTTTTCACTCATTTTGAATTTTTCTATTCAAAATATGTTTTAAAGTAAAGTTTTAAATTGGGCTGGACGACCTCTGACCCTTTTAGTTAACGTTAGTACATTAGTTATACATTTAGTTTCCGAGACTGATTGTGAAAGTAAGTAATGAATAATAAATAATGAAAGTTAAGTAATTCTTAAAAAAAAGAAGAGAATTTTAAAAAAATCTCAGAAACCTTGAATTCAAGGTTGCAACTATCTTAATTTTTGTGTATGTCTATGTAGTTTTAATTATGCTTACGACAGTGAAATCTGTGGCCTCATCTGTTTTATTTATAGTTATGTTTTTAATTTTATTTTTGTTTCATATTTTTAAATATTTAAAGACTGAAAAATATTTCATTAATGCTAGTAAAATATATAATGTCTAATGTCGTAAATTGAAAGTTTGATGTGCACAGTCGTAATTAAACTGACCGAGATAACCCTAAAAAAATCAGCAACTCTGGCTGATGGGTTGTGAATAAACAGTAAAACACCATTTCTCCTCTGCTTGTTTTTTTTTTCACCCTTATTCTACTTCCATTAAACTACTGCTTTCAAACAAACATCCAGACATTTAGTATTATATAGATAATAATATAATGACTGAAGAAAAACATATCTAGCAATTATAAATACATTTGCTGCCATAGCAAATATATATATATATGTGTGTATATATATATATACACACACACACACACATAAGGTGTGGACAATATTTGTTTACAAGATTACTGGCAAAAATAACAAGTAGTTTAATTTTTTTAGATTTATTCATAAAACTTGGGTCATTTTGTCTTTATGATTTGTTCTGTCGACTTCACTCTATGAACCTGCTTTTGGCTTTAATGACAGCTTCAAAGGCAGCATCGAAACCGACCACAGACCTTCGTCACTATCTCCGAACTTAGACCTCTAAAACTCTGCTGATCCTGGCCTTTATCTCGTCCTTCATATTGCCACTGGATCTGTTCGTGCCTCGTTTTACTGTGCCCCCCCCCCCCCCCACACACACACACAAAGAATTTGAGGAGTCACAATCAGGTGAACCGGGAGGCTAGATGTCAGGTGAAGTGTAGTCGACAAAGTTTTCTGACAGCCAAGCCTGGGTCTTCCAGCTGGTCTGACAGCTATCTGGTCGATTCAGGGTTTCACTACCTCACCCAGAATGCGAATGTAGCCATCGTTTACCTGAGGTCCTTGCTGGGATCATTGTCAATTATCTTCTGAACTTCAGTGCCACACTCAGCCGTTCTCAAAGCATCAGATCATCGGTTCTCATAGTTGAATCTTGAATCTTTCAATTTGTTTCTGACCTTTTCTATCATCCTCCTGCTGACACCGATGAAATCTGAAACCTCATTTGTCCTTCTCGCACCTATTCCAAGGAGAACTCTGTGCCTTTATATAGAGGCTCAAAATTGTTGATAATTAATTCTCCTGGAAAAAACGAATGGAAATATAGTCGGTTTTCATGAAAACCAAACCGACAATGAAAGTGTAAATATATATATATATATATATATATATATATATATATATATATATATGCATGCATAAAAATAAATTGCAAACAAATATCACCCACAACCTATACATATATATATATATATATATATATATATATATAAATAAATACACAAGTTCCTTCAAACATGTGTAGCTCACTTGCCATAAGTATATTTTCGTAGTGCTAGTAAGCTCTACTAATATATTGAATGCTATTGAAATAAATATTGAAAACTTTATATACGTTATATTTGCTAATATAAGTATACTAGCTTACCTGTGTCCCCAGCGTTGCCCGGGAAAGTACATTAACTCAAGAAATTCCCAGCCCCAACGTTGAACGACTGAATTATTTGCTGCTTATGGTTGTCTGGTGCGAACGCAGACTACACAAAGTTAATGGGGGGGGGGGCTACCCGGACTTGTGGTGGAAGTTTAATTGCTAACTCTGACTTTAGTTTAGTGTTGGGCTTTAGGAATGGCATTTTTTGCTTAAAAAAGACGTGACTTATTAAAAGACAATTTTACCAAACTTCAAGAAAAGCGAAAAAAATGAATCGATAAGAAAATTTTAATTTTTTTCTGGTTGTCAGGTGCGAACGCTGACCCACGATGTTAATATAAAACCGTTTTTCCGGGCACTTGGACTTATGTCAGAAGTTTAATTGACAACCGGTTTTGTGTGGGGGAGGGGGGGGACTTAAAAAGGTAGTGCAATGTCACTAGAAGTTTTTTAAAAAGTACATAGAAAACAGCATGCTTAAAAAAGGCAAAAACAAAGAAAAAATTTTTAAGTCTGATTTAGAGATGGGAGTGATTTTATTCGTTGACTTAATCGAAAGCAATAGGCATTTATACTATTCTGAAGTGTATATTTATTTGTTAAGAACACAGCTGAAGTTTAAAAAGTAAACAATAAAAGGAAAGGAAACACTAAAGTTTTTAAAACAAAGGAAGTGAACCTGAACGAATGCTAGACGAGGCAAGCTGTAAACGGGCTGTGTCCTTGATATTTGCTGACAAAATGGTGTTCATTTGCTAAATCTGCCAACAGAAGCTATGGAATAGATTTATAAAAGAAAAAAAACAAAAAAATAGGATTTAAGAAGCAAATTAAAGCAAAATTAGTGGCCATCTTGCATAAACACGTTTCATTTCATTATGTATTCATAAATTATACTCTGATTATATTCCAATGATCTTTTATGTCTGTAAATAGGTGAAAGTCCGAAGTAAAGATTAAAAATGAAAATGTCAATAAATATTGGCCTGGGAATGTAATTATTGTAGTAATATGAATCTTATTAGACATGTGAAAGAAAATGCAATAAGTACTTTTAATATGAAAAATGTAAGATGCTTATTGGTTTTTGTAATGGTAAACCGCTATTCATTCTAAAATACGCCCGGAAAGGAGAAAGGGTACAATCTGTATTCAGATTTAAAATCTAGTGTAGTATATAGATAATAATAAAAAGGAAAATATGAAATAATAGCGATTTGGCAGAAAAGTCACCCTATTAAGAACAGTCCCTGGGGGCTGTGGAAGTAGATATTAGCATGAGAGTGAAATTACCTCCAACCTCCCGTATGGCTGACATAACAGATTAGCATATGAACGTTTTGGTTTAAAAGCTATAATGGTCAATGAAATAGGAGACAAATTGGCTATACTTTATTATATAGATAATATCAAACAGTAATATATGTTATCTTTAGCAACAAATCTCGGATGAATTCAGATATTCTAGTTATTAGAAATAGCTTACCAAAATACATAATAGAGCACACATATTGGAGATTATTACATGGTTTGAAGAAAATGAGATGAGAAACTATTAGTCACTTTGTGCTGTTTATCCTATGTCTACAAACTAAGATCTACATAAGCTCTGGCAGCTATTGAGCACTCTCTATGAATATACCCAGTAATACAACCATATTTATTAGTATCTGTATAAGCAGAAGTTTACTACTTGAATTTCACCAAACTAGGATGATCAGTTGAAAGTTTACTTGAGAATACTTGTTTGGTATAACTGGGTAGTAAATTTTAATTTATGTTGGCTCTGCATATTTTTGTGTATTGAGACTTTTTTTAATTTATTTTTTTTTAATAGATATTTCTTATTCCTGCAGCTCTAATTAATTCCTTTTTTTTTTTCAGCAAGTTGTCTAATATCTTTATAAAGAACACTGATCCTAACAATATTGTCATTCTCTAAAAATGTAAATTTTATTAAAATTGAAATAGTCATTCATATTATTTTAAGGTAGGAATATTTCAAAATTAGTCAAAGGTTTTTTAAAAAGTGGCTTATAGTAATTATTCTCTGATTTGCATGCATTTAGTTTTTTTTATAAATGTTATTTTATATACAAGAATAAATCAAAGATCCATAGCATGGCACATAGTGGGTTTTTATCTGAATGTTTCAATTATGTGATTAATATTTATCACTGAATTAAGGAAAAAAGATTGTTGAAAAGGAAAGATTTCTTGTATTTTTTAGGTTATTAGATACTTATTGATGTACCTGTATGTTTAGTTCAAAATAGATGGATTTTATATTATTTTTACATTTTTTTTTTTTAAAACAAAAATGTTCATATATCTTGTTGCGAGCCAGCTGTAATTTGTTCTAATAAGATAAAAAAAATTATTTATTTCATTGTTTTTGTTGTTCCTCGTCTTCCGGTCCTTTGTTGCATCCATTGCAGTGCCTGATATTGATGAATTCATGACATTCTCTTTTGACTGTGTCTGTTTTGCATTGTTAGTTGCATTGCATTGGCTTTAAATTATGCAATGCATACGCAGTGTAATCAGGGACAGTTACTATCATCTTTCTCAGCAGATTCGCAGATGGACAACTTATCTAGTATTCAGTCTTCCACTCATCATCTTCCTCATGTTTATATATATATATATATATATTATATATATAAAGTCGGCCAGATTTTACAAGTTGTACTTTAATAGAATTTTTGCTGACAAATCAAACTTTGATTCTGACTTGCCAATTTTCATTTGTTGTTGTTGTACCATGTTATTGGCAATATAACATACTTTGCTACAATTTATTTCGAAAGATGCTTATTCCGGCTAGGAATATTGTTAGACTAGAGGTATATCCTGTTTATGTGCTAAAAAGTGCCAGCTGCTTATGAACTTAAACCTATTTCTGCTTGGCTCTATATAGATAGATTTTTTTTTTAAAGTTTTCTTAAACTGTAAACATCTGTAAAAAACAAGATATATATTTACATTACGGATAAAAAAGAATTTCAGTGATAAGTTCCGAAAACCAATTTAAAAAGCGCCAGCTGCTTACAAACTTAGTAAACAGAAATTTCTACATGACTCGGGATAAATAGATTTCTTACGAGAATTTTCTTAAACTATAAAGATCTTTAATCATCAAAAAATTTGGATGATTTATTGGACAGCTTTCTTAAACTGTAAAGGTCTTTAATCATCAAAAAATTTGGATGATTTATTGGACAGCTTTCTTAAACTGTAAAGGTCTTTAATCATCAAAAAATTTGGATGATTTATTGGACAGCTTTCTTAAACTGTAAAGGTCTTTAATCATCAAAAAATTTGGATGATTTATTGGACAGCTTTCTTAAACTGTAAAGGTCTTTAATCATCAAAAAATTTGGATGATTTATTGGACAGCTTTCTTAAACTGTAAAGGTCTTTAATCATCAAAAAATTTGGATGATTTATTGGACAGCTTTCTTAAACTGTAAAGGTCTTTAATCATCAAAAAATTTGGATGATTTATTGGACAGCTTTCTTAAACTGTAAAGGTCTTTAATCATCAAAAAATTTGGATGATTTATTGGACAGCTTTCTTAAACTGTAAAGGTCTTTAATCATCAAAAAATTTGGATGATTTATTGGACAGCTTTCTTAAACTGTAAAGGTCTTTAATCATCAAAAAATTTGGATGATTTATTGGACAGCTTTCTTAAACTGTAAAGGTCTTTAATCATCAAAAAATTTGGATGATTTATTGGACAGCTTTCTTAAACTGTAAAGGTCTTTAATCATCAAAAAATTTGGATGATTTATTGGACAGCTTTCTTAAACTGTAAAGGTCTTTAATCATCAAAAAATTTGGATGATTTATTGGACAGCTTTCTTAAACTTTTACGTTATCGATACCATGAATAAAATTTACCAATAAAAAAAATAATAATAATGAAACAGAGGGCGCTGATCACTATGTTCGTTTTCTTATTACAAATTCTTACATTACAGATAAACAAACAACAAAACATGTCGGTAATTTTTTTCCCATTTTGCAGAGAAGAATTGTTAAGAGAATAATTGAGCTGCAAATAAGAGGTCAGATAAACATAGATGAAATGCAATTTGTTTTTATGCTTGGACAAAGTACAACTGGTGTTGTTATATTTATCCTGAGACAAATGAAAGAGAAGTATCTTGATAGAAGAACCTGTATTTTGCTTTTGTGCACCTGGAGAAACCTTGTGACAGTGTGCTAAGAGAGGTTGTCTGATGGGTTTTGCATAAACTAGGGACAAACTAGTGGTTGGTGAAAGTTGTTTCAGCTGTGTATAGAAATACTCGGTCGTGTTAGAATTAACAGCACATTTAGTGACAGCTTTAATGTTAAAGTAGAAGTACATAAAGGTTCTGTACTGAATCTGTTGCTTTTCATTTGTGTCTTAGAAGCATTGTTCAGAGAGTTTCGTACTGGTTGTACAGAAGAGATGCCATAAGCTGATGATTTAGTACTTGCCTTTGAACCAATGGAAGATCTACTTATTCAGTTAAAGACTTGGAGGAATGCCATGGAAAGTAAAGGTTTGAGAATGGGTGATGATCAATGGGTGTAGTTTTAGAAAGCTCCCTAAAAAAGGAAAGTTCTCCTGATCAGTTTGTGGAAAGGGAGTCAGATGCAATTCAATCTTTTGTGGTACTTGTAAGCATTGAGTACACAAGAAGTTCAGTGGAATTACTGGTAGGTTGAAAGAGGATAACCAATTTATGTGTAAGACAGTGGATATGGATGAGAACTCAGATATGGAGAAAGTATATCTGGATGGCGGAAGCTATTGAGGTTGTCAAACCTTTATTACCTTGGTGATACCATTGGAGCAGGTGCCAGTAGTGCGATTGTAAGAGTGAATGGAGTAAGTTCAGGGAACTTCTGCCATTACTAACCAGCAGAGCATTACTACTGTCAACCAAGAGACGAGTTTATCAGGCATGTGTATGTAGTGTGATAATGTATGGAAGTGAAAACCAGGGTAGTGAGAGTTGAGGACATACGTTGCATGGAGAGAAATGATATGAGAATGATACAATGGATGTGTAATGTGAGTCTTAAAGACGGGCTTAGATTTGATGACCTTAGAGAAAGATTACATCTGAACGGTATAGGGAGATGTGTGCAAAACAGGAGACTTTGATGGTATGGTCACGTTGAAAGAATGGATGAGAGTTGATGGGTTAGTAGCTGTAGAACAGTTTAAGTAGCAGGTTCAATTCAGAGGAAGGCCAAGGAAAATATGGGAGGAAGTAATGAAAATGGACTTGAGAGAAAGAGGGATAAATAAAAGCCTGACCAGAGATTAGGTTAAAGGTCCACTTCTTAGTTGTCCAATGCATGCCAGCATGTAAAACAGATGTTAAACTGAATATGATGATGTAGGCGGCCTTCAGTTTATGCTTGTGTACTTTTTGTTACATCTTAGTATGAAAACCGATTAATAATGTAAATCAAATATGGGAAGAGGAAGGAAAGATCCCTCTCTAGATTATCGTTTCAGTTTCAGCGATATTTCTTTTCTTTTCTTTTTTTTTTTTTTTTAAACAACAAACATGGTGTGTCATGGTGATGGGGAAGTAACTTTTTGCTTGTGTTCACACAAGGACAAAGTTAGACACAAGGTATGGTTTTAAAGTGGATATGTTTTAATGAATCCATCCAATCTCCAAAATGAGATCATGCCTGGGAGGATAGTTTACTGAGATTAAACACACACTACATGTTGATCCTAATCTCATGCATTTCTGAAGTACTTATTTTTTTCCTTTTAATCGATTGCTTAACATGAAAAACCAAATTACGGAAAGTTATAATGAATTTTTACAAGATTTTTTAAATTTAAAAAAAAATTTTTTTTAAACGTACTTTGCCCAAATTTCTGTTCTTTTTATACTTTTTTTTTTAAAAAGTTTTTTAAGTTTTTTTTTACGTGTTAATTGTGCCGTTTGGATATCTAGCAGAAGCCTTATATTGAGAGTCAATCGTCAAGTTATTGTTAAACTAAACAATTTTGTGGTTCTTAGGTTAATGTCGAAAAAATAAATATACATATAGTTTCTTTTTGAAACTGTAAACAGTAAAAAAAAAATCAACAAATATGTCTACCCCTTTCTACTGATTCAAACCAGCGTAGCCGTTCTAACAGATATACCGGATTTGTTTTTTCTTACCAAGAAGTCCATGTAACATCGGATAGTGAAAAAGAAAAAAAAACAATTTTCTTTGACAAGGAAAATTCTAATTTTCGAAAGCTTAGATTAAAATAAATGTTAGTTATTTTAACAAATACATTGTTATGGTTTTCTAAAAAAAAATAGTAAAAAAAGAAAAATTAAATTAAAAAGAAACAATTTAATTACGAAATTAAATCCACCAGAATACATTTTGGTTTATTTGTAAACAATTCAGCCATTTTAATCTTTTGAAAAAAAAGAAGAATTTGTGAAGCTTCGAAATTTGAAAAGAATTTGAAGCATTTAAACAGTCAAATAGAAAGTCTTTTCTGGCTTTTAAAATTCTTAGCAAATCCTCCTGTATTAAAAAAATTTAAGTTTATCTATATATATATATATATATATATATATATAAATGGAGTTGATTTTTTTCCCCTCTCAACCCAGTTAGACTAGACTATAAAACTTATGTATCAAACACATCGAAACGCATCGCTTCAACCGTGTTTCCAGAAACTATAAATTATTTTATAAGCTAAACAAAAACATTATTTTTATTCCGCACTGTAAGCCTCTCCCAACTAATTGAACCAAAGAGAGGGTAGCACACCAATTTCTGTATGTATTAATAACTCTTACCCTCCTCAAACACCGTTTGGCAATTACTTCACAAAGAACTGTAATCGAGTTGCACCATTTCAGAAATTGTAAAACATCCAATCACAACAAAGCTTACATAGACATTACGCATCAAATCGTTGGCCATAACACTGTCACATTTAAAAAAAATAAATAAACCTTCGATAAGAAACCAGATAAGTATTATTTTTCTTTCCAATAAATAAACACATAAATTTGTTTTGTCTTAATTCTCGTTCCCGTAATGATTACAATGTAGGTTTATTTTACGGATGAATTAATTTTAATATCAATTTCATCTTTATTTAAATAAACTTATATTTTTAAAAATTCTAAAAATAATTCTACGTTTTATTTATTTACAAAAATAAAAACATCTTGTTACTTCTACAGAATCTGAATCAAACTTTTTTCTTTTTTTAACACTAAAATAACCCTAATCTAAGTTTTAAGTTTACTTCGGCAAAAGTCTGTTTGGTTCTGTTCAAATTCTGTAGAAGAACTTAAATGTACCAACGTTTATTATACTTTCTAATGTAACAACATAAATAAAAATTGTCGCAGTTTCCAACGATTTGCTTTCGATGACCGAGGAGACAATAGATAACAGAGCAAATATCCCGGCCCGACAAAAGTACACTTTTACATAATCGGTAATTGAAGGAAATATCCTTCTACACTGTGGCAATTTCTATTTTTGTTACACTCCGATGTAATCATTTTCTTGGGTACATAGATTTTCCACAATTCAAAAGTGACAATTGTTTCTTTACATTAAAACTATCCGTTGTGACCTATTTGCGTTCGTCTGTTTGTTCGGCTGTTTACACATTTTATTCTTTTACATTTCTCCCGGGCGACAAGTACCCGCTAGTAGACATTAAAACATTGGCAGTTTTTTTTTTCTTTTGATGTATATAGAAGATAGATTGTTAGAAATAAGTTTTTTAAAAATGGGGGGGATTTATTTTTATATTTTGTCTTTTCATTACAGATTTTGAGTATCAATATTTACACACAAGCTGCAATCTGGAAGTTCTGAGACTTCTACAAAAATGTTTTATTTGAAATTATTTCTTCAGGGTAGCCTCTCTCTCCGTCAGTGATAAACCTGTTCTTTAAGCACCATCTCTGAAGGATTTCTGCCATTCCCAAAATGGTGACATCTCCCATCTTTCACTTACTTGACCGTTACTGTTTAAATAGGAAAAAATCCAGAAGATAGCCAATCTGATCAATTAGATAGTTGTGGAGAGAAAATTGTGCCTTTGGTTCAGTATAATCGAGGTCAGACAGTCAATTTTTGGTCTTCCTGCTGTCCAAAATGCCTAATGATGTGTGAAATTCACAACCTCTGCCAAAAATTCTACTCCTGAGTGTCCTCGTTGTGGCACTGGTTTTACTGTATTGTGAAAGATTGTTCGACACTATAACCGTTATAATAAATACTTGCACAAAATCCGATACGCTCTTTGACTATCTGCACAGATGATCAGTCCTACCACTGACAAGTTATAGATGTCTCTTCTCTAAAATTCTGTGTCATTTGTGGCTCCAACCTTTGCATTGATGAGAATTCTACAGTAATTTTTGAATGAGTCAACATTTCATCGTACCCCTAGCACTTTGACTAAAGAAACTGCACTTGATAAGACTGAAGTGCTTATTGTTAAGTTATCCAAAAACTTTCCACCTCTTGTCAAATTGATGAGGTCTGTTACAAATCAACCCGGACTGTGGCAAGTACATGCCAACCACACAAAACAAACCTCAAACTCTCATTTATAATTCTATGCATATATGAGAGGAACACTTACATTGTAAAATATGGACTGAATGCAAACTTTCTAGACATAAAACAACCATAAACGGAGTGACATGTCATTAAACCAAATCAATCAATAATTTATTAGTTGTTTCTTATATTTTGATGTCGCTCTTATGAATGCTAGTTGAAAGTAGATTTTAGGAAACCATTTGCTAAAATGAACCGACTTTTATTAGCTGTGTTTAAATGTTGTACCCATTAAGATTTATAAAAATTGTCGGCCATATTTAATTTCATGACTCATTAAAGCCTAACTGCTACTTTAAACATATTGCTCGGCTCATTTTTTTGTTGTTGCTGATTTTGATACAGCATTTAATGTTTGCTCTATACTCAAGTTAGCTATCAGCTCCCAAATTGGAAATGAGTGTATGAACATGGTCATAAATATTTGCGTCATCTCGGCTCAAATATTTCCAGTTTACAACCTATTTTCTGCCGTTTTATCATGACCATCTCCTGCTTAGTTTGTTTGTTACAAAGACAACAGTTTTGGAACTTATTGATTGCACCACATAATATAAGTAATTTGCTTTCTGAATTCTCTAGAATCGGCTAAATTATGTTTATGATTATTTATGTCAGGGCATCCAGCTGCCAACGTGTGACCTCTTGCTGAGAACTAGAAGGGAAGTGTGGCAACTTCGTCAAAGCCAAGATCCAAACTATACCAAACCATCACCAACTGAACTCATTGCTTTCCAGCAGGACTTGACATGTCTTCGTCACATTGCTGCTAATGTTAAATTAGCTTTGAAGAAGGTGAGTGTTAAAGAGAAATATTATTAAAATGTCATTGTCAGTTAAAATAAAATTCAAATTATTTTTCTAACATAATCATCTCGTATTTTGTCTTTTTTAAGCTTTTGATTGTAAGAAATCAAAAGGTTAGCAAATCGATTGAATTGATAACCTTTTACTTTTGTGTAATTAAAATTTTAGTACAAATGTAACATTTCTCACACACACAGACTTATGTGATGAAAAGCTGTTTTAAACATATTTCTGACATCTACAGTTAATATGGTATATTTGGTAGTTTCAAATGTTTTTAATACAATTTCTTTTTCTCTTTGTAAAAGGCTCAAAAATATTTTATTTACCTGACTAATATCAAAACTCAAGAATTTTGTGTTTTCTATAATTTTAACATTCACAATTCTGTATGTATGCCAGATTCTTTTAAATCACAACAATGTCTAAGAAGATGTGCACACACAGCCAGCACTATCTTCTATCTCCGAACTCAACAACTAGGTTTGGGCGTAAGCCTTCTGGGCGGAGGGGTTAGTAAGGGTGGTTTCGGTAACACTTTCAAGACCTCTTTCAATTATTCCTAACAATAACATTTTTATGTTTCGAAGAATTTTTTACATGACGATTGATAATTTGCATTATTTTGATCACTTTCTTTATTAAATGTTATTCTCACAACATTTTGGCTTATGTAACCTCCAACCTTTTTCAGGTGCATCTTGTTGAACTCCGAGAATCTGTGCAGAATTTCGAATGGAATCCTTTATTTAATTCATGGCGTAGCTTGCTCTCATTCCGTCAACTGTGACCGGGTAGAAGTCTTAAGTAATTCAGACCTGTGGCGTAACGGATAAAAGTGCTAAGTAATAATAAGTTCTAAGTGATGGTCTTCTAGAAGTTTAAGGTTCAATCCTCAGTGCAAGAATACTAAGAATATAATTAGAAATTACTTAAGACTTCTACTCAGTCATGGCTAACGGAACGAGAGCCAGCTATCCCCGTGGATTAAATTAAGGGTTTCGTTTGAAATTCTGTACAAATTCCAGTGTTCGACAAGATACACCATAAGAAGGTCGGAGGTTATATCGGCCAAAACGTTGTGAGAATAACATCCAAGAGAACAGTAGTCCAAATAATACAAATAATATTTTCATTTATTCATTTTTTTTAAACATTGCATCTGCGTCAATCTGGTTTATCTAAATTTCAATTCATCTAATTTCCTCTTTAAAAAAAAAAAAAATGCTATGATGTTAAATACGGAACTTGTATTCCTTATGAAATATATACTTTATTGAATAAATGCTGGCAATTAGATGATTCTGTTTTTTTTTTGTGATTCAATTTTACATCAATAACACTGAAACAGCAATAAAGATGAGCAATGGTTTTCCATCACAAATCAGATAATGTAGAGAAAAATAGCTATGTAACCAGAACCAAAAAAATTTTTAACAAATTTTTTTAAATAGCTATAAAAATAAATAAATAAAAATAGCTATGTAACCAGAACCAAATAAATAAAAAAAATTTTTTAAATAGCTATAAAAATAAATAAATAAAAATAGCTATGTAACCAGAACCAAATAAATAAAAATAAAAATTTAAATAGCTATAAAAATAAATAAATAAAAATAGCTATGTAACCAGAACCAAATAAATAAAAAAAACATTTTTTAAATAGCTATACAAATAAAAAAATTAATAAATAAATATAAATAGCTATGTAACCAGAACCAAATAAATAAAAAAAATTTTTTTAAATAGCTATACAAATAAAATTTAAAAAAATAAAGAGCTATGTAACACAAACCTTTTTTTTTTTTTTTTAAACATCTTTAAAATTAATTTAATCGCTTCATTACTAATGTTCTGATAAATTTCTGTGTTATTTTTATTAAAATACTCAAGTGCTCTTATTTTCTATTGATCAGGTTTTCTTGTATGAGGCTACAGCTCGTATCATGGCTGGTGCTAACCCAAGTCGTACCCAACAACTTCTTGACCAAAGTATCAGAAGAAGATTTGGCAAAAATAAAGAAGGTATGTAATCCAAAAAGAAAATTGAATGTATATGTTGTGGTCTACCTCTCGTAGCCAAGGGATGATGCTGTTCTGATTCTTCTCTCACGACTGGTAACTTGAATAAAGAAACAATAATTTAATCTTACAATATATTTTATTTACCATAACTATATGGATATCTATCTTTCCTTAGCTAAGTGTTGATTCTGGTTTGATCACGACAATGGTCTTGCAGGATCTTACATTACATGCTTCTTTACTAAAATTCAGACTGCAACTGATTATTGAACTTCAAATCATTTCTATGTCACATTATTAAACTAACCAATCAGATCCGCTTACCGTACATGAAGCCACAGCTGACCTTAAAGATCATCATGTCACTCATACCTAATGATTTGACTAACCATATCTACACTTAACTCTAAAAGCACAGTATTCCAACTAATATATAACAGTTCATTGCTATTAACCGTATGTCTTGCCATCCTTCTTTACATGCGTGAGGCCTGGGTTCCTTACAATATATCTAAGATGATGTCGCTTCTCACAATTCGCCGGAAAGAACAATGTCTGGAATCAGTTTCTTCCTTGCTCTCTGATGGCTGAGAAGGTCGATTCTATAAAATTGAATCCTTACAAATTTGCAGTCAACAACCCATGTGTGGTTTAAAATGGTGGCACAAAGTCATCTATACGGAGAGGCTGAAAGGAGAGGGTCTGCCTTCTCAGCTATTAGAAAGCTCATCAGCGAGGAGGAAACTGATTCCAGACACTGTCCTTTCTGGCTAATTGTGAGAAACGACGTTGTCTACATACGATGGACGGCTACTACTGTTAACCCCAATTGGTCTAATCTAAATTGTAAAGCATTTATCAGTGCAAAACTTTGCAAATTGTTGTTGACATATATTCAATCATTCACAAATTACAGAAAAACTTTAAAAATTGTTGCCCGGGATGCAGTTAACTTCTTATTTACTTCCCTCCCATCGAGGTCAGTTAGACATAAGGTCGGTTTTAATGTGACGAAAATCAATTTCCCCCAAAACAGGGTACTCTGGATTGGAACAAAAATTAAAATTGCCTCAATCTAGGAAGATTTCTATTTCACTGACAGAGGACAGAAAACATAAAGAGTAGTATTAGAAACGGCCATGGGCTGTAAGGTAGGCAATTCCTTATATTCAATATAAAATGAGTTATTCTCCCTTGCTGCTTTTTTTTTTTGTTTTGTTTTTTTCTCCTTTCCAGTCATATTTGAAAAATATTTCCATTTTAACAGTTGTTTGGATAGGAGTACATCATTTTTTAAGTAAACTAGCAAAGTATGTTATTCTAGTACCAATAATATGGTATGTACGGTAAAATCATGTTGACACACTGGTTCCCGTTAGATCACCGAAGTTAAGCGACGTTGAGCCTGGTTAATACTAAAATGGGTGACCATTTAGGAATACCAGGTGCTGTATGTGCTCTACGCTTATATCGGCATTGTTTCCAGTCGTCCTGGACTTCTCCTTGCCTCTGGAATCAAGCAGTGTCGACTCAAGAGAAGTGTGGTTGGGAATTGGTCAACGCTTGCTTCACAATTACATGCGCAGCCACCCTTACAGAGGGTATCCATTGTCTCTTTAGACTGAACGGAGGTCATGATGAATAACATAGTGCAAAAATAAAAAAAACTGAAAATTGGCCAATCAGAATCAAAGTTTGATATGTCAGCTTAAATGCCATTTAGGTCTAACTTTTTAAACCCCACAAGATAACTGTTAGAAGAAAAGATAGACCCATATGTTTTCCATCTGGATTGTTAGAATACATAAACAAATGTTTGACAACTTTTTATTTTGGTTTATGTTTTAAGTTTCATTTAGTTGATTATCTAATCATTCCATTTTAGTTTTTATAATGAAATAAATATTATTTTTTTGTAGATGATGACGAGTTTCACCCAAATTTTGAGAAGTTCATTAGTAACCATGACGAAGCTTCAGCTTTGATACTTGCCAGCTGCCACTTACCGTCAGCACCTTCCACCTCGGAATTGTTGGTTGGTGACAATCTTAGCCGGCGACAAATGCTTGAAGAAGCCGCTCGGGTTTACGATTCATTGCAGGACAAGCGTGCGGTGAACATGTGTCACAACTTGATGAAGAATTTGGAAGCAGATAAATGTAAACCGTCCCTGGTACCTGGTATGCGACAACTCCTTTGTCAACCCATGCCACAGACGGTCAAGTGTTAACACTCTTGACCTTCATAATATCCCTTTTTGAGAAGTTGTCACAAAGAAATTTAAAAACTAAAACTTGGCAACTCTTAAGAAACTGTAGATATCTTATTCCAGGTTTGTTGTCTGAAAAATCACTTTCGTTTGATTCTTGTATTGAAGATATCAGTTTTATAATGCAATTTGTCTAACAGTTACAAAAGTAATCCATATTAACTAAGTTTAATTTTTCTTTTCTTCTTTGAATATTATTTCATAAAGAGTCGTAAAAAAATATTTTCTCTGCACTGAAATAAGACATTTTAAAAAATGTTTGACTTGGTATCATTTATTTCTCTTTGCCTTCATTTTTTATTACTTTTCTTATTTTAAACTCGACAAACCTTACAATCTTTGTAATCCACTGTATCATCTTTATTTATATACAATAGTATAACTTCTCTACTTGTAATAGTATTGAACATTTAGATTTAATACATATTATTTACCATAACCAACCAAATATAAAATGGTTACCTAATATTGTCATGGTGTAGGAAATAATATCATGTTAAGAAATGTATTCTTTATATTTTGAAAATTTGTTTATTTTTATTTAGAATTTATTTAATAAAAATTTCACTTCTATTAACAATTGAGTCTTTACATCAATTGTTAATAGTCGTATAATAACCAATATCATTAGATCGTAAATTCACCAAAGACCCAAAGAGTACCCATAAAACGGCTCCAGATAGTCAAATCAACTCAAAATCAATTTCACTTTCATCCCCAATTTAATCTAGGAGTATCCGCCATAGTAATATTTGTTCCGTTTTTTGGGGGTTTTTTTCTTCTCCAATATCTCTGTTACTTATAACTTCAGAGATTTAACGCCATTCATATATTCACCAACACGCTTATTAAATCTAAAATATTTCAGCAGCAATAGCACTAATCTAAACTCTCAGCTGTACATGAATGTCAATCCTTTTTCACAGACTTCATTGGTTGAGTCTGAAAATTTCCTGACAATTGATCAAGTCTGCTCTTTTCAGAGTTTTTCTTTAATTGAAAGTTGTATGATGCCAAACAAGTCGGTGATGATTTTTTTTTTTTTAGTTTTTCATAGATTTAGTGTTTGCTGCACTTTAAAGAAATTAACGTATAAACAGCATATAGTTTTCGAATCTTGCTCTTACGTTATAATTGAGTCTTTTTCGTTTTGGTCATTTTATCGGGGTTTTTTTTCTTTCTTTCTCAGTTACAAAAATTATATTTCTTTGTCATGTGTCACTATTTATTTGCAGCATACAGGGAGGAATATCAGCTTCATTACCACCTCTAACCAAATCTTTTAAAGAAAAGAAACTATTTCTGTGCCTTAAAAGCAAAGTCATTTTGACTCATCATTTGTCTAAATTATCTGCAATTAAATATGATTTATCTTTAAAATTAATTTAATCGTTTTTCTTCTTTCAAGTTAAATTCAATGGCAAAACATCTGATATTTTTGTTTTACATAAAAAGTATCGAATGGTGTAAATCTTCTCAGAGGCAAGAAATGGTTTGATCTTATCTTATGATAATTACGTGGGTGCTTCTTTATAATCATGCCGCTATGAAAAAGGGGGTTTATTTTTTTTTAAATTTCCAATTTTGGGAGGTCATAAACATTCAGAATCTGTGCATTTCTAGAACAAACTTAGTTTTATGTATTTTTCCTTAAACTTTCCATGATTGTATTAGACTGTCGGCCATGTCGGTTGTTCCTGTATTAAACAACAGCAACAGAAAACGTTCACTATTTTGATTTGTGGTTGCTTCCTGAACCAATCTTTTGCTACTTCGAGAACATAATTCTAGGAGTTATCCTAATTTTGGAAATGAAAAAAAAAAAAAAAAAAATGATCATAAAGTGAAACCATTAAAACACTTCATTTAAAAACAAATGAGAAAGATTAAAATAATTTATTTTTATGATCATTTTTCTTACTTCTAAAATTAGGTTCACTAAGCAAATTGCTGTAGTCTAACACAGAGGCAAACATGGCTGATAAACATGACTATCGTGTATTGGGTAAAATCTTCAAATTCAATTAAAATCTATTTGTTATTGAAATCCACCAATATTCCATTGGCATAACACCCCTAAAAAATTAAACGATTTTAAAAAAATGAGATTAAAAAAAAAAAATTAATTTTTATTTAAAATATGTCCAGCTCTGATCACAGAATATTTTTATACTCTGCAGCAGCTGTAGAGATAATTGATTTGACGATAATTTTGAATGTTCTTTTCCTTTTTTCTTTGTCCTATACAAAATAGATAACTTAATCCAGTTGGTTCTACAAAGATACTCTTCCCAAAGATTAATCTCTTTTCATTATTTCAGACCAACAATTTCTCTGGTCACAACTTCTTTCGAGAAAACCGGATTTCTATCTCTCTAGACATGACATCTTTAACCTTGGAATAAAAAGCACTTAATTTTATTCAATAAAAAAAATCTCCGCATTATTTTTGAGTGAAATAAGTTTTATTTTGCCACTGAGGAAAACTTACAACTTTTATTTTATTTTTATTTATTTTTTTCTGAATTTATTTTTTAAAGAATGGATTTTGTTTACTCAGACCCAATGCTACAAACATTTTGATTTTGTATGGATTCACCTTTCGACAAATCCATTGGAGAAAATGATATTTTAGATTTAATTCTAGTTTTACCCTCTTTGGTGCCAACTTACTGTGAAAAATTACTTGTATCAGCTGTAATGAGAAAGTCTTAAACTATTTTAATTGAATAAATCATTAACCGTTTTCTAGTGTTTATTTTTAACTTTTTATCGAAACATCAACCGGTTGAATTGCCTTGGGTAACTCATAACCTCATCTTATGTTGTAAATGTTCTTAAAGGTTGTCTATCACACATCACCATTATTACATGTAGATGGTGTTTCTGTATAAATATTGAATATTCATGAATAAAATAACAAATCTGGTATTTATAAACAAATTGGCTGTTTTCCTTTCAATGTGTATGTATTTTTTTTTCTTCTAACATTTGGTGGGTTAAATAAAAAAAAAAATGCATTCATCCATTTGGCCATTCTGTTCAAAGTAGTTTGCATTTTAAATTACATTTTAATTTCCAGGTATTGCCACAACCCGGCAAGCATTTATTTATTTATGAAAATAAGATATGGGTGCAGATGGTCCAAATAGCCTATGAATTTCTCCAGTCTAAAACTAATAAATCAACAGTAAGAGTATACTTATATGCCATTGTCCTATCCTAGTCTTTTTCACTGGTTCCTTTTTGCATTGTTCTTTATTTTATTTTTTTTCTGATACCATTTGCTTATCGGCACTCACTGCTTATAATATAACAAAAACAAAATTGAATAAACAAATCCCGGGCAAAGCCGTATAGGGACAACTAGTAACTTATAAAATTGTCAATTTCTTCACCTCTCCTGCATACTAAACCAGTCGTAAAATTGGCATATACATATACATATACTCTCAATGTCCTATCCTAGACTTTCTCACTCGTTCCCTTTCACTGTTTTTCTTTGTTCCTTCTGCTGTTGGCTTCTAAATGCTCTGGGTTATTTTTTTTTTTCATCTAACGCAATAATGAATGCCTGTCTAATTTATATTTAATATTCTATCCCTATACTCACAGTATCAATGCTGGTTTAGCATTATTAGACTTGTCTTGTGTTCGGAAAAGATGGCAAAAAAGTTATAGATTATTTAGACTATCCATTACTACAAAAGTCTGATTTTCATAAATCAATTTCCTACCAGCATTTATTTATCATCTCCCCCCCCCCCCCCCCCCCCACACACACACTCATTTCAAATCCGGATAAAATGACTGCCATTTTGATAGTTTACAATTAAATTACACTGAAAATGTGGGTGTCCAGTTCAAGCAACAAATTGAAATTGGGTTTTTTTTTTGTTTGTCTTTTTTTAATCATTAAAATTATGCATGACGCAGTTCCAAGAGGATGCACAAGTAACTCCACTCTAACCCTGAACAATATTTGGGCTTGTTGGATGCTAAATAGTTACCACAGTTCAAATAAGATTGTCTTGTTTGATAGTGAGTCTTTTGAAACCAAATGTTAATATTGTCCGTAACAAATAAAAAAACATCTTACATTTTCACATTCTGGTCGATATACCTGCAGCTTTTATCTCCAAATTACTCTTCCAGCATTGGAGACTAGGGTTGACGGTGCTCTATCTCGGACGGTAACTGGAACGTATTCATACAGAAAGCTGACAATCATTTTATGGTAATAAAAAAAAAATATATATTTAAGTTATAACAGAGTTTAATCCCACAGTCAAGTCATACCAAAAACTCAAATTGGTACTTGATGCCTTTCTAAACACTCACCCTTTATCCTCACTTTATAATGCTGAGTGGAGTAATCCAGGGAAAGGAGTGGCACACTCCCCTACATCTCTGTATAGTAGCCAACGAAAAGGGAGCCTTCGGATAGCCCTCGATTATGGTCAATCTATTTTATTATGGATCCATTTTTCTTAATTGAGTTTCTTCTGGTTTGATCATCCCACATTTAACAGGATTTTACATTGAATATCTTCCTTGCTAAATTTTAATCCACACCTCTGTATCATTTCAAATGTCTAATCATATAACTCGGCGAAGGAGACGTTCATCCAAGCACATATTAATGGTCAAATCTTCTCTGTAACCGTAAGCAAATTAATTTACTGTTACCAGAACAAATAATCATCAGATGAGTCCATTCAACGAGCCATGAAAATGCTATTTTAAACTGAAATGTTACCAACCAACTAACAAGGCCTCTCGGATGTGTGTATGCATCTAAGTAATCTCGTTTTCCAACACGTGGAGCAATAAACTACATCAGAAAAGAGCTGGATACAGCTGGCTTCTCTTTCCAAATTAGACCGTTAGGCTTTCACCATGGTGATAAAAAGCGACTGGAAGGGGGTCATTGATTTGGGATGCTACCTTTGGTGACTCATCTTTAAACTGTTTTTTAAAAATATGTAAATAAATGATAACTATTCTTCTCTTGTGGACAGATTTAATTTGACTCCAATGGAGACTTCTAGAGCTGTTGACCCATGTTAGTTGCGTTTCTTTGGATAAGTGGCAGAAGTGTGGCTCTTGTAGCATGTCTTACTGGCAGTGGTGCGGGATAATGCTTTCACAATAATTGCAGCTGACAGGGGATACCCCACTCCACCCAATGAAACTTTTTTTTTTTTTTTTTACAATAAAAAAAATATTGCTGTTTAAAATTTTTATCCATATCCCTTCTTTCCTAATTATTTCTTTAAAAAAAAAAAAACAACTTTCTAGTTTGAGCACAGATGGAGAAATTTTGACATCTTTTAAAAATATTTCAACTTCTGAATTTTTTTTTTTTAATAGAACAAATTCATATACAAACATGTTTCATCGTCCTAAAAATCTACCTATAACAGTAGATGATAGCCATAAATATGTTGCCGTGTCTAAAATTTTCTGTGTATATTTTCCTATACTTGTCGAAGACAACCAGAGAAAACATTCTAGCATGGAAATTTTGAAGAGAAGCCATTTAAAATGAATCTGTGTTTGCAATTTACAGGTTAAAGTTTCACAAAAGTACATTTCCTCTTGAGCAATGGCTTTGATACAATAGCGTGACATATTCAAAAATGACTCGGCATCTTTGGTGATATTCAATTTGGCTTCAATTCCTCGAAGTACGTCGTTTGTTTTTAATATAAGAAGCATTTGTCTGGGTATACGTTCTAAAACTTGGGAAATTTCTACCATATAATCCAGGACTTGGTTCTGAATTTCTTCCACCTGCAAGTTAAAAAAAAAAAAATTTTTTTTAATAGAATTATATGAATTCATTTATTTCAAGAATAAATTTTAAGATAAAAAAAATCAAATAAGTTTAAGCACTTTCACTTTCCTGGAAAGTTCTTAATCAAAATATTTTTTTAATATTTGAGATTTTTATAAAGTAAGCTTTGTTTACTGAAAAATAAAAATTTTCCATTCAAATTATTTCAATTTTGAATGCTTTGTTTACACAGCATAACCCTATTTTAAATCCAGAATTTATTTTTCTAATTTTATCAAATTTAAAGATTTATTTTATATTAAAATGCACACAAGGAAAGTTGTGATTCAGTCAATGACTTCCTATCATATATGTATCGGCACAGGTAACAATATATAAATATATATTTTCTTATAAAAGGGGTTCCGAGGAAAACCTAAAACTTAGAGTATATATATATATATATATATATATATATATATATATATATACTCTATTTTTTACTTCTAATAAAATTCCTCAAAATGTCAGCAAATTTCAATAACTCAAGAAAATTAAACATTTTCTAAATCCATAACTTCTGTTGTGTAGTCTTTTTATTTTAAATTTTCACCATGGGAGTTTATTTTTTTGTTTTAATTACTTTAAAGTACTTTTAGACATGACACCCAAGGTGCATGAAGAACTTACTCTCGGATAGGTATTCCAGCTATTAATAATTCTGGCATAAGACTATTGACCATTATTATCTCCCTTGCATTTATTCTTGGTAACCGACCACAATAAGCCGCTTCAAGTGTAGGAGTTTATAATTTCGATCTGCCTGTGCGTGGAAAATTCAGAACAAGATTCTTCCGTTTTCTGGTGCAACTTTCAAAGTTTAGTTCATTGCTCCTTTTTATGAGAAAGCATTTCATACCCTAGGAAGCATTACTTGTTGGGTTACTTTCCCTGATCGCGTCACATCGATTCCCAAAAGACAATTTTGCAAACATCTTTCTGTGTGTGTGTGGCGACGCATCACCTGAGATACTTCAAGTACAAAATTGTATGTTCTATTTTCAATCATGGCAATTTGTGTTTTTATTGTTAAATAAGAAGATTGAACTTTTTTTTCTTTTTCTTTTTTAATTTGCCCTTCAATCATACAGATGTGTATTTACTTGAGATTCAGAAATTAGATAAATTTCTCAAATAAAAAAAAATATATATTATATATATATATATAAACACATACACACAGCAATAAAAATAAAGTTTTTTTTTTATGATTAGCAGGACTCATGGTAATCTTACAGTCTACTATATTATTAAAGTTTTCCAGAATTGCCTGACCACTTTAATGGAAATATGTGATTGATGGTCTTTGAGCAGAGCACCAATAAATTAATGAAAGTGGTTCAACTTAATGATTTTTAAACTAAATTTCAAAGTGTGTGGGGGGGGGGGGGGGGGGGGGGCTTATAAATCAGAAAAATAAAACATTTTCACATGTTTTAAAAAAAAAAAGTCTGAATCAAAGAAAACAAGAGCTTCTGTACCTCATCTTTGCTGACAGGCTTCTTGCCAATGCCGGAGACAACAGAGTTCCATGATCGAGCAGTAAGGATACATGCAAAGAGACCATAGAGCTCTCCACAATTCATCTTATTTGCATAGTGTTTAATACCTTCAAGGTCAGCTTTGATTAAAGACATCCAAAGGTGGCAGTAATTCAATCGGAATTCATCAGTTAATGTCTAGAAAAGAAAAAAAACAAAGTTTACAAATACTCAATATGAAAAAGTGATTTGTACTTTTTGCAATCTGATTTTAAAAAGTCAACTTTTCCCAGTGTTTCATCCCTTGATGCCTTTTTAATTGTTTTTTTTTAATGATACATTGACTAACTCTATTTTATAAAGCACCAGGTGCCCATTGGTGAGAAATTATGTGATTATTTTGTAAATTTAGCATTTTCCGGGAAATTCTGGAAAGTTTGAGGGGAAATTTTTTAGTTCTAAAGTTCCAAAGCTTGTGGGCCTGATCTTTTACCTGTAATAGTAATAAAGAAATGCTCTGCTGAACTGGCCCCTGTCCTCTCCAAACTATACAATAAATGCCTAGCTGAATCTTGCTTCCCCGATAGCTGGAAAATTGCCTCTGTGGTACCAGTCTACAAGAATTCTGGGAATAGAACCGATCCTCAGAACTACCGCCCAATCAGTCTACTGCCGATCTTTGCTAAAAATCTTTGAATCCTTAATCAATCTAGCGATAGTCCGGCACTTAGTTAATGCTAAACTTCTTTCTGACCGCCAGTATGGATTTAGACAAGCACAATCTACTGCAGAGATCCTAACGGTCATCTTTGAATGCATGTATCATACACTCGACAAGGCAGGCGAAGCTAGGGCAGTAGCGCTTGATATATCCAAGGCCTTTGACAAGGTATGGCATAAAGGGCTTCTCCTGAAAATACGCTCATACAGTATTACTGGGCAATTACTTAATATAATTAGATCCTTCCTAACCAAAAGAAAGATCAAGGTTGTCCTCGATGGCCGTTCATCTAAGCAACATGACCTAAATGCTGGTGTACCCCAGGGATCTATCCTTGGACCTTTATTGTTTTTGATCTTCATAAACGATCTCCCTGATGACATAGAATCTGAGATTGGTTTATTTGCTGACGACATCACGCTTTACTCTCGTCATGTAGGTAAAACAGACGCGATCATATCCGAGGCAATGGCTGAATCCTTAGAAAATGATCTCCAGGCTGTAGTGGATTGGGGTCATAAATGGTTGGTAACTTTTAATGCTACAAAGACAAAGCTCTTTTTCTTCAATAACTACAAGAAACCTCTCCAACCACCGATTGTCATAGCAAATAACACCCTACCTGAGAGTTCAACATTCAAACTCCTCGGCCTAACTTTCACAGGTACCATGAATTGGAACAAATACATTGAAGACATTGCCAAGGCTGCAGCAAAGAAGGTGGGCTCTCTACCGTGCTAGTAAACTCTTCACACCTGACATTATCCTGTATCTCTACAAAACCACCATCTGCCCATGCATGGAGTATTGTTGCCACATCTGGGCTGGTGCATCATCTACTAGTCTCTCCCTCCTTGACAAGTTCCAAAACAGAGTCGCACACTTAATAGGTCTCTCACTGTCAACAAAGCTCCAGTCCCTGTCCCATCGCCGCAATGTAGCATCCTTATGTTTGTTTTACAAATACTTCAATGGATTATGCTTCGATGAACTGGCTACTCTGGTGCCCCCACAACGTAAATTCACTAGACCAACCTGACAATCAGCTAAATCCCATCCATTTATTGTGGAGGTCCCCAGATGCCAGAGAACTTTCTACTCTAATAACTTCTTTTCTCGTGCTCCTTGCCCCCTGTTTCCCCGGCGGTACTGACATGCAGAAATTTAAAACTAATGTAAACAGACATCTCACTGTGCAGCTCCCAATTTAGGTTGACCCCCCTCCCCCTATATATATTCAGTAAGAGGAGAAAAAATGCTTTCAGATAGATGAAAACAAAATTTTTCAGTGTTGCTTCTAGACCATTTGGTGATGGTTTGAAAATTGATTATTTTTCCTCAGACTTTTACTTGCACGCCCGAGGAAAGATGAAGTGACCGGTTAGTAAAAATTGTCTGACTTTAAACTGTTCTCAAATCTTAACCGTTGCATATTTTTACATGCAATTTTTTTGCATTGTGTTCCCTGGGTCTTCTAGTTAAAGAAATTCTAAGAAAATGTCATGTTATGAAACCTTAAAAAATTTAATAAATTCCCATTCTGAACGCACTGTGTAATGGTTCACTTCGAACTGTGCAGCTGCTATTGCTCAGAGGCAGCAAGCATTCTAACAATTCACCCGCCACAAGTCAACTACAAATAGACAGAAACTTGTAGCATCAAGAAATTATTGTAAGACTGGGTACAGCTAGTTTTGTGTAAAATAATCCAGCGACTTGGAAAAATTCTTCATTAGTAAAATAGGACATCAGGAAATTATGTGTGAATTGATCGTGTTACATGTAAACATGAATTTGTTTGGATTCCAATAAATGCTGCTAACATTCATCGGATGTTACCGCTTCAGTGATATTAGTTCCAATCAGTTAATATATACATATGTATAATAAAGTAAAAAAAAAAAATAACGAAAGGTAATTGGGAAGGACAGGAACAACAAAGCTTTCTTTGCTGAAACAAATCAAGCCATCTAATTCCTAACTTCTACCCAAATTGTCTACATTAGTTTCTAAGAAAACATTGAAAATTGTTGGAAGTCAAATTCCTCCCTATACTCTTTTTGTTTTGAGTCATTTATCAGTTGATGGTGAAACATTCACGAATTTCGTTCGTCACGATGCTCGCTCACTAATTGTGACCAGATACTCCGATCCCGATAGGCCAGTTTTCTTTTACAGAAGAATCTCAATTGTAATGAGGCCTTCCAGCCCATCGTTTGATCTTTGTGGACCACAGGAGCACTTTTACAACAGGTCCATTGTGTAGGGAAACATGTCCAGCCAGCACCAAAAGTCGGTGTTGAATAACTGCAAATATGTGTGAAAGGCAACTATACAGCATTTTGTTTGTGACATGGTCTTGTTAAAATATGTTGGAGACAACATGAAGCATTTTGTTTGTTACATGGTCTTGTTACAATATGTTGGAGACAACGTGTAGCATTTTCGTGTATGATCAATAAAGTTTCTAAGATTAAGCAACATTCAGTGTCTAAGAGTCTGATCCATAGAATATGATGGATTCGACCGATGCCTTGAAAACTTTCAGCTTGGTCTCATTTGTGATAGCGGCTTCTCCAGATTTTGCTGAGAGTTTATTGCACTCCACACCTACTCTTATTGCAAAATTAAAATTTCCAATTTCAAAGAATGCAGACACCTGTCATCTATGCTACTCTGAAAAGTTTACGATTGTTGAGAAATGATAGGGGGTGGGGGGTGGAGTGAAAAGGCAATACAGACATAGAAAAAAGCGGTTTTAACCAAATAGCAGTGATAAACGAAAAAGGTCATGTCGTTGTTGACAGAAATGAGCTTTTATTGTTTTTTTTTAAAAGTGGATTGTCACCAATTGGTCTTGGACTAACACGATTGATACTAAAAGAAAGGGTTAATATTCAATTTAGTAAAGATAGAAAAAGAAGTTGTAACGGATTATTTCAAGGTTATCGTTATAACCTCTCACCTGGCATAGACAGGTAAGTGTCACTCACATTCACTATCCAAGTTTATCATCCATGTTCCCTTCGACAAGAGGTTCGATGCTGTCTGGCTGTCTTCAGGCCAAGTCTCCAGTTATCATGATTGTGGGCATTGATCGTCTCCATTTGCCACTGTTTCTGGTCTTGCCTGATGGTTTCTTTCCATGTCTTCTTAGAGAGCTCGGCTTTCTTTTTGCTGTTCCATCTTAGGTCTCTGCAAGTACTGATATACCCCTTGCTTCTTTCAAGACGCTTTTCCCTTATTAGGACATCAACTTTTGGGATGAACAATTTCTCAAGTAGAACGTCTGGCCTCATGTTCTGGATCTGGTCTGGCTTTACGTTATATGTCATTTCTCTGGAGTCAGGCAAGTGAGGGCCCAACACTAACTGCCATACAACATCATGCTTCTTACGCAGCTATCATAGACCTTACCCCTGATAATAATTGCGACATGTATAGTAAATAAAACTGGATCAGATAACGGTAGCTAAAAAAAGCCAAATGTCAATCAGTCTTTAATTGACTTAATCTTCGACGGACGAATCGACCAAGGGCTACAAGTCTGCAATGGACACCAATTATCGCAATGGAGAGCAGGCTTACAACAAAAATCAACCAGAACTGAGCGGCAGACTAGTCGGCAAACTAATTGACTTAACAGGCGAAATATGCCTACTTATATCAAGCCCAAAATGTCATTGATTGGTCGACAAAACAAATCATTTGCATAACCAGATACGGCTCACTCTGTTGTCTCGGATGTCTGTCTACAACTGCTTGTTTGAGATAGCCACTGTCCCTTTTACACCGCAGACACAGCACACAAGTCGTCAGCACTTTGAAAGGGGCAGTGAGCAATTCATTGTTCGTATCAGCTTCCCTAAAGCTTTACATTATCAACAACTATAAGGTGTCAGCCACAACACGGATCAGGATAAAGAGAGAGAAATTATACCCATAGCTGCAAATATTTTTCTCGTATTGGTAACATGGGCAACTGTCTCATATTTACATAATCTTCAACAAAACTGCCCTCAAAAAACAAGACCTTCAATGAACAAGAGTTATCGCAAGGCGGAAGGGGACAAGCTTACAACATAACTGAGCGGCAGGCTAGTCGCCAAACTAACTGACAGAATAAGCGAAATACGCCTGTTTATATCAAGCCCAAAATGTTGATGATTGGTCAGCCGAACGAATCATTTGCATAACCAGATACGGTTCACTTTGTTGTCTCGGATGCCTGTCTACTCAAGAATCTCATAATTTGAAGGCTGCAAGTTCAATCACTGTACAGGCAGTGCATTTTCATTTCTTTCTATCAGCTCCACTATATTACATCCGTGAGTGGAGTGATAAAATGTTGGAGAAAAATGGTTGTAGCTAGAAAAAAGGATTAAACTTTTGATACCAATAATTAAAAAAAAAAAAAAGAGAAAGCAAGCTGCCCTTTCTACCTGATATAGATTGGCCTAAGATACCATCAGGAACTCTGGAATCAGCCATGCAGAGTTCAAATCCTATTAGATTTATTGTTTTGAATTGCACACTAATACTGTTAGGAAAGGTATAAACCCACAATTCCCCATGGTTTTTCTCTATTAAATAACTCAAAAGGGGTTCATATGTTATAATAATAAAGCATACAAACGAAACCTACCTGATATAAACCATGATCAAGTAACGTGAGATGTGTTTCCCCTTCCTTTGTTTTATGAACCATCATATTTCCGGGGTGAGGGTCGCAGTGCACGTATCCGTGTTGAAAGATCATCTCACTGAATATTTTGCTCATCTTCTTTGAAACCTGTGGAAGAAAGAAAAATTTCTTCAAGGAAACACAAAACTTAAGCATAAAATACAAATGGCTTCTTTTTTTATAATACTGTGCTTGCGCCTACATTAGTAGGGCAGTTACTGCCTAATTTGAGATCATGAAATCACCCAAAGGACTATTGAGGTTGTTCAAAAGTTTTGTTACCTTGGTGATACAATTGGATCACAGGGAGGAGCTGGTGTTAGTGTGATTGCAAGAGTTGGGAGTGGATGGAGTAAGTTCCGGAAACTTCTGCTATTACTAATCAGCAGAGTACTACCACTTCTATTTATCTTCCTCCCACAAGGTAAGATGTGACACAAGGTCGGGAAAGCGGGAAAAAAAACAGCGCTCGAGAATTTAAGCACTCTGGCTATTTAAAAATTGCCTGGGCAGCCCCGTCGGCATTCCCCGGTAGGGGCGCCTCAGGCGATTAGCAATAAACTAACCCCTTCTCAAAGGGTGAGAAGGCAAAGCCTGGGAGGGTGCACCTCCTAGAACTGCACAGGACGGACAACCGATAGACTGCCGTAAATCAAGACCCGAAGGCCCGGACAATACTGGGTGGGATAAAAACCAGCAGAGTACTACCACTGTCGACCAAGAGAAGTGTCTATCAGACATGTGTAAGTAATGTGATGACGTATGGAAGTGAAACCTGGCCAGTGAGGGTTGAGGATATGCTTTGCATGGAGAGAAATAATATGAGAAGGATGTGTAATGTGAGCCTTAAAGACAGGCTTAGATCTTATGATCGCAGAGGAAGATTAAATCTAGACAGTATAGGGAGGTGTGTGCAGAACAGGAAACTTTGAAATTGATGAGTTCTTGGGTAAGTAGATGTAGAACAGTTGAGATAGCAGGATCAGTTGGGAGTGGAAGGCCAAGCAAAAAATGGGAGGAAGTGATAAGGGTGAATTTGAGACAAAGAGGGATAAATAAAGACATGGCCAGAAACAGGTTAGCTTAAAAGTCAATTTCTAAAAGCCGTCAAACGCATGGTAGCATATAAAACGGATGTTAAACCAGATATGAAGATGAAGAAGAATCACGCAAATGCGAATAAAGATTAATTTAATATTAATCTGATGTTGTTTAATTTAATTCTGAACGCATAGATATGTCTTTACTTCTATGGAAGACATTTTGCCGGTAGCTTTAACCCCAGGTTAAAGGGTTTCTAAAGGAGTAGTACCTTACCAAGATAGTCTATTTGTGGCATTCTCAACTGGTTACCATGCATGCCAGCACTATGTCATGCACAAAATACAGCATCTCAATAGTGAATGACCGTCTGTGCATGGTGAACGAGGTTAGCCTGTTATTATGCATGGACAGAGACAACACAGTAAATCTAGTGTTGTAAACATGCACTATGCAGTTGCATGTTTAGTGGGTTGCATGTTTAATGAGTTGCATGTTTGCAATGCATACAAATAACATGCTTGCTGCAAGTGAAAAATGTTTAACTAAGAGATCACTAAAGATATGGGAAATATCTCTGGTTTAGGGTTGACCACCCAGAATTCGATTTTTCCACTTGAAAAATAGTGTATCTTTAAACAAGGATTCATGCTGAGAGATGAAGCCCATGAAAAAGTAATGGTTCTACAGATACGGGGTTACCTACTGTGGTTATGACCTACTCAGGGTCTTCCAATTTTAATGGCTGGCCAGGTACGGGGCCCCTAGGCAGTAGTCTTTTTATGTTCATAGATAAGGCTGGTCATTATTTTCAAGCGGGTTTTCTAGTGTGGGCCCAGTGAAAGCTATCACACGGCACACAGACAACGTACGTTCACAGAAAAGTAAACCTTGAACAACAATCCCTTTATTCTTTCTTTACGGAATAGTTGTAGTTCTTGTGGTGACCATCGACAAACAGATGCTTTGATAGAGAGAAAATTGTAGAAGACCATTTTTTACAACAGCGATCGGGGAATCATAAAAGTGTAAAGTGAACACATTTGGTGAGCTGTTTATCTAGTACTTCAGTATAATCTGCTAAACCACACATGTGATTATACAGAACAATCTACTCCTGGGCGGCGTTTTGTTCTCAAGCATGTGGCGAAGCAAGACTAGTAATCACAGAAGTGTGAAGCTGCTAGTAACCGTGAATGTTTGATTCCGTGTCTACTGATTATATATAAGATTAAAAAATAAATATTTTTTTTAAATAAAGCAATCAATATAGGTCATCTATGATCTTGCAAACTGTTTCTATGTTAGTATGTTTATTCAGGTAAGCAAAACTTAAAATGAACCTTTGAACTGATTTAGACCATGGTAATATAATGATTTCTGTAAATCTAAATGAATAAATGTGAAAGTTTGTTTCATTTATCACACCTATATTACCATCAAAACGACACTTAATTAAATCAATAATGCAACATCTTTTGATATATGGTATATATAGTAAAGACCAAAGACCCAAACAGCTATTTGTATGCCTCATTTGCATAACTATTTTTGTACAGTTTAAAATAAATTAATGTTTTGTGTTATTCATTTGTAATTGTTCTATTTTCTATATATATGAAATAGTTTTGTTGATATTAACTAATTAATTAAAGTGATTTAAAAAAGGGATAAATTACTAAAACCTTTAAAATATTTGTTCATTAATTTTCAAGGAGGGATTTTAAATGAAAATTAACATAGCTAGATAGAAAGAACGGCATACTAATGAACGCATAAGCAAGAAGAATTCACAGAGAGAGAGAGGGGAGGAGGCGACTCTCTCTCTCTCTCTCTCTCTCTTTCTCTCTCTCTCTTTCTCTTATTAGCAATGTCGAATTTTCTTTTTTATGGTTTTTAAATGTAATGATTGTTTTGATCATGTGAACAAATGTTTTGCATTTGTGTTCAAATGTTTCTTTCCGGTCTTTTCTTCAGGGGGACTGACTTGATTTTCAACAAGTTGCCATCCAGTTATAAATTGTAAGTTAAAAAAAAAGAAGACCCTCCCCATCCACACACACATATATGCATGCACCATCGCTCATGCTAAAAATAGAATAAAAGTGTAGCGATCTCCATGGCAAAACAGATTAACATTTAAACAGCTAAACTTGGCTGTGTTAATTTACATTCTACGATGAAAAAAACCAAAAAACAACATTTTATTGAGAGTCCAATTTCAAAGAAATCTGTCTAGTTTTGCAATTTAAAATACATTTTTTTTAAATGGTTGAAAGTGGGAATTCAGAAGTCTATGACTAAACTCCAAACGTTAAACAAAAAAAAAAACCCAATTCGGTTCAATTCCTGTAGGAGCACAAAAACTCTGTGTAACTTTCAGCTCCAATGAATGAAAAATAATTCTGCTCACCGCAGAATCTCACTCGACACTCTCCTCTCCCTTCTGCTGATTTTCTTCTTTTTCTTAGCAGATTTTCCTTCAGTTAATTCCGCTTAACCAATCAGAAAAAAGATAATCCGCTGGCTTACTATTTGTTGTTAAGGCGAATCCACGTATTATTGTGCAGCAACCAGTAGATTTGTTACTTCGAGGTTGCGAGTTAAATCCTCACTAGAAAACTAGTAAGCCAAAACTTATTTCCCTCTTACTGCGGGGGATGAAGTAAGTCCGGGCCATCTCCACCGCTCGATTCTGGCTCAAGATCATCAATTCTGCCACAATGGTAAATTTTGGTTTTGTGCCTTTTTCTCTGAAAATACAAATGGTCTTTAACAAAACAATAAAAGGAGGAATAAAGAAATCAATATAAACTTATCCAACCAACCATGTCTATAAACTTATCCAACCCAACCATGTCTATAAACTTATCCAACCCAACCATGTCTATAAACTTATCCAACCCAACCATGTCTATAAACTTATCCAACCCAACCATGTCTATAAACTTATTCAACCAACCATGTCTATAAACTTATCCAACCAACCATGTGTATAAACTTATCCAACCCAACCATGTCTATAAACTTATCCAACCCAACCATGTCTATAAACTTATCCAACCCAACCATGTCTATAAACTTATCCAACCAACCATGTGTATAAACTTATCCAACCAACAGAAAAGAATGAGTTTCGCTTGAGTGAGATGAAATGTCTAAAGAAAGATAACTACCTCATTCACAGATATCTTATTCTTCGTCATGTATTCCTTATCATCGATAGTTCCTCCTTCACAGTATTCCATGGTTAGAACGCGGCTTGATGAAAAGTTCCAATGAATGCGTGGCACCTGAAAAATAGGATTTAAAAATGCTTTTTACAAATCTATCTCACGGTAGCAAAAATTCTTATCTGAAATGTTCACAAAATAATACTCAAAATCTATATGAGCGAGGTGGGAAAGAGATTAAGTTACATAGTAAGGTACAATAATAGCCCCCCACCCCACCCCGAACAAGAACACCTCCCCACATCAACTGGGAGTGGCCAGACCAATTCATCCATCAATAGGTGGGACTAAGCACACAAATGTAAGAGTTACACTTTTTTTTTGTTTTACTTATATTCAACCCCCAAACAAGACACATTGCCACTGAAACGTAAGAGGCTACTGTGAATTAGGAGCCAGATTATAGAGATGTTTGTTCACATTACATTTAAATTTCTGCATGTTGATACAGTCTGGGAAACAGGGAGCAGGGAGAGAATTCCAAAGGCAAGCAGTTTGAGGAAAGAAGCTATTAGCGTAGAAAGCTTTCCGGCATCTGGAAACCTCTATCGTGAAGAGGTGGGATTTTTCTGATTGTCGGGTTGACAGGGGGGGGGGGGTATTTACGTCGAGGGGACACCAGAGCAGCAAGTTCGTCGGAACACATTCCATTGAAGCACTTGTAAAACAGCACAGGGATACAACATTGCAGCGATGGGACAGGGGCTGGAGCTTAGTAGACAGTGTTGGACCTTTTAGATTAGAGACTCTTTTTTTTTTTACACTGTTTTAGAGGGAGAGCTTAATGGAACCAATACGTTTTTAAATCTCATCTGAAAGTTTTCAATCCTGTCCATGCATAATCATGAAACCAGACAAATTTATTTGAAAAAATTAATTACATTAGTGACATACTCCGGCAATTTGTTACAGTAAAATAATGCAACATCTTTTGAAATACTGTATATATAGTAAAGACCAAAGACCCAAACACAGCTATTTGTATGCTTCATTTGCATAACTATTTGGCAAACAGTTTATAATAAATTAATGTTTTTTGTTATTCATTTGTAATTGTTCTATCCTGATGTTTTACAGAGTTTTATTTAATGGAGTATGAACTTTTATTTATATCTTCTATCTTCTGCTATATATATAAAACTCAATGTCTGTGTGTATGTATGTATGTGTGTGTGTGATGCTTGTGTGTTCCCTATAGAAAGAAAGGTTAGAGAATCTACATAAAATCTAAAAGTGTATTATATAAAATTTACCGAAAAAGACAATGGGAGTGTCCCCGATTCTTTAAGCGCACCCCTAAGGGGACTATAAAGGCATAACCTCCTTAAATCTTCAAATATATCCTATTTTTATGAAATTTAAATCATATGTATAAAAATTTTCAGAAAGCAATGGAAGTGGTCTCGATTCCTTAAATGCCCTCCTAACTAAAGTAACCTATGGGGGCTGAACCTCCTTTAAAACTTCAAATCTATCCTATTTTGATGAAATTTATGTCATATGTATAAAATTCTCTGGGAAAGACCATGGAAGTGGTCCCGAATTTTTACATTACCCTCTATGTGCCTAATATCCATGTGCCCCCACCTCTAAGTGCCCCATCAGGACAGAATCGCCTTAAAACTTCAAGTATGTATATCTGATTTTAACAAAATTTAAGCCATATGTATAAGACACTAATTCAGAGAGTTTCCCAACATTTCAGATTCTTCCTACTATATTAGTGGTGAAACGGAAAGAGTAAAAACAAAGAAAGTAATATGGTGTTCTGAGCAGAGTGAAAAAGTATATAGTAGTGAACCTCATTCAATCCCGAACAACGTCAGGTCTTCCTGCTGGTATATAGATATATATATATATATATAGATAGATAGATAGATATAAAAGAGAAAATTTGTTATACAAATCAATATGTAAACCGTTAGAAAATTTAAAAAGTTTTAATAAGGATTAAATTTTCCAAGGAATCTCATGACACCATGGAGTTACTAATGTTCAATTATCGATTCCTATTATCGCTTACGAGGGATGCAATTAAAAACAAAGACTTACACCAAGATCAAACACAACTTTTCTCAAGTAAAATTTTACAAAGAATACAATGGTGATAATAATTTTGTATTAGGTTTTTTTTTAATATTGTGGGGTCAGGATTCATGCTGGATATCCATAAACAGTAAAGATGACAGCTTACTTTATTTTAAAAATTAAATAAAAAATGATATGGGCTTCAGGGTTGAGAGCAGGAGCACACAGGATTCTCATTACTTCTAGGGCAATGCCGGGGTGAAAGCTAGTTATTAATAACTGGCATACTCATTCCAGGGCAGTTTCATAATATCGGTTCCCCCCTCGAATAAGTGACCAGCTTCACCTACCTTCATCTACACCAGAGAGTGTTATTCTCACAACTACAACATGCAAAGTTCTTCTCACAATTGTATGCAATACATCCTATGTACACATTTCTTTCCAATAAATAATATTAGCAAAATTTGTGTCTTGTCTTTCATGCTTTCTGTTGAAGGACTAAATAATAAAAAATAAATGGATTGACCATAGTCGATGGCAACATGAAGACTCCCTTTTCGTTAGCTTATTACATCAAGATGTAGGGGAGGGTGTCACTCTTTTCCTTGGATTGTTTCATTTACTCTTGATCCTTACTTTATAATGCTGAGTGTTTAGCAAGGAAGCATCAAATGCTATTTTTTTTTTAGTTTTTGGTATGACTTGAACCCTGGATCTCCCTTCCCACTCTAACCATTATGCCAAATGAGCAAGTTGGATAGCAACCTCACTACAAGATAGATAAAATCTTTGTAGCATTCTTAAAAACATTAAAATATGATTACTTTTAGAAATCTGAGGTGTTTCAACAATTTTGCGACTTTTTCACTGTTTTTGCCTTCTTGAATGAAATCCAATTCCTTTGGGAGATTCTTTTCCGTTTCTTCTGCCAACCACATGTACTGGAATCCAGGGAAAATAAACTGGACAGCTTTCACCAATAACTGAAAAGGGAAAAACAAACATAAATCAAAATTATTCATATCAATAAAACAAACAGAAAAGTGTGTGAAAAAAATTTCACAATGAAAAATACCGCTGGGATTAGCAAGATTAAAATGTTATTGTAGCTTGGCCACAAAAGGAAGAAGCAGTAGATGGTATAAGCATTTATTCGATCCATAAGAATTAAGCAATGGGTACACAATTCTCAAGAATGAAAATCATACAAAACACATTCAAAATATGAATCATAAGTCGACAGTTAGTATTTACCTCTCTCCCACTGCGGAAAGATGTGACACAAATTCGGAACGTGGGGATTGAACAGCCAGCATCCAAGAGGAAGAGCACTCCGGCCTACAAAAAATGCCTGATCAGCCCAGTCGGTATTCCCCAGCAGGGGTGTCTCAGGCGATTAGCGATAAACTAACTCCTCAGAAAGAAGATAAAGCCTAGGAGGATGAACCTCCTAGTGTTGAACAGAACCATATCTCAGCTCGACCTGACTGCAACAAAGCCACAATTAATAAATCAACCCCTTCTCAAATAGAGAAGGTAAAGCCTTAGAGGGTGGACCGCCTAGAACTGCACAGAACCCTACTTCAGCCCAACAGAAAAAAAGGCCATATAACTCAAATGACCTAAACTGTCAGACTGATTGTCGTGGACGTATCCTCGATTTGGAATGAAAAAAAAACAATCACAGGTAAGGTCAGGTTGAACCCCGGGTTTAAGTTTACTTTACAGTTTATCACAAGGGAAAAAAAGTAATTCCTCCTTACTTTTGTGTGCTTTAAAAAAAAAAAATTAAGCGATTAAGTATTTAAAAATTGATTTTCCTATTTTTAAATGCTTTTGCAAGAGATTTTAAGGTATTTGGCTTTTAAATAAGATTTTTAATGAGTTATTACTATTTTCATTTTTTTCGTCTTTGTAGACACAAAGATGTGTTTAGGCTATACAGACATTTTGTAAATGACTTCCAACTTCTCCAGTCTGTTGCGATTTCGCTTGTGCCACCCGCTAGAAGCAAGTCATTATCAACTGATCTCTTCCATATCTTTGGCTGTCTATTATGTGACCTTGGACCATTATTATCAATTTGGGACACACTTTTGAACGTTTTGGATAAATGATGGTGGGCAGCGTACCAGTTGAGACATTCTTATGTGACACAATTTCTCATGAAAGCCTTTACAAAGAAACTAGCAATTTTATCCATCTGATGCGCTGCAGCCAGGGTTGTTTCCTTTTGATGTTTCGTTGTCGACCACATCTCAGAGCCATGCAAGAGTACAGGGCGAACATGTGTGTTGTACACTGCCTTTCTCGCATGCAAAGTTGTTTTTAGATATTGTTTGAAATGGCGAGTTTTAGTGATATAGACTTCATTTTGATGTTGAATTAGCATGTCATACGACGATCGTGGTTCAGGATATCATGCAGTATTGCATTCTGTCATAAATAAAAAACACTGCTAACCCTGTCACCTAACCAACCCAGCAACTCGCAGGTAAGTAGGAGGTGACTCATGCTTAATCTTTGAAAAGTTTACATATCACAGAGATTTTAACACAAGCCTCGATTATTACACTCAATCTTGCTAGATGCAAGTGTGACTTCCACGTACGGATTGATCTTCCGAGATATTTCAAACGCAGCTGACTGTCATTCACTGGATGACACGTATCATGGTGTCACAAGCTTTGCTTAGCCTGTGATGTGCTGCCTAGATGTGTTTAGCCTGTGATGTGCTACCTAGATGTGTTTAGCCTGTGATGTGCAACCTAGATGTGCTTAGCCTGTGATGTGCAACCTAGATATGTTTAACCTGTGATGTGCTGCCTAGATGTGTTTAGCCTGTGATGTGCTGCCTAGATGTGTTTAGCCTGTGATGTGCTGCCTAGATGTGTTTAGCCTGTGATGTGCTGCCTAGATGTGTTTAGCCTGTGATGTGCTACCTAGATGTGTTTAGCCTGTGATGTGCAACCTAGATGTGCTTAGCCTGTGATGTGCAACCTAGATGTGTTTAACCTGTGATGTGCAACCTAGATGTATTTAACCTGTGATGTTCTGTCTAGATGTGTTTAATCTGTGATGTGCAACGTAGATGTGTGTTAGCTGTGATGTGCAACGTAGATGTGTGTTAGCCTGTGATGTGCAACGTAGATGTGTTTAACCTGTGATGTTCTGCCTAGATGCAAAACAAAAAATATATATACAAAATCTAACAGTACTTGAAAACCTTTTCATGGTAAAAGGAAAAACATGTCAGAAATAAATGTGCATACAGTCCAGGGGGTCGTGCATAAATGGGTTAACTGAGAAGACAGCATTTGTCTGGGTGTGGATGTAACAGTTGGAAAGTTTAGATTTTAATGTGTGGATTGATTAACTATGCTTGATTCTCCTCCCTGACAAAGTTTATTAATAAAATGTTAAAATCTTATAACAATACTTCTCTTATTGTTTCTTTCTTGCCTACAAAAAATTTGACACATGTGCATGTCAAATTATCGAGACTTAATAACAAAAAATTATTTCAAATCTTTCGTTTCTCTTCAATAATGCTTAGAAGTAATACACTGAAATATGCACACAATACGCATATTAGAAAGATATTGTATTATTTGGATTATTCAGACTAGTGTTCTCACCTTGGATGTTACACTCACAATGTTTCGGACGATGTAACCTCTGACCTTCTTCAGATGTGTCTTGTCAAACTCGAGAATCTGTACAGAATTTTAAACGGAACCCGTTATTTAATCTACAGAGGTAGATTGCTCTTGTCCCGTCAGTTAAGACTTCTACCCGGTCATGGCTAATTCGTAATTGTATTCTTAGTACCGCCTGTACTGAAGATTGAACCTTCAACCTCCAGAAGACTGTCACTTAGAATTGATAATTACTTATCACTTTTATCCGTTGCACCACAGGTCCTTGCAAATAATCCAAATAAATCCTCATCTTAAAAATTCTGAAACATATTGGAAAGATATCGTTCTTTTATTGCGTAAACTTGAAATCAGCATTTTAATCTCACTGTTAGCATAAGAAATGGCGCAACTTTACAAATATAAAGATTTCTTCTTTTTTATTTGTCTTTATCTTATGTGATTCTTAATTTTTTAAAAATGAAAAAGATTTCTCTAACAAAACATGAAAAATAAATTTCCGAAATATAACCCGGGTTGAAAATCATTCCTTCTGCATTTAAAAAAATAAATAAATAAATAAACCAGATAGATAAAGAAAGAGTTAACCTTTGAAAGGGAAATAACAAAACAAGATGAACATTATCCTTACAGTCATTGTTTTTATATCAATGAATGAGTGCGCCTTCACGAGTGGATATTGAATCTTAACAGCGACAGGTGTTCCGTCCTTCAATATTGCTTTATGAACTTGAGCCAAAGAAGCACTGCCAAGCGGTTTTGGTTCAATGGAGGAAAAAATTTCATCCGGCTGAAACAAAAGAGTCATAATTATTCACATAATAAAAACATTGGGACAAAGTTTATTATCAGCACATTCATTACGCTAGCAGCTGAAAGGAACAGATTTAGCATGACACTATCTGATGTCACTAAAACGTCTAGCCTTTCCAAACACGAACGATAACGTCTTTTCAAAATTCGATTTGAAAAGACGTAACCGTTCATGTTTGGAAAGGCTAGACGTTTTAGTGGTCTCAGAATTACATGTTTCCTATAAGAAAATCCCAAACAATTCATATTTACTTCTTACAAAAGATTTATATATATATATACACATATATATATATATAAAACATATAAATTTAATTCAGTCGTATTTTCAACATTAGACCTACATAGTCTTTAGGCTGACAAGTCAATATTTGATTCTGAGTAGCCGTTTAAAAATACGTATTTCACTTCGATTACTTTAACAAATTACTTAGGATTAGTAATATGGACACAATTACCTATAATCATATAAAAAGAAAAATAAGCTTATGTTGTCATTAATAAAACAATTCTACAACATTGCTCAAACTACATCTGCTTGACAATATAGGTAGATATGTGCAGAACAGAAGACTTTGTTGGTTTGGTCACATTGGAAGAATAGATAAGAGTTCTTGGGTTAGTAGATGTACAACAGTTGAGGCAGCAGGGTCAGTTGGCAGGGGGGCAAGGAAAACATGGAAGGAAGTGATAAAGATAGATTTTAGAGAAAGGGGGATAAATAAAGAGATAGGTTAGTTTGGAAGTCAATTTCTAAAAGCCGTTCAACACATGCCAGCATGTAAAACAGACGTTAAACTGATGATGATGGTTATGATGATGGCATTAAATATTACACCATTTAGTTCTTGAAATTACTTGCATAATATATTATTTGACATAAATTGATTGATACAACCCAATTCCTATTCTTTTTGTACCAAATCAAAGGGAGGTAAATATTGTCTAAATTAATGCAGAGTTAGCTCCCCTTGGTTATAAACATGTCTACATCGAAAGAATCTCTCTCATGTCAAGATGACGACGAAATATTATTCTTTAACAATATAAACATGTCGTGTGTCTATTTAAAAGAAAGATGTAAAAAAGCCCGACGGCTAATAAGATACTTTGTTTTCTTTATTTTTTTCTGTCAGGAGTATTTAAAAAAAAAAAAAAGAAGCAAGATGGATGAAAACATTGTGTGCGTGTTGAAAGTTCATGTTGACGTTAATAAAGTCTATTATGACCTTCCATAGTTTGACACTGTCAGTAATTCAACAAACTCTTGCGTACCCCGATCAAATAAACATTCAATAAAAAAGCACAAATTAATCGGTCGAAGTAGATGTTGGTCTTTTACGATAAATAACAGTTCGGTTTATATTATATTCAAATATTTTGAAAAATTGGGAAAATATATTTTCAAAATAGATGTTTAAACTTTGAAATGTCTAAATGATGTAATTTAAATGAATTAAAATCTCTGAAAAATTACTTATTGGTTAGAACATTTTTTTTCTCTTTACAATTCACCAGATCAGAGTGTATATTAACGAGAAAATAAAGTAAAAGAAAATTTTAAACATGATAATATCGTATTTATTTCCACTGTTAATTTATGAATTCACGGATACTTTACCCAAACGTGTTTACCAATAAAAAAAAAGAAGAAAAAAAAGAAGGTAAATTCTGATGTGCTCTCACCATACTTTTGTCTTTATCTTATGTGATTCTTAATTTTTTTAAAATATAACATTAAAATCAGAATATCAGACCGATCAGAATATATTTTTTCAGATTTCATAAAATGAAATAAGGGGGTCACGTAGAAAAAATATTTCCCCCTAATATATTTTACGAAAAACGCATTTTAAAGATAAATTAGTCGAATAATGAATAAGTATTGAACATTTTGTTGATTTTTGCTAGATTTATTAAACACACAGGTGTTAGCGTGTGATAATTGGTCACTACATAGGAACGTTGTTTTAAGGCGTAAATAAAGTACACACGCTTTTAGTTTCTCATTTTCATTATTTTCGTACGCTGAAAACAATTTAAGGTCGTAAAAAGATAATAATATTTGAAGTTTTTCAAATCGAAAAAAAAAAAGGTGTACCTAAAATAAAATCAACAATTAAAAAAAAATAAAATACAGTGAACACGATTCTAAATTCAGTTATTTAATTGCTCAGTAAAATGTGTTTGTTTTTTTACAAAAAAAAAAAAAAAATAGTAATTTTTAAATCAATTATTTTTTAAATTTATCAATTTGATTCAATAAATTTGTGCTTTAAAACATAATTTCTAATAAGATTTCAAAAAAAAAAACAACAAAAAAACGGTACTCTTATAGCTGACACACCAAATTTCGGTGATATCGCGTCTTGGAAGCGCCTGGGAGCTGACGAAGTATTAACCAATCAGGTTGCAGCATTCATTCGCCAAGCAGGCGACAATATTTGGAAGTAAACAATAATTGCGTTCTATTGCAACAACAATGCATTATTATCAGCTGTGTCAGGTCTTCGAATCTTCGCAAAAGACTAATTCAAAAGCATAACATTTTCATTTCTTTATTTGTTTTATGTTAAAAAAAACATTGACAAAATTTTACCCCCCACCCCACAACAAAAAAAACAACATTGTTTTCACAAACAAATCAAAACATTTACATCTACACATTTGATTGACAATGGTTCATTTGGCCCACCAAAAAATAAAAATATATTTATTTACAGTTCTTCAGCTACGGTTTGTTCGTTTTTTTTTCTTTTTATCTATGTATTTTTTCTTTGAAAGTCTTCCATTAAGTGCTGGCCAGCTCTTGGATGCTTCCACGACCTGCCCGATTGTTGCCGACGCGAAGTCACGGAAATCTGGCACGTCAGCTATAAGAGTACTAAAAAGCAAACCCAAAACGTTTTAATAAAAAAATCAAAGTAAATATATCATTTTTGAGAGACTTGTAAACATGTGTCCATCTTTCTCTCTCTCTTTTACTTGAAATAAAACTTTATGTGCGTTCGAATAATCAGAGGGCGTGTAACCAAATGTTGGAATGGGCGCCGGCTGTTCCATCATATTCCATTACAATCTAATTTAATTACGTAACTCAATTATATAAATTTTAAAAAAACAATGTCTTTAATTAATTCTATTTATAATTTTTATTTAGATTATTATTATCGAGGAAAATATTCTAAATACATCTGGAAATCTGAAAAAAAAAACAATCATAAGTTTATATTTGCGAATATTAATTTATTAGAAGCTTTAAAACAAATTAATTATGTAAATTTGAAAAAATGTGTGATGTTTGGGGAAGCTTCGGAATGGGTATATATAGGAGTTGATAATTAGATATAAAAAGAGAGCAATCAAAACTAATGATATAGTTTCGGCTTCAGACAGACAGATACATAATCTCCATTATTAATAGATATTATTATTTTTTTTTTTTTATATTTATTTTAGTTTCATTTAAAAATTATATATATATATATATATATATATATACAAGTAATCTTTATTTTTTATATATTACACAATATCTATTATTTACATATGCTATACATTTTATACTGAATTTTTTATATAGTTTTAGATTTGCTCTATCAATTTACTTGGATTAATTTGATATAATTTAAAAGCGTCAGGATGGCGAATAATTGCCTTATTTAATTGTCCAACTCTTTTATTTTGGTCACCACCTTGTTTAATCATTCTTCTTACTAAAGCAGCAACTGGGGTTATAAAATTTATTAATCTTAAAGTAACATGAGCTATTCTCAGAAGTTCAGACATAATGCTCCCGTAAAAAATATACATAGGGCAGGTACCATTTTTATGCCGCATACAAACAATATGAAAAGGTTTGGTTTGGTTTGGTTTGGTTTATTTTACGGCATATCAATCATCTGTGGGTTATTTAATGCCGAATAAAGTTGTCAAATATAATTCTATAGGTAGGATAATTATTTATATTCCTAGAATGCATTACTTTTTGAAAACATTACTCTTTGAAAAACATTACTCTTTGAGAATAACCACACCCAAGCTGGAAAAGACTCCGACAATACCACAAGTGGCAGACGAATACCATTAGTTTTGTGTTGTTTGAAATATAGTTGTCAAATATAATTTCGTAAGTAGGGTAATTATTTATATTCCTAGAATACATTGCTCTTAGATAACCAGAATACATTGCTCTTTGGTGAATATGCTTGACATGATATAATAATAATATTTATTCACTACTGCATTGCAAGCCAGAGTCTGATTAATCAGAACTTTATAGGTAGAGGTAGCAATAAATGTAAATATAAGTTACGTCTAAAAAGGTAAACAAGAATGATGAGCTCTTATTGAGTGAGGCATAACATTTTTGTGGAACCGTATTTTCATATATATATATATATATATATATATATATATATATAGGCAGCATCTTCTCTTGCAGGCAAGTATTGTTGAATATAAGAGACAACTCATGTCTAGATATCCTTTGGTAGATCCTTTCAATAGTCCGAATCAGGATCTTAGTTTTGGAGGGGAATTAGCTGATGAATTTGCCATAGTTTAGATTTGTCTCCCAAGTACTTTCAGACCCATCCGGGTCCATTTTCAGGGGAATGAGGTTAATCAGGTACAGACCATGTGTTAGTATTATAGAAGGTTTTGGCGGGAATTATGTACTAAGTACGAAACTATAGTTAGAACTATAGACATTTTAGTATATTATTATATAATTCCCGCCAAAACCTTCTATAATACTAACACATGGTCTGTACCTGATTAACCTCATTCCCCTGAAGATGGACCCGGATGGGTCTGAAAGTACTTAGGAGACAAATCTAAAGTATGGCAAATTCATCAGCCAATTCCCCTTCGAAACTAAAATCCTGATTCGGACTATTGAAAGGATCTACCAAAGGATATCTAGACATGAGTTGTCTCTTATATTCAATATATATATATATATATATATATATATATATATATATATATTTGTTACAAGTATTGATAGGTTATCTTTATAAAAACATGAATGCTATTATTTATTAGAGATACATGTTTGCTATTATGTGGTGTTTAACATTTTTCTTTATGTACCACATAATTAATATATTTTAAAAATAATGTCTGTATCACTTTGCATCAAATAAAACTCCCATCAAGTAAGAAGCACATGAAAAAGAGCACAAAATATGTTCAATAAATTGATTCTAAAAACCTTGAAAAAATATCTGATAACTTTGGTAAAGATTCTGTTCGTTTTTTTTTGTTTTGTTTTATAAAAATTTTCATTAAATTCTATTTTGGGCTGAAGTTTGGAATAGGTTCAACATCTCTAAAATTTTCAGTGATTTTTTTTTTGAATTACCTAAGATTACTATTGATTAGTAATCCTAAATTATCGAAATAATAATCTTTTTTATTATTTTAATTTTCCTAAATTTGTTTAATTTGTTTAATTTGCTATTATACATTTATTGTAAAATAAACACTCATTTTATAACTGATATAATATTTTCAAAATCGCTTAGAAAGTTATATTACATGTTTAAAGAATGGCATAAGAAAAATATATAAATTAAATTTACTTCAAATAATGTAAAATCATTCTAGTCCCGAATGCAACAAAACAATGTCATTTTTCAAAAATTCAGACTTTTAATTGGAGATATGCACTGTTTCAAAGTTTTAGGATTGCATTTATGATATGCAATTAAAATTCAACTTTAAAACGCCAAATTGAAAAAATAAAAAAACAATTCCAAATTACAAAATAGTTTTGTTCAAAAATTATGTAATTAAATTTTAAAATTGACAAAAGTGTTATTTTCAAAAATACAAAACTTTTAAGAATGTTCCAAGATCCATTCAAGTTCTAAAAAATAAGATTTCCTAGAAAAATTCAATTTCTCAAAAATATGCAAAAGTTATCAAGAAAATACAAATACAGAACTATTGTGGATATATTATTCAAGAACAAAATATAAATCAGCTGCAGGTCATTTTGTAGGTTTTTCTGTTATATAACTGTCTATATGGACTTCATGTCCTTAGTTGAATCTTTTTTCAATGTTATTCTGTGTTTTTAGTACAAGATCAAAAAAGTGTTTACATTGTTGGGCAGGATGCACAAAACTTTGGCAATAGTTTACAGTTCTATATTTATATGAAACTAAAACTGTTTTGCACCACTTTTATGTCCCCTTACAAAGATTAAAATCAAAATATAATGCTAATAAATCTTATGTTTAGAATCCTTATTTCAATATTGATCAAAATCCATTACATGATTTTAATTCTAGAAAATGTCTAAAATTTAAGGCTTAGCTTAAGGGGTCTTAGGAAAAATGAAATTCAGGGAATCTTGCTTAATTGGTGTGTAATGACTGTGGATCAAATCTGAAATATTTTAGTTTTCAAATGGGAGGTTGTTCCCATATTATACTCCCTAAAAACCCTTTAAAATACCCCAAAGAAACTGAAATTTGAGGAATAGTTATTAATTGATGTCTGATAACTATTGTTAAAATTTCACAAAAATCGGTGGTATCTGAATTTTCACAAAGGGCTTCCACTCCCCTCTTTGCGCCTTTTACATAAAACTAAATTAAGTATAACAGCTGTGTTCCAAAATTCATAATGATCGGTTAAGTAGTTCAAAAGTAAATCCTATAAAATACAAATATATAAACAAATACACATACCTAACTTTATATAGATAGAGATGACAGTCACCAACTAAAATGGTCTTAATTTAATAAGGGACTTAGAAATAGTTACACCGGTTATGAAATAAGCATTCATTTTATGATGAAGTTAAAAAAGCAAATTGAAGCCCCTAAAAAGATTAAACTTAATTTAAAAAAAAAAAAGAAAAGAAAGTTATCTAAGATGCTTAAATAATAATAATAATCTGAGATGATTGAGGGTTTTTTTATGTCAAAAACAGAAATTTTAGCAGTTTGGCACCTATTCCAGAACTCCACCCCATTTTTTTTTTTTTTTTGGTCTACCTCTTTTCCAAATTCTTCTTTGACAACTTGAAGCATTTCTTTGACTGGTGTCAGTGGCACTTTATCATAAAGAACTCTCATAGTTTGCACGTACTCATCAGGCAGTAGATAATCCAAAGATCCAACGTGTTGGCCCACTTTGATGAACGCACCTCCATTGGCCAGACACATATCCCGCAACCTCTCAGCAGATCGAGTGTGGATCTAAAATAAATAAAGCTGCAAATTAAATCAATGAAAACTTATAGACATGAGACAGTTGTGCTTAACTTCTAACAAATCCCTTTCCCATTGAACAAAAATAATATGGTTGAAGTTCAAAGAGTAACTGCTAACATCATGGCTGTCTGTTGTATCAATAGGCAAGCTGATATGAAACTATGAGCAACAGCCATTAAACTTCTAAAGATTCCATTCTTTTTATCTGATCCTCTCATAAAACTAATGATTTTTTATCTTACGAGCTGATTTTGCCAGCTCACTATCGCTTCCCAAGGAGGTGTGGCCGACGCCACAAACTGGTCAGGGGATATATGTGCGACCTTTCTTTCTTTGTTGACTCAGCCCTTCTTCGTCTCTGAGGTAGAGAAGAGGGTCTGATCTTGTGAAATTACGTTACCCAAAGATTCCGGCCAATCAGGAACCAACAGGTCAGCTTGACCACGCATGTTTTGAGTGTCTATAAAAGAAGGCACGCACTTCCTTTCTTTCTTTTTTCCTTCCGTGTTCTGGGCAAACGCACACAGAGGAGATCGTCGACATTACCCCCCACCCCACCCCATCGGCTCGACCGAGGAGGTGGAGGACACAAAAAGGTAATCTCTTTAAATTCGAATGCGGAACTATTTCTTCAGACACACATCATTTTAGTTGCCACACAAAAATACATCAAACAAGCTCGCATATACCACTTTCACAAACATGAACTTACAAACTCTACAAAATGTTTTAGTTAAATAAATTGTTTTTGTTTCATATAAATGTTTTCCTTGTAATTATTAATTTTATAAAAGACCATTCTTATGTTGTGTTAGCTTTCTTATTCCTTCGCTTTCCTTCTAATATAAGTTTTAGATAATAATAATGTTTTCTTTCTTTTCCCTTTGTTTACCTACTAATTTAATCCACACGTGGTCTGGCCACTTCGACCAATCCACACGTCCAAAACAGTGGGATGACATGCTGCTACAAAGGCATCTCTCCCACAACCTTTGGTCGGGGGATTCATTCTCCCATAACTATTTGTCCAGCAATCCTTCGCCACTGTGGTTAATCCTTTGTCTAAGAACTTTAACCCTGGCCATAGAGGTTACGTTTTCTCTATACTTACTTTAAAACATTGGGAGGGGGGGGAATTTTAAATGCACAATTCTTGGTACTTCTTTACGATCATACAACCATGAAAAACGGGTCTTATTATTTTTTAAATAGACCAAAGAGAAAAACGGTTAAATAGTGAATTCTCCAAAAATCTTAGAATATCTGTGTATTTTAATGTATAAATTTGTTTGTTATTTCTGCGTACACTTCTAGAGGGGTATTTTAAGGACGATTGGTGGTGTATGAAACATAAAAACGATGTTGTTTTTGTAATTATTATTTTTTATTTTGATATTTCGAGCAGTCCTCTGCTCTTTGTCAAAAAATGATACAACAGGTCAGCTTGAAATAAAATGAATAAAATTGAAATCGTTGAGAAAACTGGAATTTTCAACTTTGTGTCGCGTTCATTCTTTGTCTTAACATGCTAGTTAATTTACGTGAAATCTCTTTACCAATTGGCTTCTTTTTTTTTTCAAATGACTGCGTGTATTTTAATAATAGTTATTGTATTTTTTTTTTTTTAATTAAAATTTTACTTATTATGAAGGACACATCAGCCTAAATCTTTATCGGAATATAAATATCAACGATCAGGACAATAGTCCAAAGAAAATAATGTAAAAAAAAAAGAAGTCTGGCTGAGAAAATAAAGACAAGAACAATTACCTTTGATTTTACTTTCTGATAATCTTCACTTTTTGGATCGACATTCCATAATGATATTTTGTAGTCAACAACAACGTGTAATGCCTGAAAATACAAATCCCAATAAGTTATAAATAGTTATAAAGTTGTAAAAATGAATACATTAATACATTAAGACCATCTTGATACAGGTATTATATAACATTGCAACATTGTGTAGATAAACAGATATATGTGTGTTTGTGAAAAAAATATATATATGTGTATGTATACATTGTATTAAGGGTGAAACTATTTAATTTGTTCCACCATTATATGTCTTATTTGCTCCAACTTGTGTCTATCCGTCACACCTCTGCATTGCATTGCCTTCTAAGTATCACATTTCTAATACATATATATTTTTTATGCTAATGTTTGCACGGGTAATATCACAAAAGAAACGATTAATTTAGTCGACGGGACTGATTATAAACAAAGAAAAACACAAAGTGAAAAATGAGAAACATACAGGATTTGAACCTGAATAACAAGCAGAACGGTTAGAGAAAGATGAAACTGTACCAATAACTCATCCTCCAGGTTTTTACTAGCAGTAATATAGTTATATCTTCTTGCTGTATGAAGCTGGCAAAACATGGTGAACTTATTATGTTTAACATTAGAATTTATCTCCGACAGTATATTATGACTTGGGTGAGAGGTGAGATGACCTGGTTGAGTTGAGAGGTGAGATGACTTGAAATATCCCCCCCCCCTCCATGAATGGTTAAGGAAATAATTGTTAAGTAACTACGATAAAGTAGTCATTTGCTCTCTCTCTCTCTCTCGACGTAGTGAATGACTGCCAGCTGATTAAATAACTAACGCTTGTAATAAAAAGAATTGAAAGTAAAAAGATCGTTGTTTGGTGAGTCGGTCAGGAAGTTTTTGTTGCAGACAACGGACGGCGTGGTTCATGGCAGAAAGGAAAGAAGAAAGAATTCATCCACTTGACGACATGACCATCTACACGGCGAGGGAGAAAACTATAGGTATGCAAACATGTATAGTCATATCTTCTTGCTGTATGAAGCTGGCAAAACACGGTGAACTTATTATATGTTTAACATTAGAATTAATCTCCGACAGTATATTATAACTTGGGTGAGAGGTGAGATGACTCGAACTCAATCTCACTTGTATAATACATGCATGTCTACTGGCTCAACATATTTTTGTACTCCTGTTTTCCTAACTTTTTCCAACCATGAAATTCCATCCCTGCTCCCCATTTCACACTATGTTTGTTGTGTTGATGAAACTGTATCAATAAAATTGATTTAAATTGTAGAGAAGAAGTTTATCCAAACGATGGTAACCCGTTTTCTTCATATCCAGCAAGGCCAGAAAGATGGAGATCTACTCAACCACCCTTTCCTCCATACAACAAGCTTTGCACTTAGGTACATATTAGCGACCTTGACATCTTCTATCTCTCTACAAACTCCATCCAGAGACCTTTAAGATTTGCAAGGCAGTCAAAGAGCTCCCAGACAGCCATAAAGAAAGACGTTTTTATTTATCTACCTCCCACAGCGGTAAGATGTGACACAAGGTCGGGAAAGTGGGATTTGATAAACCAGCGCTCGTGAAGTTGAGCACTCTGGCCATTAAAAATTGCCTGGGCAGCCCCATCGGCATTCCCGGTAGGGGCGCCTCAGGCGATTAGCAATAAACTAACCCCTTCTCAAAGGGTGAGAAAGCAAAGCCTGGGAGGTGGACCTCCTAGAACTGCACAGGACAGACCCATAGACTGGCGTAAATCAAGCCCCGAAGGCCAAGACAATACCAGTTTATGGGATGTAGTATCCATCGGAACAGATACTACACTTTGATCCCGGCCAAAAGGTCGACACTCTCCTGCCCCTGTCAACTAGACACACTGAGCAAGACTATTTTTACTTGAAGATATACTTGCCCTGAGAAAATATTTCTGGCAGCCGACATTTATTATTATTTAATTCTTTTCTTCAGTCTTAACTTCTAGCAACCTACGCCCAACTGTGTAGGTCATACAAATAAATCTATATAATTTGCTGTTTATAGAAGAGTCTTGTTTTCCTTCTCTTGGTGATCCTCTTGTTACAGATTATTATAAGAAATAGTCTTAGAGTTTATGTTAAGATTTAAAAAAAAATTTTTAACATAGTTCACCCCAAACAAGGCATGCTGCCACTGTAGACGTAAGGGACTACTAAGAATTAGGGTGAAAGTTTTGGGGGGTCATCCTAAATTGGGAGCTGTGCAGCGAGATGCTTGTTCACATTAGTTTTAAATTTTTGCATGTTGGTACAGTCGTGGAAACAGGGAGCAGGGAGGGAGTTCCAAAGGACGACAGCCCGAGGAAAAAAGCTATTGGAGTAGAAGGCACTCTGGCATCTGGGGACCTCCACAGAGAATAGATGGGATTTAACTGATTGTCAGGTTGGTCGAGTTTATTTATGTTGAGGGGGGCACCAGAGCAGCAAGTTCATCGGAGCACATTCCATCGAAGTACTTGTAAAACAAGCAGAAGGTTGCAACATTGTGGCGATGGGACAGGGGCTGGAGCTTGGTGAATAGTGAGAGACCTATTAGATTAGCAACTCTTTTTTTGGACCTTGTCTAAGACTAAGAGGGAGAGACTAGTGGATGGTGCACCAGCCCAGAAGTGGCAATAATACTCCATGCCTGGGTGGATGGTGGCTTTGTAGAGATATAGAATACTGGCAGATGTGAGAAGTTTTCTAGCACAATAGACGGAGCCCACCTTCTTTGCAGCAGCCTTGGCAATGTCTTCTATGTATTTGTTCCAATTCATGCTACCTGTGAATGTTAGGCCGAGGAGTTTGAACGCTGGACTCTAAGGTAGGGTGTTATTTGCCATGGCAATCGGTGATTGAACTGGTTTCTTGTAGTTGTTGAAGGAAAGAAGATTTGTCTTAGCAGCATTAAATGTTACCATAAATTAGGATAATAATTATGATTAAGATAAATCATTTTATTGATTGAAATAAAATATATGTTGTGTTAAATTTGTATTTTACTAATAAAAACTCAGAAATACCTTTTTTCAGGAGAGGTTTTCAATATGTATAATAAAAATGCTGTGTAATTTACAGTGGAGTGGATTAAAGTTTAAAAGCAAAAGTCAAGCAATGGTTCATTCAACTTGTACTCCTAAATAAAAAAAACAACAACATTAATTTATCATGCGCCCCTGTCATATTAAAGAACCGGTTAATTCTTACTTCAATCATTCAAATTATATAGAGTGAAAATGAGTCTTGGAATTACTTCCAAACAGCTTATTTTTACTTAAACCATGTTTTAGTAAAAAAATAAATAAATAAATAACATTAAATACAGTGAGTTATAGCGTTTCAACCTACACGTCAAACGAAATGAAAACTCAACCGGAAAATACAGTCGCCATCTTTATAAACAAGTCGAGAACGAAGCTAAAGACAAATAACTCAAGTTCATAATTGTGTAGTTAAAAGGACAGAGAACCATTTTTTATGGGTAAATACAAAAGCAACGGAAACATTATTTTACCATTGGGGAGGGGAGGGGTTAACAAAAAAAAATGGTTCCTCTTGAGTTCAACTCCAATATGTAAAAAAGCACCTCTCTTTTTAAGAAAGGCTAATTAAAGGAGAGATAAATCTACTAATAGTTAACAATTCCACCATGTTAAGAATGGCGACAATTTTGACATATTGGGTTTGAACCATGGCCATACCCAGTAGTAGGGATGGCCATGGTTTAAACTCAAGAAGAACCAAAATAAAATGGTAAAATAATGTTTTTCTTGTTCCTATAAAATTATGAACTTGAGTTATCGTCCTTGGACTGGTTGGTAAAAATGACGGCTATATTTTTCTGTGCTACTTTTTATTTGGGCGTTTCACGTGTACGATGGAACTAGCTATAACTTATTATTTTTAACGTTATTTATTTTTATTTTGGTACTTCTTCAGATTAGGACCCGAGCTAACTTTGATCCCAACCCCAACCCTAACCCCACGCTGACCATAACGACGGGGTTAAAGTTAGCTCGGGTCCTAATCTGAAGAAACACCTTCATTTTTTTTTTTACTAAAACATGGTTTAAGTAAAAAAAAAAAAAAAAAATTGTTTAGAAATAATGCCCAAACCGTGGCCAAACCAATTTCGCTCTAAATAATTTGAGTGACTGAAATAAGATTTAACCAACAAACACAGGCGGAAACAGAATCGACATTCTGGCATTGAATAAATATTAAAAATGATTATAATAATAATAAATACTAACCGCCAAACCTGCACGTCCAAATCGGAAGATTCCAAGAGTCGACAGTTCCCAATCATTTTTCTGGAGAAAATAGGCTGAACCCGCGGCAACCCCAAAGAAACTGGAGATCTTCAGCCCACGTTTAAGCAAAGTGAAGGTCATCAAGAAAGAAGGCCTAAAATGAAAATAATGCGGGATTATTGTATTAAGTACAATCCAACGATAAACTGGGTAACTACAATACGTGACAACATAAAGTTACATAACTGTCATTACGATGGAAGAGCAATTCATTATGTCATCATTTCAACAATATTTATTAATAATGTATTATACGAGTTTACAAAACAAACAACCGTTTAAATACGTTATACAAATGTCAATATTTTGAAAAATAAAATAAAAATGTTTTGTTTATGTTTTACCTTTATGCGTCCGTAAAATATCCGCTGGCATCTGCGAGTTTTCTTTCGCGAACTTTTCGTATTGTACACAACAGAACGCGAGGAATGATTATATTCAAGGGTGATAACTTTGTGTTATCTAACAACATTTTCTTCTGATAATCCTCCACAAAGAACAATATTTATTTATTTGTAAATATTAGGTACGTGCAAAAATAGCCGTGTTTTGTACGGACCATGATTATTAAAAAGCGCTTATCATTAAAGTTTTTTAATTAGTTTTCGTAAAACTTTGATTGTGTTTGAAAGATAAAGCCTAAACTTAATCTCTAAAAGGAAAAAAATGTATATTTACGTGTGAAAAAAAAATTATAATTAAAAATGTTATCACAACGGCTAAAAAAAACAAAAAATTCAGTGAATTTTGAACTTTGAAGAAATTATTTATGAAACTCCCTTGAAAGATAAATATAAGTTTTCTGGAATTATTTCAAAGATAATTATTAAATTTAAGTAATAAGATACTGAGTTAAACCAAAAATTTCCTACGTTTTACTAAAAATTAGCAAAATTATCCCCCCAAAAGTCATAGTTTAGTAAAACACGGCATTCAGTCATTCGGTAAACGACTATGACTATCGCTATGCAAAATATGGAAGACAAAAATGTAATAATTTATCATTTTAAACTTTATATATAAAAATGGTTTGTGATAGTTTAAAGAAATTTCTTTATTCCTTTTAAGGTTATAAAGAAATTGAATTAATTTAAGTACCCTTATTTTGTTGTAGTAAAAAAGGAAATGCTTATTCAATTAAAATATTTCTACGCAATTAAAATTTTATTTATTTTTATCTAAAAAGATTCATATTTAACTTTGTATTAGTTTTTAATTCCGTAATACTCTGAAATTAACGAAATTGTTGAATCTCTAAAAATAAAATTTTGAGGACGGTGTGGAGGGAGTGAGTGATGGTTGGTGAGCTAATCCCGCCTGTTTACTACAGAATGGGGCTACCATACCTCTCCAAGGCAATCGTTAGTAGAAATTATCCAATTTTTAAAATCCTTTTTTTCGTTATGAACCTGATTCTCAAATTTTTCAATTTTTTGTTTATTTTTAAGATTATAAACAAAATTCTTATGCTGATGATAACACGTTCATGTATGAAAGAGAAATATAATTGCATAACATGTTATATTTTCCACACAACTCTTATAAAAATCACATGAAATATTTTTTGCAATTATATTATTTTTTTAGTAAAAATATTGATTAAACAATGCTTTATTCAATGATAACATTGCCAATTCAAGAAATTAATTTTTCTTCGAGTCATAGTGATTTTATTAACAAGGAATCTAGGGGCCTTTTTCATATATATACGAAATAATTTTCTAACAATTTTTTATATTTAACATCTACAGTGATTTATTTTCATAATTTTTTTTTTTTTAATTCATACATTTTTTTTATTAATAAATAAAAATATAATTTAAAAAAATAATACATTTTCGTCAAGATTTAAAATAAATAATGGTTTCATTATATTGCGTGATCGTTGATTAATAAATACTGAGAATTTTATTAAAATTGGTTGATTTCCTGAATTTTGGTGAATTTTAAGGTGAAGGGAGTGTTAGAATATTTTTACATTTTGGGAATCGGTCATTGATTTTGCACGTACCTAGTAAATATATCTCCGCCTCGTCAGACTAAAGTCTTCCCGACGAAGGGAGCACGCAAATCTATTTCAATAATCAGACATTTTCTTTCTTTTTTGCTTTCTATACTGATTTATACGTTTTTCTTTCCTTTTTTTCTTTTTTTAAAACTAACTTCCAAGTAGATATACATATCTCTGTCTCTATCTCTCTCTTCATATATATATATATATATATATATATATATATATATATATATATATATATATATATATATATATATATATATATATATATAAAATTATCTCATTTTAATTAAAAACGCTCAGTGAAAATAAATGTTTGTAAGATTTGTTTTGTTTTAACGGTTTCAAATTTATTATTGAACCGCACCTAAAATGTTTTCGGCAGACGATAACATTGTCATCCATTTCAGGGGTAGATTCCGGGTCATTATCTGATTGGTCAATTTGAGTGACGTGTCAGCTATTAAAAAGTAAACAAACGCAGAGGACAAATTTGAGGATAAGATCTTTCTAAGATTATTTCGTCAGATGAAGATTTTCTGTTGAATTGTCAACTTTCGTAATTTTGCGGTCGTTAGCAAAATCCGATTTTAGGGGTAACAAAAGGGGTTAAAGACATAGCTTAAAAGAAAACATGGTAAGGGCAAAGACAAAATAAAAGGTTTGGTTGTGTTAAAATAGAGTTTTATTAACATTAATATGGGGCTGGCGGCTTTTAATTCCTAAAGCTAGGTTAACTACGTTAACCTGGATAAAAAAACAAACTTATGACCTGAAAGATCACATAGGGGTAAAGTTCGTTGGCACAACGAACTGGAAACAATTTAATTCTTTTTTTTTTTACAAAAAACATATAATAAAGACTGAAGAAGTCTTCTTATAAATTTAACAAAGGGGCCGCAAAGAGGCATAAAACAATAAAATTAAAAAATACAGGACCGTAGCCGTAGGTTAGCAAATGTCTCCTGTCTAGTTTGGACTAGATTTTCCATTTTCTCTTGAAATTTCCGTTTCAAAGGTCCCTCTTTATCTTTCTTTCGACACTTTTCATTCCAAGGATCTCCAAGTTCTTGAAATTACTTCCCAAAGGAAATTCTCCTGAAACGTCCTTCCTCCAAGGGGCAGTATTTGGGAATTTTCTTTTAAATTTAAAGATGCTTGTCTTTGCACCGCAAAAAACCTTTTATCATAAGGTTGATCCCTTCAAGGGAAATATATTTCATTAAAAATAGGGTCTCTCTGATACCCTGCGCTTCAAAATAAAACGTTCTTACTCTAAGAACGAGTTGAAAACTTCCAAATATTTTACGTCCATTTTGTTAACAGACGGAGACTGTTGGAACTGAACTGCTCTGCTTTAAACCCAAGTCGGCACTGAATTAAAAAGGGCGGCAATAGCATGGCCAATATAGAAATAAATTTCCGAAACAACATCTGATTTTTCATTTCCGTGCATACGCCCTGTGCTCACACTAAATTCATTTACTCCTTTCACCGAGAAATATGATTTCGATATCCTATGTAAGGATTATGTAGCGCCAATCAAGACTCAAAACTTGGACTTATACTTTGGTACTTGCCTTTGACTTTTGCATCCAAAGATTATTGTGAATCTTGGATAATTGAACTTTCCTACTCCCTTGGCAAGCGCAAAGTGTAATTCCTGGACTGTTGAACTTTACAAGCCTCGTGGGGAGTGTGTCTGGTGCCATTCGTTAATGTAAGTTATAGCCAATTTTCTCTCTTTTAATTGTCCGGACATGATTTTGTTCATAGAGTTTGCTCGTCGCTAGACAACTTTAAGTATTATCCCATTCCCCTAAAATATTACTCTGTTCTTTTTGTTATTTTGTTTTATCATGCTTACCCCTTTTTCTTATCTTCATGTAAATAAATATCTGTTTTAAATTTAACTTGATGTCCGAGTTGTCTCTTGCCTGGTCGTCGTTATTCCTTATTTCTATGTGATGTCTTGAACTGGAGAATCCTCTTCTCCCCGTATTCTGCTATCAATATCGGGCCATAGGGACCTACGAGCCAATTCCAAATTTATTTACCTATTTTTCATTTAGGCCTATTCCGGGTCACGTACGTGACCATTCAGACGCATTTTTTCAACTTTGAGATAATACTGTGTCTACAATACTCACTTTCTAATCAAAATATGTGTCTTACAACAAACTTCAATCATTTCTCTGTCTAAATAACTTGAGTTTTCATTGATTTGAACAAATCTTCATACTTAAAATGCTCACTAGATTGGGTCACGTACGTGACACCACACAAATGAGCATTTTCAAATTTTACTTTATGTCAGCAATTTTCTGTGAATTATCAAGGTTCTACAAAAGGAAATAACCATTTTCCAAAGGGAAATATGTGTAAATTTTGACTCGCAAAAATTTCAAGTCTCTGCACATCTCCAATCAAGCACAAATTGGGTTTGAGTTGGGTCACATACATAACAAATTTTGGGTCACGTACGTGACGGTCTAAATTGCAAGCTTGAAAAGTTGATTTAGCTTGACAATATCATACTACTATTTATTTATTGTTGTAACCATGGAGAATATTTGATTTTAGAGTTATGTCCTCTGCTTTTCTCTTATTTAAGAGTGATATCCCTTAGTAACTTCGTTTTTCAACCAAGATGACTGACTGTCAACAAGCATGTGTCTCTGCTCCAGCAAAAAGAAAAAGACTTACATCAGCAGAAAAGATAAGAAATCTCAGAGCAAGAAGAAAGCTGTTAGATCCAAATTTTCAACAGAAAGCTGTCAAGGCAAATACAGTAAATGCAATGACGAATCTTGAACTTGCAGAGTACAAACAGAAAAGTCGAGACAGGAAGAGAGAGTCGCAGCTTCTTAAAATGCAGAAAAGACACCTACTACAGCTACTAGTATACCAACTGAATCCTATAGATCGCCACAATCGTATGGAAGGGCTGTCAGAAAGGCTGAGAAGGCCCTTCTTTCTAGTCCTCGAAAACGAAAAGCTGTAGTGTGTGTGGGGGGCAAAACGTATTGGAGAAATTTTGGCCACAAATGCCGAAAACAATTTAAGAACCCATGGAAATGGATTGTCAGAAGATACTGTAAGAACGGTCCAGGATTTTTTTTAAAGTATGGACATTGTGTATACGAGTCCAGGCATAAAATCAATAGTTGTGTGGGAAAATAGAGAGAAAAGGACAGAGCCTAGACTTTACCTGCAAATGTATTTAAAAGAAGCATATGATTTGTTCAAAAACACTCACCCAGATATCACTATTTGTTTCTCCAGTTTTTGTACACTGAGGGCAAAAAATGTACTTACAATGAAGAACTTTCCTAATGAACAATGCAATGCAATTCAGATTCAATGAAGTTAATCTTATTTAAATGTGCTGTTTTTTTTTTGTCAGAATTGCCACTGATATTATCATGCATTTATACGGTACACATTTTGTTATTTGAATATGTACATTAGCAGGGCGTTACGGAGCCCTCCAAAAAGGAGCGTGCTCCTGGAGCGCGCTCCTTTTTGCTGGAGCGAAGGAGAAGAGGGCTCATTTTATATTCAGTGGGAGTGGAGCGGGAGTAACTTCATTTGGGACTAAAGAGCGGTGGTTTTATTGCTCCCCACTCCTCGCTCCAAAATTATTTGATTTTTTTTTCTTTTAAACATTAGTTTTTTATTCAGCAATAAAAAGGAAAAGAAAAGAAAGTCTCAGAGTTATTTTTTAAAATTATATCTGGAAAATATATATGAGATAGGGAGAGAGAGGGAGAGGGAGGGAGAGAGAGAGGGGGAAAGAAGGAGAACATTTGAAGTTCTCAGATTTTTACATCTATGTGTTAAATTTTTGATGGGACAGTTTTCTTGAGGCAGAAGACAGACAATTTGGCACCAAATGTCTTTAAATGCGCCAGTTAGTCTACAGATGTCTTTGAAGTTATTTTCTTATAGATTTAAAGGATGTTTATTGCTGATTGAATAAATAAACCAATTTTTCTTTTAATTCGGGTTTTTAAATAAAGAATTTTAGGTTCAATTATACTATAGGGACCGTTGGATTTTCTCGCCCATTTCGCTCGGTATTCACCCAAATGTTCGATAAAATCGATTTTTTGGGTGAAATGGTACATTTATTTTTTAGCATATATCAAATTGAACTTTTATGTCACATTTTTACTTGTCGTATTTTCGGACACATTTTTTGTTATTCTTAAATTCACAACTAGTTTGTTTTTAAATTCGTTAAATTCCGTTAAAACTTGCTTTTGTAAATAGAATGTTCAAAGTTTTTTTTGTGTGTAATAAAATGTTAAAGCAGTAAAAATATCTTTAGTCTAAAGAAAAAATATATTTAGTCCAAGGAAAAAAACAATAAATAACAATATGGCCACCAGCTATTAAAACCTGGAATTAAAGTTAGATTCTCAACACTTTAAAAAGTAAATGAGAATTTTATTTCAGGACCAAAAATACAATTAAGACCAACAATCAGTTTCATCCTAAATTTTGGTGAATACCAAGCGAAATGAGTGAAAGAAAACAGCGCTCCATATTCTACAATTAAATCGATGTTAATGTAAGGAAAATTAAAATTGTTTTAAAATACTTCAGGGATTTTTCTATTTCTATTTTATACCCCAGGAAACGAAAATTTACGTATAATCCTATACTTTGTCCAACATGTTCTCCTATAACTCTCAAAATATCAGCGAGATTTTGTCAAATATTATCTTACGGTTTTACACTTAAAGTGACATCCCAACCCATATTGACGAGATCCTTTGACGCCCACCCTATCCTTCGACCATTCATTGACAGAATACAACGTTTATCTTTCATAAGGTACATTTTCATTATGGAGCGTTGAAAAAGAGCCGCTCCTTTTTTATAGGAGTTGGAGCAGGAGCGGCTCCTTTTTGAAAAGGGGGAGCGTGAGAGGAGCCAGCTCCAATTTTGGGCATTGGAGCAGGAGCGGGAGCAGCTCCAAAAGTAGTGGAGCGCGTAAAGCCCTGTACATTAGCTTATTTTGTCATGGCCTGACAATTTGTTCATCAATTCTATCATTATTAGCAAGTTCATTAAAGATTTATACTTAACTATGTTAATAAGACACATAGTTTTGATTAGAAAGAGTTTATTCTGAGCAAAGAATTATCTCACAAGTTGAAAAAATGCATCTGAATGGTCGGTCACATACGTGACCGAGACTGGGCCTTTATGAACCTGCAATACAGAGTTTTATGAATATTTGAATGCTCAAATTAATTCCAACCAAGATTGTTAACAGGCAAACTAAAAAAAATGCCTGAAAATACATATGTCACATACATCTCTGTCACATACGTAACCGGGTCACGTACGTGACAGAATTATGTATGTGCTTTTTTCTAAAGCAATTGGTTGTAGCTACTCGACATTTTGGCTCAAGGATGGTATCAGTATACTTGTTTGTAAAAGAAATTTGAACTGTCTATTCTATAAACCTTTTATTCTAGCAAAACTTATATCTCTGATGGGTCACATACGTGACGGAGCAAAGTGACTTTTCAATTATCATGTATAAGAGGTATTGCTCTGTAAAAATAACTCTATCTTATTGATGTACACTCAGATAAATGTCTAAACTTATGTATGAATGCTGTTTAAGAGATTTTTGAAGCTTTTATATACCCAAATAAATCCATTAAAAAAGAGTGAAAAAGATGTATTTATACGGCAGAGGTTTGATGGTTTTCAGATAAGCCATAAAAAAAAACGTTACAAAGCACTCCAAGGTCAAAAAGAGATACTTCAACCTTTCTAGTTTTCATAAAAATAAGTGGCAGTCATGAATTCTTAAAAAAAATTTACACCATCATAGGACCACTTTTCATGGAATGGGCCTTTATCATTGTCACTTGCTCGCCGTCATGGTCCTGATGAAGGTCGTGCATGACAACAAGTAAGAAAACCAAAATACTCATACTGCTAACACAGTTAGCTGCTGAGGATTGCGACGTTGGGACTTTGTACTTAATAATTTTTTTTATTCACTATACTGGGTTTACCTCATTAGCTTTTTACAAAAGTATTTTAATTGCCACTCCTGATAACAATGTCGGGGTTGCATTCGAGATGTTATCCGACTACATAAACAAAAATGACAATGTGCATGTACAAACACAATGCCTACGCAACAATGGGCGTTGCCTATCGCCCAGCCTTCTGCACTCCTTCTCTGTCTATTAACCAGGCGCAGAGGAAGTAGCGCTGGGATGCCTCTAAAGACACCCAGTGCCTGGTCTTGTTTCCTGACTATGGCAATGAATGCCGTCTTTCTTTCTCTCTATTTGGGCAACTTGGGGAAAGTTTTTTCATCACTAAGTCCTACATGACTAGTCCGGGTCGCTCTTGTTCCGACAGGTTGAGGATACAGGTTAGACAGCTTGTCTGGCTGCTGTTTTCGACTGTCAGTACAGGAGCCAAAACTTTTAGGTAGTGCTATGAACGACTGCTCTATCAACAGTTGCATAATATCGTGGGTAACTGTATGTGCCATGTCGCGCATGGAAAGGGACACTACAGTTATCCCCGGTGGGCTTTCCCGAGGCCACAACCCCCATGGATCAAGTCACAACTAATGGACTGGTTGTCTGAACTTATTGACACCAAACAAGCACCCACATTGCCCACCCCACTCTATTTCAAAACAAACATGAACTTACAAAGTAAAAAAAATCAAACCTAAACCAGACACACAACAAAAAACATCTTCACCTCCGTCCTTATAACTAACTAAAAGATTTTACTTCTTTTCATTACACCTCGTTGCCATTCCACATTTTCTATCGATCATGCCGACAGCTGATAAAAAAAATTTTTTTTCCTATTACTACGTAATACTCTATTGATTTTTAACTCAATACGTTTAGCATGTCATCATCTTTAAAAACAAGATAGAGTTTTTGAGCTATTACATATCGCCTTCTCAAAAAACCTTAATCTTCATGTTTACATGTCTTTCCGATAAAATGACATGGATCAGGAACAACGTGATTATACCCCCCACTCATCACAAAAAACTTGTTGTGACGGGAGACGTGACCATCATAAAAGTAAACTTTACAATGGTCACACGGGCGGTCAATCGATTTTCCCAAACTCATACCCGATCCCTCGGTCGAATCCCGTCGTAGACTGAGAAGGGAACAAAAATTCTACACTGAATGTCTAACTGCATTAAAGGCTGCCAGGGACCAGCGCTTCGGATCCACTTGATAGTGTGAGGATAGCTGGCTGGGATAGTCGGAGGAGAAGATTTGCTCTCAGCGGAGTTGGGCGCCATGCCAGAGTTATCTCAACAACTCTGAGTACTTTCTAACCTGGCGATTGGTCCGGGACATGCTGCCCCTTTATGACAGATTTACCAGAGATGGAGTAAGGATGGATCCTTACTGCCCGCTCTGCGAGGATCATGAAAGAGAAATGTCCGATCACGTCTTTTTCACTTGTAGCAAACTTTGGCGACTCTGGGAGTATGTTAACAAAGTAATGGCTCGCATTGACGTCGAGCATCGGTTATCCCAAACATAGCCCCACTGTGGCCTAGGGAAAAAAGAATGTTTTTCCTAGCCATCCTAGCCCTAGTGAGAATGGTGATGTGGGTTTCATGTTTTAACGAGGTCCATGGGGTTGGATCTGTTTCGAACCGGGATCTGGTCATCTACTTTAAACATCAGCTTAAAGTAAAGATCAGATGGGATTAGAGATCACATCGCATAGAGTTCGATAAGAGTTTGTGCATCCGTCGAGGAGCCAGGTACGAACTTGTGTTCCCTGCTTCGGCATGGCACACATGGTCCTGGGTTCTGCGGAACCCATCCCTCAATTTTAAGACCCTTGGCTAGTAAAGTAAATGAGTCCTGACCCTATTTTGTCTTTTGGTACTAGATAGCCTCTAAAGATGCCCACTCCCAATATTTATTTTGCCCCCGGTCACCCCTGTTGTCTTATATATTGGAGGACACTATCCATTCCCACATTCAATCTCGATCTGCTTTATTTTTGACATCGCACTTTGCTCCCACTCCCATTTAGAGACCGACCTGCTGGTTTTCGGATCACCTGTAAAACAGTGGGCGATTTATACCTTAGCATAGAGTTGGGAGGGCACCTATATTTTTTTCTTTCTTGAAGAATAATTGTAAATATTGTCCCTCCCCCTCTCCTCACGATGAATTTTTTGTAAATAAAATCTTTTTGTAAACAAATGGGGATCATCTAAATGGTGAGTGTCGAGCGTTGGGTAAGCACAAAAGTATTGGACCAATTGAAAGACCATCGCTACCCCCCTCCCCCAAAACGATTCAGACTTCATTCCTAAGGCAAAGGATGGACTTTATGACCATTTGTTGAATTGGCAACTGAATATAGTTCTACTCAACCAAGTGGTGATGAGGCCATCGACCTGATCACCGCACTACGTGATAATTACTGCGCTGCAGGGGTATCACGTGACATGAAAATTAGGCGCCAAATTTGTTCTTTCAAAATTGTATCTTCAGTCCGAGAATAAAAGTTGGGCAATACTCACGTATTATTGTTACCCCATTCTATTCTTGTCTTTTCTTCTATGTCTTCGTGACTCATAGTCTACCACGATGTTACACTGTACCCCTCAAAGCTTAACAAGTGTTCAAAACAATAAAATAAAAACAAATAAATTATTTAAAAAAATAGATCCGGTATTCTGTAAATTATTTGTTTATTACGAAATAAAAGTAATACATTCGTTGGACAAGTCTGAAATTGATATTAATTGTCGAGAAAGTTATTTTTTTTTATATCATTTCTGGCCATCCGTATATGACAAACGGCGTCATTTGCTGCTGAGTGAAAACGAAAGCCACAAATCGCCACAAAATCGCCTATACACAATTTTTTATTGCATTCTATTAAGTCATACGATCTCATCATTTACTGTTTCTCGGTTGGGAGAGAGGCCCAAGCGAGGAGGAGGTAATGCCTGGGATGATGGGCACCTAAAACCGAACAGAACCATACTGCACTCTTATATTAGCAATTGTTTAATAGTTTGTATCAAAGATGACACCAGCAGTTATTTAAAGATTTTTTTAATATAGAAAACTTGAAAAGTTTCGACAAGTTTATACTAAGGAATATTATGGGCACCGGTGAAGACAGACAAATAGTCCCATACTAAAAATAGTCCGACTCTCTAAAAAGTTATTATTCATTATTTAAAAATATATTTTTTTTTATATATATTATTATCTTTTTTTTTGTTCTTTGTCGTGTTACCTCGTAATTCAACTCGTGGATTTACGAAAATATGTTGTTTCTGTTTAAGGTTCGCTTTGGCTATGAGAGTTTTAAAAAAGAAAGGGGAAAACGACCGTTTCTTTCGCTTAGCCAATGAGCGGCATTCTGAACACGTGACAATTCCACTTTCTTTTCCACTCTTTAGTACGACTCATCCAATATCTGGTGATCAACTTGATTTTAGACTTTGAGATCATCATCACCATCATCAAAAGTAGCTGATTAAAGACTTTGAACTTTAAACAGTGGATGTATTATCTTGGTTGTGATCGTCTTTAAAAAAAAAGAGAGAAAAAAAAAGGCAGACAATTGTACGGTTCTTATTTGTTCTCGCAATTCCACCCTCCTTCCCCATGAATTCCACGTGATGGTGTTATTATTATTATTATTTCCGTTATCTGGCCTTTGTCGATGAAGGGAGGGACTTTACAACTGTCCACACTGGAAGCACCCTTTGACGATACAGTGCCACTTGACGACATGTCGGCGTCAAGTCCAGAGTCTCCTTTGGTGGCGTCCAATGTGATTAATGCCCCTCCGCCTCGGTCATTGTCGTCTTCCTCGTTGCCTCCACAACCGCAGTCCGATTTTGTGGTCGAGGGTCAAATCATGCCTGTGCCCGAACACATCAACAATGCCTACGATACGGCCCCTATTGTCGATTCGGATGAAGGACGGAGTTACGAGAGCGAAGGGACCACCGTACAAACGGTTCTGCCGGCCCCTGTCAGTCGAATAGTCGCCCTTTCTTCCGTCGTTGTACTTTTTTTTATTAATTTGCTTAATTATATGGATAGATACACGATAGCTGGTGAGTATGAGGACACTATTTTTTAAATATCTCGTTCAATATTATATATATATATATATATATATATATATATATATATATGACTAGATGTACCTACCCGACATTGTCCGGGTGTCTTTTTTACTTTCAGTTTTCTTTTGTTTTGATTTTTTTTTTGTTTAACTTAAACTTACCGTTTATTCTGTTTACCAAATTATCTTTTCAAATAGGATTTCGAAAATTAAATTTAATTAGGTAAAATTGTCGTTTACCAACCAAAATGGCTGACAATAAATCGTCTGCAGTTTTCCGACCTCACAAATAAGTAAACCTAAATAAATTGTTTTGGAATAATTTAAAATTTACGTTAAATTATTTTAAAGGAAATACAGCTGGGAAAGTAGTCCAAAACAATTTATTTGGGTTTACTTACTCATTTGTGAGGTCGGAAAAAATCAGAAAACTGCAGACGATTTATATTTCGTCATTTTGGTTGGGAAACGACTATTTTACCTTTTAATCATTACGGTATCGTTTGGTTATCAAACTATTTATTTAACCAAATTGTTATAAAATTGTGGATATTTCTTAAAGGTAATGTTTTAATTTCTCTAAAATTACTGAATGTAAATAGTTTTAAATCGAACTAAAAAAAAAAAACGCTTTAAAGTTAAAGCACAAATAAACTGATCTAGGTAGAAGATTAACTTATTTTGCCTTTGGTATTATTTATTTGTTGCACATTTGTTTTTTTCACCCTTTTCGTTCTGTTAGCTGTCGTTATAAATGCCCGACAGTTTAAATGTTTACAAACGTCTTTTACATTTTGAAGGGTCACAAAGTAATTCATTTTTCTTTTTATCAAATGATTAAAATGGCTGACTTGTTTGTGGTGAAACTGAAATGCATTCCGGCGGATTTAATTTTGTAATTAAATTTTGCGAAAGTTATTTTTGGTATTTTACGCTATATCACATTTTAATTCAGTGAATAAATGATTAATAGTTAGTAAGAAATGTGTAGGTAAGTGAAATTAGAGGCGAAAAACGCACGTGAGAAGTGGTTTCATTTTTACTCTTATACACGAATCATTCGTGTGTTTTTTTGTTTGTCTTTTCTCTTTGTCCCCTTCCAAGTTGTTTTGTTTTTGTTTTGTTTTTTTATCGTCCGAATAAAACTCGTTCTTAGACACACACGTGTGTGTCATCTGACGAACTCCCACATATCGTACGATGTTTTTAATTTTTTTAAATTTTTCACAAGCAATTAAAACAACATTAAATAAATCTCATTAAGTAAAGTTCTGCAAATCAGCTATGATGTTTAGCAACTTTTTTCGGTGCTTCTACGGAATTTGAACCGAATCGAATTTTTTCAAACTAAACCTAAAACTTAGTTTGTTTGGTTAGGGTTAAAAAAAAACCAGTTCGGTTCAAATTCTGTAGGGGTACCACTTTTTCTAAATACATTTGTTTTAAGATAATAAAATAACTAAAAAATATTTTCGTTTGCTAAATTATGTGACGAATTAAACAGATTTCCTTCTGAATTGTATAATAGTAATCTTTTTCTTTACCTCATAAATGAATTTTACTTGCTTTTTATTTCTATATTTTCTTCGTCTTTTCTGTCGTGAAATATAGATTCAATAGGACATTATTAATTAATTACGGTCACGTGTTAATTTGTTTTCTGAAGCAGTGGAGCTTTTTTTGTCGATAATTTTAGTAGCAAAGTGTAGTGCATGTTCTGATACTACATTTAATTTCCTCTGTCCTTGGTCAGTAAAGGAGAAATCCTTCTCGACCGAGGCAATTTTTGTCCTAATCTAGAGTGAACCTTGATTTTCCCCACATTAAAAACCGACCTTGTGTTTAACTCTGCCCTTTTGGGAAGACAAGTAAATAAGCACTCCTATCTCCAATAACAAACCGAAATACGTAGTGAAAAAAATAATGGTTTGGAGACTAGAGTGATTCTATAAAAAATACCGTTTTTATTTTTACCCTCCCCCCACGAGTTCACCTGAAAATAAAAATTATATTAAAAAAAAAAAAAAATATTACAACTTGAAAATTAATTTTAAAGGCGCATTGCTTAGCTTTTAGAATATGGGTTCATTTTCCTATCTAAATTTAACATAGAATGATCACCCGCTTCCTGACCAGCGAGAGTCCGGTGACACGGATAACCGTTTTTTTGTTTTTCTCCGACATTTTAAGCTTTGTAAATATATATTTTTTATTATCGTTATTGAAATCATTCACCCCCCAATCAACGAACTCATCTTCACTGTCATCCCTTGTAACATGATCTCGACTGGCGACCGCTGACCTGAATTGAAGTTTAGTTTTAGCACATGGCCATACCCAGTAGGGATGGCCATGTTTTAGCATTAATGAATGAAGGGGCATGTTTTCGTCCTCATCATAGTCAAGTAAATTCAAAGATTAACCAAAAATCTTTTCCATTCACCACTTTTCGTTTTATGATGTTTGGGTTTTCTTATAATTGTACAACTACTAATTATTATTGATAACTCTCCGTGGAGGATAAGGCGATATAAAAAGTCTATCCATACATAAATATATCAACTTTACAACTTGATAGAACAACCAAAAGTGAAGAGATCAAAGGGTCTAGACGAAGAAAGTGTTGTTTTGTCCGTATGTATGTATGTAGACTTTTGAGCAAGTTCGTTAGACTGCGTGTATAAGTTGTCACTGTATTTAGTTGTCCATAATTGTGATTGTGTCGTCTGCTGAGATATCTGTGATCTAGTGGCCAAAAGTTAGTTATTTTACCTGCAAGGAGTCTGTGTAATAGTATTGTGACTGATAAGGGTTCGTCTGGCAAGTTGAGTCTTTAACTACTGGCTGTGTCTGAGTTCTCGCTTATGGAGCCAATGCTAGCAGGTGCTCGGCTCCAAGGGCGACTTTTTTCTTTTTTTTGATTGGTTATCGATATTGGACTTCAACCAATCAAGATTGATTATTTTGATAGTTGACCGAAGTATTTCAACTATTAAATCTCGAATATTTTACAGAGATCGTTTCTCACTGCTGTTGTTGTTATTGCTGTTATAACAGAGTTCCACATCCTGCCTCCCCATGAGTACAGTTGAACACATGGTCAAGTTTTTATAAAAACAAAAGATTATAAGACTTCCTCCTTCTCTGATCGAAGACAGAAACAGATATCAAACTCTGATCCTAGTTTAAAGGCCGGATAACAAGCTTCTCGCGTCAAACTAAACACACTAAAAATATTGCTCATAAAAAAAACCCTCCTTCGAAGCTGGACCCGGAAGAAAAGAAACCTGATTGTTTTTAGCATTTCATTTTTTTTTTTAAATGTCCGAGTATATACGAATTATCCCCTCCCCAATGGTTACCTGTCTCTCCTACACTTGCTGGGCCAGAAGTGGATTCTTCTTGACCTTTTGGCTAAGATCAAAGTGTAGTATCTGTTCCGATGGATACTGCACCCCATAGACTGCTATTGTCTTGGCCTTCGAGGCTTGATTTACACCGGTCTATGGGTCTGTCCTGTGCAGTTCTAGGAGGTCCACCCTCCCAGGCTTTGCTTCCCCTCTTTGGGGAGGACTAAGTTAATTGCTTACTGCTTGAGGCGCCCCTACCGGGGAATGCCGACGGGGCTGCGCAGGCAATTTTTAATGGTCAGAGTGCTCACCTCTCGGGCACTGGCTTTTCAACCCCCACTTTCCGACCCGACCTTGGGTCACATCTTACTTGTGGGAGTAGGATAAAACTGGCCTTGTGCCTAACTCCTGGAGAGGAGTAAATAATACTCTATATAACGCCTGTCCTTGGCCTTTTGGCTAAGATCAAAGTGTAGTATCTGTGCCGATGGATACTGCACCCCATAGACTGGTATTGTCTTGGCCTTCGGGGCTTGATTTACGCCGGTCTATGGGTCTGTCCTGTGCAGTTCTAGGGGGTCCACCCTCCCAGGCTTCGCCCCCCCCCCCCTCTTTGGGAAGGAGTAAGTTTATTGCTTACTGCCTGAGGCGCCTATACCGGAGAATTTTTAAATCACACTTTCCCGACCCGACCTTGGGTCACATCTTACTTGTGGGAGTAAGATAAAAACTGGCCTTGTGCCTAACTCCTGGAGAGGAGTAAATCAATACTCTATATTAAATATGAAAGATAAAATGCGGCAGCACTTTTACCCCCAGGCCGTCCACCGCCGCCCAGCCCCCGGCGCCAGCATTTTGGCTCACGTGACTCAATCGTAGTCACTTATGAACAGAATAGTCTTCCGTATTAACGATTAGCATGTATCCCACCCCCAATACATTTTTTTTTGTATATTAATTATTTACCTTACGAAATAGAATGAAGATTGATGGATTTTTGCCCACCGGCGCCAGCATTTTGGCTCACGTGACTCAAGCGTAGTCACTTATAAACAGAATATTCTTCGTTATTGACACTTAGCATATATCCCCCCCAATACATTTTTGTTGTTTATTATTTACCTTACGAAATAAAATGAAGATTGATGGATTTTTGTCAACCGCCGCCCACCACGGTGGGCAAAAATCCATCAATCTTCATTCTATTTCGTAAGGTAAATAATTAATAAACAACAAAAATGTATTGGGGGGGGGGGGGATATATGCTAAGTGTTAATAACGAAGAATATTCTGTTTATAAGTGACTACGATTGAGTCACGTGAGCCAAAATGCTGGCGCCGGGGCTGGGCGGCCTGGGCTGGGGGTAAAAGTGCCACCCGCTAAAATGTGTTTTATTCTCTTAAACTAATTAGCGGATATTTTTCCAGGTCAGTTAAGTTGTAATCGCCAAGAATAAAAAGAATCTTATTTTTATTTTCAGGTGTAGAGGGGGTGGGGATAAAGATGAATTACGTTACCCATTATTTTTTTATCTTCATGTTAATACATGTATTTACTGTAGATTGGATTTAGAATTTACTGTTGATTGGATTTCTACCAGAAATAAACCTACTCTTAGACCCATACTTCTAAAAATAAAACTTTTGAAGTAAGTTGTGATACGATGTTATCTTTTAAGCTTCTTAGACGAGTGAAAAAATATGCAAAAAATGTATGATTAATAATAAATCTTTTGATGTACGTTGTCATTATTTTATTTAAAAATTCAAAATACTTTGAAATAAATATGGGTCAATTTTTAACTTTGTATCTTCCATGATCCATTTACATCTGCCGTAAATTTTCTGCCTCCTTGTTGCTTCCAATTCTTTCTCTGGTCGGTGGTCACACCCTTTTTTCTTTCTTTCTAGTATTTCTTCGCAAATGTTATTCGCAAATTGAAGCACGGTCGTCGTTGAAGAGAATTCCAAGTCCTGTATTATTATAGATTATTATTTTACATAAAAGTCAAACATGGCTTTTTATAACTTGTGAAAAATGAATTTATTTGACATAAATCGGATGATTTTTTAAATTTTTTATTTAATTCGTTAAAGTTTTCGGTACTTATCGAGATGAGATCACATGAAAAACAGTTGAAAATCGCAGTTCCAAATAAATTAACCGGAATATTCTTTGATATACTTATATATCACACAAAAATAGGTATCTACACCAAAAATTAGAAAAAATTATCGAGTAGAATTTTAATTTAAAAAAAAAAAAAAGTTTTAGCGTATATTATGGATCCGCCATTGATTACAGCGAAAAACACGGAAAGCCGGGGGATGTAACTTAGTCTGTCATATTAACACGTTAAAACATTAAATGAATCAGTTTTAGCGTATTTTGTCGAACACAAAATACGATAAAACGATAATTTTTCATTTTTTTCTCTGTATATTAATTCTTGCCTAATACGTAAGTAAACAAAGTTTTTGTTTGGAATTGTTTTTTTCATATTTGGCCTCATCTTGATAAGTACCAAGTTTTCTGCTAACTTACCCCTGGAGCATGGCTGTGCCACGGCCGTCATAATATACGACGGCTGTGCTCACGTACGTGTCGTACAATAAAGTGGAAAAACATTAAACAGAACAAAATACTGCGTCATTATTAAAATCCGATTCCTTGTTGTAGACTTTTTTTAATGATATATTTACATTGTCGCATTGCATTTTTTTAAAAATTGTTACTTATAAAAAGTAACAATTGATAAAAAAAAACCATAAATTATTAATGTTTTCTGTTATTTAAAGCATTTTTTTCAGTCAACGCTGACAGCTTATTTGTTTTTGTAATTAAAATTTTATAACTAGAAAATAATTACAAAAAGCAACAATTAACAAAGTTTGTGACACATATACAATGCAACATGAGTAAAAAAAAAAGAAATAAAATTTTTTTTTTTTCAATGTATATTTTATCCAATTTACGTAAAGATTTTGACTTTAAAAATTATGACCGTTTGGTGCAAGAGAGACGGTCTTATTGATTGTGGCTTACTGTTGTGAATTCGGAATAGCGGCATGCTGACTACGGGTCGCCCTTTCTGATATGATTTTATTTTTTATTCTTTCAATATTTTTACGATTTTTTATTTTATTGATCTGAAGTCAGTGGGCTTTTTGAAGAACCCTCCTCCACACAAGGATGATCCGATTTTATTTAATTAATAATAATAATATCACCTAACCCAGGAACCCGAGACTAAGTTTTAGGTTTAGTTCGCCAAAAATTCGGTTTAGTTTGGTTCGTATTGTGTAGAAGCACAAAGTTATATTTAAGTAAATTAAATTTAATTAGATATTTTTAGGCGTTCCAGACGGGTTCACGACTGCGCTGACTCCGGTTTATCCTGCAGTAAATTTCAAGTACGGATGATCATAAATGATAAAAAAAAACTTTTTTTTTTTTTTAACGGAAAATTTAGAATTGTAATAATTATAATAAAATAAATTGTTAGCAAAACAAATTATCAAATATGTTTTTGTTTTTTAATGAAAATATAGTTTTAACAAATCTTTAATAAAAAAAATCTTTTTTATGAATCAAATATGTTGAAATGTCTTAAGTTAAGACCTCACAAAAATATTTCGGAAAAACGAAAAATATATACGCTTTTATTATTCTTTTTAAATACTTTAAATTATATTGCTGTTTCACAAAATACAAAATACATTTTAAAACAGTTTATTTTTGTTACTAAATTGTTATAAAATATTTGCTTTAAAAATTACTATTAAAATACTAAGCTATTTTATTATATTTTCATAAATCAAAATACATTGTTGCTGTTTCACAAAATACAAGACATTTCAAAACTTTATTTATATCAATAAAAAGAAGACATTTCAACATATTTCATTCATAAAAAAGGTTTTTTATTAAAGATTTGTTAAAATTTATTTTATTATAATGAAAATACAATTCTAAATTTTCCGTTAACATTTTTTTTATCATTTATGATCATCCGTACTTGAAATTTACTGCAGGATAAACCGGAAGTCAGCGCGGTCGTGAACCCTTCTGGAACACCATTTTTAAAATTGTTCCTTACAAAATAAATTAAGCAAATTTATATTAAGCTAAAGATTTTAATTTTTCGTTGAAAGATTTTTTTGTTTGCTTTGTAATAAATACATTTGTTTATGAAACTCACTTCTTGTTTGTTGGTATTTTATTTGGAAGATCACTCGTAGACATATTTTGTCTATTTTAAAAGAACGCACAGTCGTTTTCCAGAAAAGGAATGGATTTTGTTAAACACCGACTAAAAAAAAAAAAGTCACGTGGCCTAGCTTTATTTTTGCCAAGAATTTGGTACCGGTCTAATACCAGAGCACCCAAAATTCTAATTATCACCGTTAACTTTTCTCACAATAAATCCACATTCGAACAACTTGAACGTATCTGAAATTTAAGATCTCATTTTCGAATTATTACGAATGTAAAGCCAAAGCATGATTTTAAAAAGAAAAGAAAACAAGACTTGTGGCACTAAAAGTACGCTAACAGGGTTTATCCTAACATGATAACGCCGCAAACACTCAAAGAATGCGGAGATGTTTTAAATGTTCTTTCGGTGAGGGGCTAGCTTTAAGAATGCCTTCTATATAGTTATGCATGAAATCTAAGTCACAGACCACCTCGTCCATAAAACGTTGAAAAGTGCTAGCTGCATGGCATAGTCAAAAATCCAAAAGCACTGAAAGGAGTAGTAAAAGCGGTCTTAGGAATATCTGCAGTCGTACGCCGAAGTACTTCCTGTTTTACAGTCTCGTATGATGTGCCAGGTTGACGATCCGTAATTGGATCCTTCACCGTAAGTGAAGCAGGAATTGCACTGATTAACAAATTAAGTTGTTTCAGTGCAGACACTATCTCATCGGCAGCAAAATATGCCTCGATTTGTGCAAACCAAGCATGAACATCCCCTGAGTAAGAGGGGAGCGAATAGGAGCTAATCGTAAAACAAAAGAAGTAATTAAATTCCTTAGAAGCAGTCGTAAAAGAATGAAACTGGCAAATGGCTGGTTGGTATCTTATTTAGGCACTCAATTGGAACTTGACTATAAAGACACTAATATTAGATTCTTCCTGCGAAGGAATATTAGGAATTAAATTTGAAAAATATGAAAATATCGTGCTGTACTTCCAATAGGCGGCAAAAAATAATGTGAACGGAAAATATCCTGCGTTGAGACAAGGCAAGAGGAATGAATCAAGCTATTATTTAAAAAATACTGTATTAATCGCATTACGAAAAAGGCAATAGATATTTGGTAAAAATATGTATGTTAATGCACAACAATAATTCTGATAACATAAGTGTACACCATAAAGGATGACTTTGAATGTTAGTTATTTAAAAGCGATTAACTTGGGTGTGATGTAGAAACAAGACATCTTGGAATCACCCATGTGGAGCCCGATGAATGCCATGTGGTGACTATTTAAAAATTGGGCCGGAAAGCAGAAAATATGTTATGATTACAATTTCAAAATTCGCAACAAATCTTAATTCGATCATAAATTAATTGCAATGGAAAACGCATTTTGTTACTAAATCAACAAGATTTAATCGCTATTTCTTAATGATTTGTCTGAATCGGAATGCTAACATGCTAGTTTTCTCGACAAAAAATATAATTCAAAGAAATTGCAACGAAAATAACATGTAAGGAATCATAAAACCCGTGTTAAAATGTACTTACCGTAATGTTCTCGCGTAAATCCTTGATATTGGAATGTTTCTCCTGTTAGTTTTGAAGTCTTTAAACTGCCGAATATGGGGAAAAAATAACCTGTGGACAGATTCATAGGTTGCCGTTACGAAGAAGAAAAAAAGATGTCTGACTTTCAGATATTTTATTTATTTATTTTTTTTTTGAAGAAGGCTGCATGCTTTAGATCACGTCGAGGAAGCTAATTTTAGCTGAGGGAGCCTATTTTAGTTTAGGGTTCACATCAAGAAAAAAATTAGAATGACGACTTAGAAAAGTAATTTGTCTGGCCAAATCTAACTGAAATAAAATAAGCAAAATGAAATTCCTCATGAAATAAACAATGGTTTCACAACTAAAGTGGTGTGCAGATTTATTTACTGGAAACACAGGAACAGAATGAAGGTTGTACAATGGGTTGGTTAATGTAGACAAGACGAAATAGCGTTATCCTGGAGTTCCACAACTCACCTACCCCAGGAGAGCTTGGAAATATACGTCTTGTCGATTTGAGATACAGGCTGGAACTGAAGTGTTTTGCGACAAGATGATTCATCGCGTATGAATCTCATTGAGCTTAGCTGAGTTCCTTGTTCATGCGGTGAACAGGCGATGGTTACATAATCGTCAAGTCGAATCACAACTCACTGCTGGTCACGTAGACCGATACAAAATAGTTCACTCATGTAACTGCTACAAATGCTTCATTAATTAGTCACTACCACAACAGGTAGTCATTTACGGGAGGTTATAGTATCCTCCTTTCCACTGTAGATTAAACATGAAGTCAGTTTAACGTGTGTGGGGTGGGGGGCTCAGCCGTGTCACGCTGGAAGATTATAAAAATTGTCGTGATTTGACCCAGTCTGCAATCTCCGGTTGAGGCGCCTCAGGCGAAAAAGGAGGAATGCCTGGAATGGTGGCCTCCTAGGACCGAACCGATCCAAGGCTCGGGCCCCTTGAACAAGCCTGACCCTTGTTTCAGAATGGGCCAGGATCGAGGCGATTCTTATATCGCCATAGTCAGGGTTTACCCCTGTGAGTTGTGTAGTGCTTGATGAGGCACTTAATGACAGATATGAAAGTAAACATCGCCATAAAAACTAAACACACATACACTTTAAAGCGAGTTAACATATACTATTGTCATTAAATGACATTTGTATTTCATTTCAGTAAGTGTATTCAAATTTATTAGTTTCGGATTTCTCTATATTGACTTCTCAATTTTTTTGATTGACGGTTTTCAAATCTGAATTTTTTCTTTTCTTTCTTTTTAAACTGCTTCTAGTAATTGTTTAGAATTTGGGCCATTTTTCTTTTGTAACAATTTTATTTTTAACTGCTTCTAGTAGTTTAGAATTTGGGCCATTTTTCTTTTGCAACAATTTTTTTTTTTTAAACTGCTTCTAGTAGTTGTTTAGGATTTGGGTCATTTTTCTTTTGTAATTTTTTTTTTTTTTTAGTTTAACTGTCTTTTCTAAAAGGGAGCCTTAATACACATACAGAAACATGTGCCTGTTTCGTACATCTTCTGTCATTTCATCTGTTGGTTGAAACTGATTATACATTGCCGTATCTCCGATTTCACGTCTGACTCATTTGGGACATTGCATTATGGTCAGCATTAGTACCACATGCAGGGTCGCATACACATTACGCTCACCACATGCATAAAGGGGTGGGTGGGGTAGAAATAATTAATGTTCCACTATCGTCTTAGAATAAGTTGTTATTGCATTTTTTTTTTTTTTTTTACTGACATCCCTTTCCCCCAAATCAAAACTGTTTTGTAATTTTGTGGCAAACTAATTCGTAAGCCTTTCATTTAATTTAGGAAACACTAACAGACAACTATAAAAAAGAAAATAGCATTGTGTCAGTAAAATCCAGTACCAATTACAATAACAGCCAAAAGGTAATCACACAAAATGAAAAGCAAGTTCCCGAAACGGAAAAAAAAATCACTCACTGATTTACTTACATTGTTGTATTTCATTTATTTTTTTTCACTGAATTATTTACATTGTGTGTGTGTGTGTGTGTGTGTGTGTGTGTGTGTGTGTGGGTGTGATAGATATTTTTGCAAATGGTTCAGGTGTCAGTACTTTTCTGATGTCAAAAACAACTGTTGTATCTGTAAAAGTACCAAGAAAAGCAAATAAACATTATTACTGAATGAAGTTGTGTGCATCTCCTATTGGACTGCAGACAAAGGAAACATTACTTCATTTTGGAGTCGATTCGCTACTACTAAAACTAAAAGTTGTGTACGTCTGCAGCATCATTCAAGCAAATTTTCATGTTTGCAATTATCGTGGAAGTATGTGTAAAATAAGTACAGGGATGCAACACTGCGATGCGACGCACCAGGACAGAAGAATCTGTATTTTGGTTTGCTGTTTTCGTTCGATTAACTCTACGGGCTTGTCCTTGTAACTTTGTTACATCCGATTGTGAGATCAACACTCTAAGTCCTCTTCCTCAACTTTATTCAAGGTGAAACTTTTACCTACCCAATTACACTGGCAAACAATGCCCTTGGATTAGTTTTTCAAGTGCTGTTTTTTATCGTTTCATATTGTTAAATAGTTTCTGGCACTGACCTTTTAACCGTATAAAAAATCTGATCAAACTTCACATAAGAGGCAACACTATGCCACTCATTTTTAAGAGTCAGTTTATTCCCCTAGATATTTATCTTGCCATAAAAAGGTAAGATTTCACACAGATACAAATAAAAATGAGTTTTATACTTACTCTAGCTATACTTAGTGTTCTCTGAGAGTATTTCTTTATTACCTTTATTCACCCCAAACAAGACATATTGCCACTGGGAAGTAAGTGGCTACTCTGATAGGGGGTAACCTAAGTAGGGAATTGGGTAGTAAGATGTTTGTTCGCATTACATTTGAATTTCTGCAGGTCGTAGAAACAGAACAGGGAGGGAATTCCAAAGGTAAGCAGTCCGAGGAAAGAAGTTATTACAGTAGAAAATTTTCCAGAATCTAGAGACACCTACAGTGAAGGGGTGGGATTTTGCTGCTAGTCGGGTGAGTCGGAGGTACGGGTGCAGTAAGTTCATCAGATCACATTCCGTGAAAGTACTTGTAAAACAAACAGGGATGCAACACTGGAGCTTGACACAGTGCAGGACTTATTAGGGTAAAGACTCTTTATTTTTATTTATTTGGGGGGGGGGGATCCTGTCCAAGAGGGAGAGACTAGTGGTTGGTGCACCAGCCCTAATGTGGCAACAATACTCTATGCATGGGCAAATGGTGGCTTTATAGAGATATAGGATCCTGACAGGTGTCAGAAGTTTACTATCTCGGTAGAGGGAGCCCACCTTCTTTGCAGCAGACTTGGCAGTATCTTCTATGTATTTATTCCAATTCATGTTGCTTTAGAATGTTAGGTCGAGGAGTCTGAACGCTGGACTCTCGGGAAGAGTCATGTCCGCCATGACAATCAATGGTTAGTAAGGTTTTTTATAACTGTTAAAAGAAAGGAGCTTTGTTCTGGTAGCATTGAGTATTAGGAAAATTTAAAATTTAAATCACCAATATTTTTGAATGTTTGTTTAAGGCATAAATTCATGAACAATAAAAGGCTATGAGCCGGTGTTCTATTAATATAATTTTGAAATAAATTATTGTAGTTTTTTTTTTTTTTAAATTATAAATTTATAAATCATAGACTAATGAGCTGGAATTCTGTTAATATAACTAAGAACAAAATTATTATTATTATAAATACTTTTGGATTTGTTTTGTATATATTGTTACGGTCGAGATCGTATAATCTTTCGCCTTGTCCCGACTACTAGGAGAAGCAGAAGGCGTACGCAGATGGACAGAGCTACGCTGTGCCTCTCCCTTTCTTTCACTCCTTTCCCTCACACAGCTGATACCGGATGTTAGGTGTACACACTCTCCCCTACTTGAATGGAGGTCCGGGAAAGGGATACCATAAAACAAAAGAATATTCCGGGCCAAACCATCTGCAACACTTTTAAAGGACTTTTGATAATAAGTCCATTGGAGAAAAGATTCTGAAGTGTTTGCTCCGAGCGAGAGACTTTGCTTGTTATCCCTGATTGAAGACTATGAATTCTTTCGTCTACTAACGCGGAACTAATACAAGGACCAGTAGGTTATCGGAATATCCCCAAGTTGAGTAAAGACACTTCTCTATCATATATATATATATATATGTATATGCACTTACACATTGGCCAAAGGACTGTTTCTCATTCCTTGTTGACATACATCGCATCACATTTTCAAATTTAAACAATAACACGTCTATCTCCTATTTACCTTTTCGAGAACTGATTTTTTAAAATAAGACTTTCTTCGGTTTTATACATCTTTGTTGGTGTTTCCTTTGCTGTGCATCGTATTTTGTGTTTATCAGTTCCCGCTCGACAGACAACTCAGCTAGCTAACAAAACATTGTTGTTTAGACTGACAAAGCTATAAAAAAGGCCAAAAGTACAAATATCTTTAGTTGCGAATCCAGGTCATGTTAATATCTACAATTTATCTTTAATGTATAAATGATATTATTTTATAAATTTTAATAAGAAATATAATTAAAAGGAAACAATGTAGCTTAATATAGTAATGTTGAATGTCCGTTCTATTTTGGACAAAAGTAGAGTAAAACTATTCATGCGTAGTTAAGGTTCGAACTCAGAACTTCTAGCTATAAAGTCTGGATTCTTACCCCTAAGCCGCAGAGAGTTTTCACTTGGTCAAATTTATGGCTAAAAGTTGCATGACATGTTATGGTTTAACTGACTTAATTAAAATAATCGTCTGTTTATCTCTCTTTATCTCACTCTCTCACTGTACGGTTTATTATTTATATTCTAAAAACGCACTCTGAAAGATCTTTTTTGTTTTGTAGTATTTATAATATCCATTCATAGCTTTTGAGGATGTTTTAGGACCTGCAATGTCGCATGAAACCACTTTTTCACCGAAAAATGATGGATTTTGAGTCCCGTGGAGCCCTAACGGCTATTTTTGGCCTGCACCTTCTGAATTTTGCAAAATTTTCAAAATGTTTGATTGTTTAGTGTTATTTATGTATAAATGAACACAAAAAAATACTACTCGCATGAATCTGAAATTCTCACCCATTACGTCCCACCCCTATTTATAATCAGAAAACGTAATTTTGTTATATTTTTTGTTTTCTTTGTTAGACATTTATGTGCAAACCAGCATAGCGATTCATATGAAGTGATCGAATGCAAGGTGTATTGTGTAAGATTGACTCTAATTAGATTTCTTTATTTCTTTAGAGGAGTTGTGACTGAGAAAGGGTCATCTTCAACTCCATGACATTAGGAATCGAAGCAAGAACTGTTGATCGGATTAGATAGAAAAAGCGATAAATTAAAAAAAAATTTTTTTTTTTTTAATTATAACACGGACTCGTTTAAATTGAAAATGAATGACGAAATGTTTCCTTTTTATGTAGCTATTTAAGCTATTTCGGTCAATGAAATAAGCAAAAAAAACTCTTTACTTCATAAAACTAGCTGACCTGTCACAGCATTGCCCAGGAAAATGACAGTAACACAATAAACTCCTGCTCCCAGCCTATACTCTATATTACTATTTCTGAAAAATAAAAATCAACTTCTAGTCGAATGGATCCCTTACTTTTGGAAATTTAAAAATGTTACCATATAAAATATTGCTCGTCGAGAAATTTTTTTTGCGTTAAATGTTCGCTTAATTTATTACGGATACGGTAGTAAAAACAATATTAAAAAATATATTTGTTTTATTATTCTAACAAATGTTTGCAAAATTGACAACTAAAAATGTTTTAGTATCGAAACATGAGTCTAACTGATCTTCAGTACTTAAAAAAAAAAATTGAAAAAAATTTTTTAAAAAAGGCAACCCGATAAATAAAATGGCTGAAGTTGTTAAAAGATTCAAATTTCGGAAAATTTCGTTTTTCATCTTTCAAATTTCGGTCCATTTTTACATACAATATCAGATCCGTTCTACGAATGTGCAGAAGTTATACAAAAATTGAGTCATCGTTTAAGTGGGTCAATCAAGAACGGCGACAATTTTGATGATTATGAACTTCCATAGTTCTGAAAAAAGGGGTATGGCTTAGTAATGACGTTTTTTTTTAAATGATAGCTATCAACGGCTGCCAAGCAGACGAAATTTGATCAGCCCTATCAGAAATAAAGGAAGGCAGAGGAACTTTGACTCTCACAGAAGTCCTGATACTGCTACTCAAATCACTGGGTACTAATTTTCTAACTGCCAATATTTGTATTTCAACGCCAGCTAGGTACAGCTAGTTTAATATATTGCATTTATTCTTTACGAATACACATACTTTACTTAGTGTTTCTTTATAGTATTAGCATGTTTCGATTTGTTTCTCATCTTGGTTTGTTCACAACATTTCTTCTGTTCTATCCGGCCTTTTTCAGGTGCCTTTTGTCCTAGTTGGTAACTTTTTAAATTTTTTGTATTATTTACTAATGAGTCGCCACTTATCCTCAAGTGGCTTTCAGCCTTGATAAGGGATAATGAGTGAGATGGATAGCTTGTCAGTTGAATGATGAAGAATATTATGAGAGGGTTGAAAATAATGAATTTACTGGGAATTTCAACTAAACACTTTATTTAATCCTATGTTCTCATTACACATTCTATGTATTTTGTTTTAACTATCTTGTATGAGTTAATTGTTTCTGAAATTGATCTCATCGGCAGCCAGTTTCTGGTCGGCACAGATCACGACTGTTATTGTAGATTGGTAACCACCCCTTCCAAGTTCACTAGGACCAGCTTTTACATTCAGCACCTAGTATACCCAAATGGTCACTCATTTATGTACTGACCAGGCTTAAAGTTGCTTAACTTAGGTGATCTGATGGGAACCGGTGTGTTAAATAAGTACAAAATGAATGAAAACAATAATAAAATATAACTTTTCAAGTTATTGATGGGTTGCCTGCTATATAATGATTTGTTTTTTTTTATTGATAAACTGTTTCTGTACATAATCAATACTAATTATTGATAGAAATCAAAAGACACTGAATAATATATCTAAATAAATAAATGCAAAAGTTTTTTTTTCATTTATCACTCCTATATTACCATCAAAACGGGTTACTCTTATTTAAATCACTAATATAACAGATTATTTTGAACGTAAAGACAGTTCAAAGACATAACTTTGCCTGGTTTGCATAACTCTCTTTTAAAAAGTTCATAATAAATAATTGTTTGGTGTTATTCATTAGTAATTTTATTGTCCTATTTTTCCAAATATATATGCAATAGTTTCGTCGATATTAACAGTAATTGATTAAAGTGATTTAATAAAAAAAAAAAAGGATAAATTATTAAACCATTCTTAAAATACTTGCTGATTAATTTTCAGGGAGGTAATTTTAATTAAACTAACTCAAAGGAAAGTCTGGTCGCATATTTTTGCTAGTATGTATATATATATATATATATCTCGTACATGTATTAGATTTGTTTCTAGAGATGTTAACCAAATGAAACTCCAGTGTTTATAAAAAGTAGAGCTGTTTTTAGTATAACTTTTTATTTATACAAACATTATTGGTTACATATGCGCATCTGTGAGTGTAGTATATTAGTCTTTGAAAAACTTTATAAAAGTTATTCTTTATAAAAAAATAAATTACCGTTTTACAAATTTCCCACTTTTCTAGCGACCAGCCTGTATTATTCTTTTAATGTGTTTTTTTTTTTTTTTTAATGCTAAAAAAAAAAATAGCTTCAAAACTTCCCTAACAGATCTACTAAATTGTGATCCCCCAAAAGCCAAGTCTCCTGTTCCTCTTTTATGAGTCAGTGGGTGACCTTTTTTCAATATTTTAATAATTAAGAGAATCTGTTTTCAAAAACTAATATGCTTAAACAAGTCTCGGGGACTGTTAGGTAAAAATCATCAAGGTCACCTAAAATAAAAGGCCTGCTTATTTGTTTGAATGTAATGTTATAGGAGTTGTATATCTGTCCTTCATTCTCTCCCCCCCTTCCTCGTTTTCCCCATCCATCTTTCTGACCCCCTCTTTCTCCTCTGCCCATATAGAGTGAAAAAAAAAATCAAGAATATACCGACTTTGTGGGTATTTATTTTGTAGTTTTTTTACTTTTAGTTGGACATAGACATACATACAGATAACTCAAATTTCTACAGGAGAGAATTTGAATGCCTACTAGACACCGTCCTTGAGTGTCTAAGGCAGGGGCGGGCAACCTCCGGCCCACGAAGGCTTAGCGTCCGGCCCGCCACCCTGCTATGCTTTATTATTGCAATCCGGCCCACGGACCTCCCAGTAAAACTCATATCATTTTGTGACATAGACGTAAAAGTAGGTTTCAATTAAGATTTACAGTGGGATAAAGATGTATAAATATCAGCGAGCGATGATGCATGTATATTTCATTCTTCTTTAACTATTAATATCAAATCCTTGGCCTGAGATAAAAATAGAAAAAGAGAAAGAGAGAGGCAAAGAGGAAACGAGAGACGAGGAAAGGGCATGAAACATAGAACTTATGTGAGGTGTGTCAAAACGAATGCTGGATCAACTTGCTACTTCCCCCGTCATTATTTTTTATGATTCCTAAATGGCTCTTCGTCGGCGCCTTTTATAACATCACATACAGAAGTCTCTTGAGAAAAAATATTAGATTTGTAGAGTGTTCAATGCAATTTTTGTACAATTTATTCATGTAAACAAAATATAGTAATTCTGAAATTTCGTTTTTCACTCCGGCCCGCGATCTCCTTCCAAAAGTCTCATCTGGCCCTCACTCTGAAAAGGTTGCCCGCCCCTGGTCTAAGGTCTCTCTGTACAAGGGTTTGTCAAGAAAACATTACATGAGGATATTTTCCCCTACAAGTAAACCCTGACCAAATATTCAAAATATAGTATTCGATGCCCAAATAAGGTTACCTCAGTATGGCTACACCACACTGGCTTATACAAGGAATGGTGCACCTTCTCCAAGTAATGTTGCCTCTAGTAGCAGCACTTAGCTGGATACTCCACCAGACTAGATGAATACTTGTCCTGGAATTCGGTAAGACTAAGTGATCACAAGAAAGATATACTATAACGTACTTAACTGGTCAATTGGGGAGAGAGAAATTAATGTTGTTCACTTCTTTACTTACTCAACGTTTGACAGGTAAAGTAGAACTTTAGTTGAACACTTGGATATCTATGTATCTCATATAGAGATCAAGCGTTAGCCCCAGGTAAGGGGCCCTTGATTTCTGAGAACTTTGACTGAAGTAAAATGAAACTAAAAAAGAATGGAATAACTGCTCTTTATATAATAATAGATTTAAAAATAAAGAACAAAGAAAAAGTTGATGATTTTACAAATTATCAACCCTCATCTCAAAAATTCTGAAACATAATATCAAAAGAAAAAGTTTTCTTTTTTTTTAAATTTATTTTATTGATTATTTCAGCAATATTAGTGTTACAAATATTTACATTCTAATATTTTTTAATATAACATTAGAGAAGGAGAAAATAAACGCGGGTTCGATTTTTACTTTAGAGCAAACTTTATTAAATAATATTTTCTATGAAAAATGTGGTTTGTTTTTTTTTTGTTGTTTTTTTTGTTTTTTTACTTACCCCCTCCCCAGCACAAACATTCAACAGCGCATTTGAAGAACCCCAGACAAGCATTCTTTCTATGTTTTTCTATATCATGACACTCACCACAGAAGTTTACATAAAATCGACAAGCAATACTGTTTCAAATCAAGAATCTATTTTATTCAACATTTGAGAGACTCAGCAAAATGGAATGAGAAAATGCAAGGTCCTTATGGTATAATTTGACCCAGATATTAACAATAAAAAGATGGAAAGTTTCCATTTGGAAAAAAAATTTGTCCATATTTTTGTCAAATATTATTAAAATTGATAAGTTTTGTAGGTGTTGTAAAATTTGCTAATACAAAAATTTGAAGACACCAAATACATTAACAACCGAGTTGATGCATAAAAACAGCATTCATTGCTACTGCTTCTAACAGGTGCATAAATGACCACAATAGATCTGATTAGATTTTACCTCTGCATAGCCAATATCCCTTCGGTCAATCATGCCTGCCCACCCCTCAAGATTTGTTGTAACCCAGGCTTTGTTTACTTAATTAAAAAATTTTTTAAATTACACCAAATAAAAACCTAGTTATATTCAGTAAAAGGAAATTATTATTGGTGGGTCTGTGTATTTTTTTGTAAGTTGTCAGGATATTAATGTTGAAAGCCTTATAAGCTTCCTTATAACACAAATCCTTGTAAAATTTAGGAAAATTAATTTTAGAAATTGAAAACAAAAATTGGTTGCCTCAATTAGAAAAAAAAAAAAATGAATCTGTGAAATTAGCAAGCTGAGTTCAAATCCAGTTAAATTTATCATGCATTTAGGTACTCACATCATTGGGAAAGATAGAAATTTCTATTTTCCCCTCCAATAATTGAAAACTACCATTAAAAGTTTACTATCAATCCTTTTTTAATAGGTGTTGTTTCAGAATTAAGTCTGACTTGGCTATTAACAAAATATTGATGACTTTCCTTCTTATATGTACTGATGAATAGACTTAATAAATTTTATCTCAGAAACATATGTAGATTAAATCTTTGTTGAGTGATGTCAAATTTTTGGAACTTGTATACTAAATGATGAATATGTCAAAATTTTGTATCTGTTTTTTATTTTTTTATTTTTTTTTTAACATAGTTCACCCCAAACAAGGCAGGCCACTACTGTAGACGTAAGGGGCTACTGAGAAAAAAAAAGGGAGACCTAAATTGGGATCTGCGCAGCGAGATGTCTGTTTACATTAGTTTTAAATTTCTGCATGTCAGTACTGTCGGGCAAACGGGGGGCAGGGAGGGAGTTCCAGAGGAAAGAAGCTATTTGAGTAGAAGGCTCTCCGGCATCTGGGGACCTCCACAGTGAATGGATGGGATTTAGTTGATTGTCGAGTTGGTCTAGTGAATTTACGTCGAGGGGGCACCAGAGTAGCCTATTCATCGGAGCATAATCCATTGGTATATTAGTAAAATAAGCACAAGGATGCAGCATTGCGGCGATAGGACAGGGACTGGAGCTTGGTGGATAGCGAAGGACCTATTAAGTTGACGACTCTTTTTTTGACCTTGTCTAAGAGGGAGAGACTAGTGGATGTTGCACCAGCCCAGATGTGGCAACAATACTCCATGCATGGGTGGGTGGTGGCTTTGTAGAGATACAGGATAATATCAGGTGTGAGGAGTTTACTAGCACGGTAAAGGGAGCCCACCTTCTTTGAGGCAGCCTTGACAATGTCTAAGTTATATATATATTAGCTATGGTTGAACCAAAGTCCTGACCATAGAGCTGATTTAATACCTGCAGTATTCATTGGTATCCGACGGACTTGATTTACTTCACCTTTCATCCATATAACTTTGTTTTGTGTGTCTAGTTAGGATACGGATACTATCTAAGTCAAAGCGTGCATGTGTGTAAATAAACTGGCTATGATGTATCACATGTGATGAAATAATTTATGTAAATAAACTGGCTATGATGTATCACGTGATGAAATAATTTATATAAATAAACTGGCTATGATGTATCACATGTGATGAAATAATTTATATAAATAAACTGGCTATGATGTATCACATGTGATGAAATAATTTATATAAATAAACTGGCTATGATGTATCACATGTGATGAAATAATTTATATAAATAAACTGGCTATGATGTATCACGTGATGAAATAATTTATATAAATAAACTGGCTATGATGTATCACATGTGATGAAATAATTTATGGAAATAAACTGGCTATGATGTATCACATGTGATGAAATAATTTATATAAATAAACTGGCTATGATGTATCACGTGATGAAATAATTTATATAAATAAACTGGCTATGATGTATCACATGTGATGAAATAATTTATATAAATAAACTGGCTATGATGTATCACATGTGATGAAATAATTTATATAAATAAACTGGCTATGATGTATCACATGTGATGAAATAATTTATATAAATAAACTGGCTATGATGTATCACATGTGATGAAATAATTTATGGAAATAAACTGGCTATGATGTATCACATGTGATGAAATAATTTATATAAATAAACTGGCTATGATGTATCACATGTGATGAAATAATTTATATAAATAAACTGGCTATGATGTATCACATGTGATGAAATAATTTATATAAATAAACTGGCTATGATGTATCACATGTGATGAAATAATTTATATAAATAAACTGGCTATGATGTATCACATGTGACGAAATAATTTATATAAATAAACTGGCTATGATGTATCACATGTGATGAAATAATTTATATAAATAAATTGGCTATGATGTATCACATGTGATGAAATAATTTATATAAATAAACTGGCTATGATGTATCACATGTGATGAAATAATTTATATAAATAAACTGGCTATGATGTATCACATGTGATGAAATAATTTATATAAATAAACTGGCTATGATGTATCACATGTGATGAAATAATTTCTCAGATTAAAATGGGAATTAAAAAAAAAGTAGTTAACCGTTCCAAAACTCACTTTTGGGTTTCAGAAGAGATCAATAAACACAATAGGTTGAAGAAACAACAATGACACAAGATTGTATAAAAAATATATGGTTTATTAAATGGGGATATTAACAAATAAACAGAATCAAACGAGAGAATAAACAAGATGCTGGTGGAGAAAGAGATAATGTTGATTTGGGCAAAATGTTTTTTTTTTTTAACAGAATTGCGCCAAACTTAGCATGAAAAACCCTGGTATACAATGACAAGAATCAAAATGGTGTTGTACTACGAATAAAAAACACTTATAACTTTTCGAATTATTAAGAAGAATTACACTAAACATGGTATGGAGAGCCCTTGGGATTCCAGGTGTTTCCTCTGATCAAATATAAGACTGCTAATTACAAACACTTATAGGTTCCATGTTTGGCATAAAGAGCTCTTAGAATGCCGAATAAAATAAACTTGAATATCATGCCAATTATGATGCTGAAAATAACATCCTTGGCTCGTATTAAGTAAAAATAGTATGTGTCGTCACTGCACTTTCGCTTGGATAAAATCAAACTTTTACCCCCGTATTTCGTAACTGTATTGGTTTACAATGTTTTTTACTAGCTATATCTACTCGGCGTTGCCCGGAAGTCTTTACTTTGTTTCACTTGTTACTTCTCACTTTTTGTCTTTATTAATTAAATTAATATTTTTATATAAAGAAATATGGTCACATTTTTTGAAACATTGTTTTTGTATGATATTTTTTAGAAATTTGAAAACCAAATAACAATGTGTATTTTTATTTCAATTTTGAATTTTTTAATGAATAAAATTATTTTAAAAGCTGAGTTTTCGACATAAACTGTTGTACCAGCCATATCGATTAATATATTGAAAATAAAATCCGGTAGCAAAATGTTAAGAGGGTATTATATTTTTGTAACAATATTTCGGAGTAATGGTCAATTATCGAGTAATTTAAGACAAGATCTTGTCGCATTCTTTTTTTTTTTTTCATATTGATTGTTTTTATTTCAGGTAAAAAATTTTGCATTCCAAAAGAGGAATCTATTTTCATTTTTAAAATTTTACAAATCAAGCTTATTGGTATTACTATGCACATTATTTGTTGAGATAATTTAATGAATACAGAAAATAAGCTGAGTGGCATAGGTCGTGACCTTCGTAGTTACTTTATGAAGATCACGCATAGGTGCCGTGCACGCTGGATTTTCTTCTTTTTTTTTTCTTTTCTTAATATGATTTTGAAATTTAAATTTATCCATTACATTTTTCTTTTTAATTAACTATCTATTTAAAAAAAATATTCATTTTTATTTTAAAAAATCATGCCTATTCGTATTTACACGCACCCAAACTCACCATACAATATATGATCAGATACTTTTAGTAAATCAAGATAAGTAAGGCTTATCTTTTAGACTTTAGAACCTCTTGATGCTCGTAATTGTTGTTCAACTTTTCTTGAAAATATTGGCTGTGTTTAGTTGTAGCTGTTTCAAGTTGTCTTCCTTTTTAATCGTAAGCCTTCATATATCAGTCATCTTATCTCTAAGGATTGTCCTGCATGGTTAAGATGCTGGTGTATATGATTAAAAAAAAAAAATTATTTATTTATTTATGTTACTAAACATAACCAACCCAGTTTCATGCTTGATAAACTGATAAACAGTAAACATGTTAGTGTTAGTTAACATGGACGATTGTCTTACTAAAAAAAAAATTAATATAGAAATAAATTTGCATAAGTGTCCATTCATTTTAAACTCTTGAATTAAAAGTTACCCCCCCCCCCCCACACACACACTTTTTTAGTCTTGGTCGTTTTTATTGTCTTAATAATTGAAATACTCAGGCTATATTTTCTGTCTTTATACAATAACACATTCAGTAATATCTTTTTTCCTGCTTTTTTTCTTTGTTTTTTTGTTTTACAACTTACCTAATTCTCATTGGTCAATGCTTTCCTCCAATTAGATTTTTCTTTTCTGTGAGTAGGTACGTCCTATTTTGTGAGGGGCTGCTCATTAATCATCCTCTTAACTCGACAATTCTAGTTATAAAATTCATAGAAGAAAATGAGCACTCAAAACTAAACGAGCAATAATTTTGTTATCGGTTCGTTCTTCAAATCTCAGTCAGCCTATAAAAGTCACACGACTAGCTTTCCTTTTATTGCTAGCTACAATTTCTTGTATAAAACGGCCATTTTGTTCTATCTCTAGCTCAAGGATACTAGTACCAGAAGTGGAAGGAATTGTATCGTATTCAATAAAAGTATTCATTTGTTTACTTTTTTTATTACGATACTGATAACCAAAAGTACTCTATTCTTTTTATGGAAGAATATTGCTTTTACACTATTTGGAAACCATCATATCCTCCATGAGAGTGTTCCACTCATTAAAGGAAGCATATAGATGTAGATATATAGATAGATAGATGTAGATATATAGATAGATAGATGTAGATATATAGATAGATAGATGTAGATATATAGATAGATATATAGATAGATATAGATAGCAAAGTGCTATTAATGTGTACCGCGGCATCACAGTTGATCTAAAAGCCAAACTAACATCAAATGTTATATCAGCATCTTCGAGTTGATGTCTTTATTGATGTCAGAAGTTCTTGAACCTTTTTAAAAGCTCATTATTCAAAATTAAAAGTAAGTAAAATAACATTCAAAATAAATGTTCCGACATGTTTAGCTGACCGAACAACACTTGTAATAATCGTTTATCGTGCTTTTCACGTCAAATCATGTAGAAGAGAAGACATTTATCCTCCCTCTATTCTAAAAATTAAAACTGATCAAAATTCTGATAACTGTTCAGTAATTTTTTTTTTTTACTTTAATAAGAATTTTCTTTTTTTATTTTGTTTCTTTATTTACTTAAGACTTGTGAGAGTAAAAAGTAAAAATCTTGAACAATAAATTTTTTTTTTTTTTTTTGATAAATACAAGAAAATTAAAATTAAGTATTCGTTTTAATGTTTTTTCTTGTCTCTGTTTTGACTATTTCAAATAGGGCAAAATGTTTTGTGTACTTTTTTAGCGTCCTACATTCTCCTTTTTAAATAGAACTTTGCAATCATGCAGTATAGTTAACAGATCAAAAACAAACAAAATATACAACAAATAACTTTAATCAAATGCAAGACTTATCTATTTCGTGACTATATGGACTCTTCTGGACATTATGTAGAGAGGAGCCTATGATGAAGGACGAGCAGTCTTTCTGTGACCGTCAGATACGCCATTCTTACCATGTCAAGGATTCGTTTTCGACAATCAGTCCGATAGAGGTGGGCCACTCTGACTTTCTTCTGTCGGCTGAGGTATGGTTCTGGGTAGTCCTACGAGGTCCACCCACCCAGGCCTTGCCTCCCCTCTTCGGGGTGGAGTTTATTGGTAACTGTCTGAGGCGGCTCGAATGGGGAATGCCGACAGGGCTATCCAGACATTTTTCTGCAGGTCCAGAGTACACTACCTCTAGTGCGCTTGCCCACCAAATCCCACTTTCCGACTTTGTCACATCTTCACACGGTAGGAGGAAGCTAAATAATCAATCATTCTGTAACATTGTTGAAGAGACTTCAGACTGGTACATACCAGTCAAGGATCCATCCTCAGCAATCAGTCCGGCAGAAACTGAGTCATTTCGCTTGTCTTTTTATCTGTCAGGCTGAGGTATTAGTCCTGGATAATCTTAGGATGTTCACCCTCTCGGGTCTTGCCTTCCCTCTTTAAGGTGGAGTTTATTGCTAACTGCCTGAGGCACCCTGAATGGGGAATGCCGACTGAGCTGCCCATGTTTTTTGTTTTTTTTAAGAGGTTAGTGTGCCCCTTGTTTAGGGGTGCTTGCTTATTTTCCCCACCTTCTGACCTTGTGCCACATCTTCCTGCAGTGGGAATACTAATCTTTCTGTAACATACTATTCTCTACTTCTGTTAATACACACTCTTGTAAATAGACCACTGTTGTCTTATTTACTAATTCAAAGTCACATTATCAAAACAAAATACTAAGTTCTAAAAAAAAAAAAAGAAAAAAAAACACGTGAAGTTTCCTGACCTGATAATTTTATCGGAAAGGCAATCAGCTGTAATTAAAAAAAATTACAATTAAAAATTTTTTTTTAAAGATTATGACATGCTGAATTTATTGGAGTTCAAGTCAATTTGAAATAGGTAAAAAAAACAACTCTTTTTTAAATTACTCACTTAGCTGACATATTGCATAGATGAACCTGGACGGTAGTCGAGGTAATAATAGGTACAAACGAGAAGATGTCAAGTTTAGTGAGTTATATAAAAATAATTTATTTACAACAATTAAAATATTTATAAAAATATTTTTCACAACATAATTGTTTTCTGGTAAACAAAAAGAATCCCCGACTCAAAGTCCGCAGCAAATGGTGCCCGGTCAGATTCAGTTCCTGATATTAAACTTGTTGCAGGGTCTGGTCAACTAGGGAGTTTTTGTCCGGAAGCTTAGGCAGCACCACTACTCTGGGGTGATAGGTCTTACAACTAAGAAAGTAGACATAAGCAAACCATGGCAATGGCAAAGAAGAGAGGACACATGTTGCTGAACAGTTAAAAAGAATCGTTTATTTACCATAAAGGTAACAGCGCGAGAAGAAAAGGTGAGGTGACGTCATTGGAAGCAGGAATGGCTGAAGCCGCTGGGAGAAGCTGGAGCAAGGGCTGCTGGAAGGAGCTGGGGCAGGAGTGAGCTGGAGCAAGTAGAGTTGCTGGATCCGCAGGAGTGAGCTGGAGTCGGCAGCAAAGTGAATTACCTTATGAGTAGTTTGAGTGTAGCCCTGAAAAGGGCCGTTTGCTGCTGGATTATCGTCGTCCTAGTGAAAAGTGTCGTGATGTCTAACAAAGGTCCATGGGGCAAGGTGCAGTCGGCGAAGACAGTCGGGCAGAAGCAAAAGTCCGAATGCGCCCAGGGTGGAGATAGACACTGCTTTTATAGTGTCTTGCTGGCTGCTTTGATGAAACTTGATTCGTTGGATAGTGACGATGCACGCAGACAGAAAGAAAATATGTTGATTTCTGTCACACGTATTAAGGCACTCGAGGATTAAAAATCCAGTTTATTTTAGGTGTGCCGAGTCATAAAACAGGTGCCGGCATGACAAACTTCATCCATAATATAACTTCCGGCGAGAGTTTGTTTCCCAAATTTATTAATTTATTTCTTAAATTCTTAGGTGAAAGTACAGAATAGTAAACATGTTAAGAATGGCTTTCTAAATAATAACGTTATTATTTCAGCGTGGTCAGTAAACTGCAGAAGATTATTTAGAAAGCCATTCTTAACGTGGGAAGGTGGAGGCTTTAACTATTCTGTACTTTCACCTAACAATTAAATAAATAAATAAAAATTAGTAAAAAAAAACTCGTCAAACCACAAGTGTAAGCGACCCAAAACAGGAAGTCTTTAATATCAGGAACTGAAGCTGACCGGACACCGTTTGCTGCAGACTTTGAGTCGGGATTCTTCTGGTTTGCCTATTTTGTCAACCTGTCAAAATGAATTACTTAAAAAAAACAAAAAAACAATGAATATATATTAAAATATTTGTTTCACAACCCACTAAAAACTTTACTTTTCTATTCCCATTCTTATATTGACTACCGGCCAGGTTCATCTATGTCGATAAAACAGGCTATCATATTGAAAATCAGCCAATATAATGGCATATTTACTAATTTAAAAAGTGTTTTTTTTTTTTTGTCCTATTTCATACATAATACTAAATTGATTGTAATGCCAAAACTTTCAGCATGTCAATCTTTTTAAAAAATATACAATTTTTTAGCTACTGCTTTCCGATAAAATCATCAGGTCCATAATCCATGCCCCAGCTTTTCTCTTTTTAATCCCCCCTCTAGAAACTGTCTTGCTTGTTTTCTTCACTTTAAACAACTCAGAAAACGGTGAGCAGCTCATACCTAGATAGATTTGGGAAGGGTCCTACTAACCACCACACTTTGTATTTTATTTTTCAGCAATCTGTTTTTTTTTTGTTTTTTTAGTACCCCTACCCTTCAACCGATAAATTTGTACATATACTTTTTATAAATAAAAAACGTCAAACCGTTGGGGATGATGTAAAGTAGGTTTTACCCATAGTGAATGTGGTATTTTGGTGACTGAAACAAGTTTAGAGAATAGACCAAGAGGACGACAGTCGACCCCACCTCACCTAATTTTGGCCTTGTGCCACACTTTATTCTATAAAGAAAATTTACTATACTGAACTTTTCTTGTAAAGTTTTAAAGGTAAATAAAATCGGGTCAGGAAACTTCACGTTTACAAAAAAAAATTTTTTAATTTTATTTTTAAAATTACATCTTAAATTGCAATGTAATTTTAAAACTACATAATCGTATAGCAATAACATCTGAGAAGAGAATTTGGATGCTGAAAACGTGCACAACCAAAATACGTTCGTGTGAAACTGAAAGATAATTACTAATTAACCTAATTAGTATTATTCAATTATTTTCTAAACCAAATAAACCACGCACTTATGTTTAAATAGCACATGCAAACAACCATTGTTATCGTTTTGTTTTTTAATGTAACTAAAGTTTTAAATTTATTATCAACAAAAATAATGATGATGCTTGTATAGAAATAAACAAAAACATGGGTAGTGTTGTATATAAACAGCCTCCACTACCTCCCCTTCCCCAAAAATGAGATTCTACTTTTTAAGGAGATTACACGTGAACACCCTGAAAAACTATATATTTAAGAATTTAGAGTGTGTGTGTGTGGGGGGGATCAATTTCACATATAAATTTAACATAAAATGATCCCCAATTCAGCGGAGGGTGTTAATTTACAAAGTTACCAAATATTTGATAGATTTTTTTCTAATCTTGATTATAAAATTTAAGAAAGGTTGAGAAACCCGGCATAGATGGGTACTTCAGCTACATATAAAGTTATCTTGTTGGATTTTCAAAGTCAGACCCAAATAGCATTTAAGCTGACAAATTAAACTTTGCTTCTGACAAGCCAATTTCCATTTGTTATTGTTGTACCATGTTATTGTCAATATAACATACTTAACCACAATTCTTTTTTAATGACTTCGCTCAGACACATGCTAATGTAAAACATTTTTAAATAATCGCCTGAAAATAAAAATCAGCAAGGGGGGAAACTTATTTTGAATTGAAGAATATAATAGTTGTCTACCTTGAGTTTAAAAATGTGAAAACAAATAAAAATTAAAAACTAAATATATGCTATTGAAATAATTATTGGGCGATTTGTCAGGTGCAATGCTATTTTAGTCTAACTTTGAGAATCTAACTAACTTGTCTTTATATATTAGATAATGATTTGCCGATGGAAACAAAAAAAAATCTTGTCAGCAACAAAAATTACACTTTAAACATTTTTCATCGAAAAGAAATTGATCAAGATAATTTTTTTTTTTTTTTTTTCCTTTGGTGTAAAAATTCAATTTTATAGATTTTAAAAAGTAACATGGTTGATAGGATAAATGTTTTTCTTTTTATAAACGGCTATTAAGAAAAGAATAAATAGCAATAAAAATTCGAACTTTCTTTATCAAAAAAAAAAAAAAAAGTTATAATTTTTTTGACATAACTGTTCAATTTTATCTACTAAAAAGAAAAAGAACAAGTTTGATCTACAGTTTATTGTTATTCGATAGTGAAATTTAAAAAAATAAAATAAATGTCTGAGATCTAAAAAAAAAAATATTTTGGTAAATAGAAATTAAAAAAAAAAAAAAAAAAAAAAAAAAAGCCAGATACTCAGAGGCAACGTTGGGTCGATCAGGTCAGCTAGTTAGATAATAAATTTGAACTTTAAACTTAGTCACAAAATTTTCTTAATGTGTTTCAGATATAAGCATTAACCTTCAACCTGTTCCAAATACAAGTGTTTTCTAATTTGTCATTGTTTTTGTCTGTGATTAGTTCCTATTTACTTGCCTCCTCACAGGGGTAGAGTTAGACACAAGAACGGTTTTAAAAATGGAAAAAATTCACCCCCCCCCTTCACTCCAAAAAAGGGAGCACTTTGGATTGGAACAAAAAATTTTAAAAAATCAGTCGGTGAAGGATTTCTCCATCACTGATTGAGGACAGAAAAGATGAAGTGCAGAATCAGAACAGATACTACACTTTGCTCATAGTTATCTATTCCTCGTGTCCAAGAATTTTACTTCCGTACTTCTATTCTTGTAGAAGAACAGTAATAATCAGGAGTGCCTTAGTGTTTTGATTAAGGTGTATCCCAGCTGATATTTGGACCATCTTTTGCAGCTCATATATAACATTCATTTTTGGCAATAAAGCTGCTACTGAGTGCCACACACTTATAAGTTTGCACAGTTGTAGTAGTAGTAATAGTAGCCAGTTCGTCTGGTATAGTGTGGCAACTAATGAATGCTATTTTTTTTTCAGTTAGAATCAACCTCCCAACCCCCATAAATGCATGTTTAGAGATGGTGGCTAATCAACCTATTTTACTAATCCGCATAGCAATTGTTATTCTGATGGATTATTTCTAACCGAGTGGGGAAAGCTGTGTGTGTGTATGTATATATATATATATATATATAAAGCCTCAGATTCAAGATGTAAACTACTTAACTATTTGATGTTGGACTGTTATGTTGAATTGCTGTTATAATGAGATGAAAAACGAAGCTGTATATTTATACACCTGTAACATGGCGTAAAACATAAAAACTTGGATACTGGATCACTAAATTATATATCATTGTGTTGCTGCCAATTATAAAGCAAATACAGTTGTGTTTTTTTGTTTGTTTTTTTTTTAAATCTATTTTGGATAACTAAACTTGGAAATAAAGTTAATTCTCTAATTGCCTTTTTGTTGGGTTCTCTTGAAAAGTTTTATAAAATAGTGTTTCTCTTTTAAAACTGGACATCTGATAGCTAAAATCTTCCAAACTAGTATTTCCAGTTGCTTTTCTATTCATACTTGTACAACTTAATGTGAATTCGCTTTTTTTTGAAAATATTAAGAACTAGCTGACTTCGCTTGCTCGCTATTGCTTTGCAATTCAATTCCTATTTACTACTTGAAATCATTGAAACAAAACTAATCGATAAGAAAAAGGGGGCAAAACTAATCTTTGCCCATAAAAATTTTATTTGAATACATGATTTTCTGTCCTTTTTTATTTTAAGTTATTTTTAAGATTAAGCTCATAAAATTAAATTTGCATACATTATTATCCGTGCTGCGAAGCGAGCCGGACACACGCACGTTAAGTTTTATTATATAGATAATTTCAAAATCAAGACGATTAGTCCTATCTCTTGAAATGTAATGGAGTTAGAGAATATTGGTTGGTCGTGATGATGGTATTAATATATCGACACTCCTAGATGTAATCTTGTGTTGCCCCATATCATCTTCATGATTCAAACCATTTAGATTTTGGTATTTATGTATTCCCACTTTTAAGAACTTGGCAGAGATATTCTAGTTGTATTTCTGGTGCTACCAGATCAGGCTGTCTGAAGATACTGGCTTCCTGACCAAAAATGCATCAAACATTGATGTTATTGTTTTTTTTTCCTTTCCCTTTGCAAAACTCAATGATGCTCTACAAAGCCAAAAACAAAAATATTTCTCCTCTACAAAACAACCAAACCAAACCAAACCAAACATCATGAATAAATATTTGAAGATGTACAGAACTTGAAGCATAAAAACTTTTACCAAAATGACCGGATTTGGCGTTAGATAACCCGAGGAGGGTTGATATGCCGTAAAACAAAACCACCATCTAGTTGTATTTAGTTTTTACATCTACTCTTAAGGTTTGTTTCTGAATTCTGAAATGAGTGAAAAAAAAAATTGTAGCAGTTATTTAAGCATTTTTATTAGTTAGTACAGTTTAGAGTGACATAAGTATAAAGATACATAGGTAGTGACAATACCATTATCAAAACCATATCTTTGCGAGTCAGTATTTTGGGATTATTTTTGTCTGCACTAGCCAAAAAGCCAGTTTTTAGTCTAGCTTTTGTGGACGACTGTTAATCATATTCCAAATTTCCACTGCTATTTAGTGGTGTGCTCGAACCGTTCTTAAAATGAAGGAAATAAATTTGGATCTTGAATTTAACTTCACGATTCCATTCTATAAATGCTTATGATGCCATTTAAACGATGGGAATAATTGTTTTAATTTTTTTTGTTTGTTTTTTTCTATTTCATGAGAAATAAACCCTTTTGGGATTATTTAATGCTGAAACAAAACCTACTGTAAACAATTGTATACAATTTATTGAACGCAAGTTGCTATTTTAATAATAGGTGGGGCAGGGATTGTAGGTTTGTTACATAGCTATGTCATTTAGTTAAAAAAAAATCATTTAATCACTAATACTAGGTATCCCAAACTGAATAAATATATATATATACTAAAAAACTTTGTATCCATATATAGTGCTGCAAGATATAAAAAAAATATCAAATTTACCTTAGTATCTCAATTAGTACCTGAGTTATGGCCATTCAAAATAGTCGGACATTGCGTTCTGTTGTAATGAATACAAGGCAAATTTAAGAAATGTATAACTGAAAATAAAAGCTTCGAATAGGTGAAAAATCTGTATAAATTTAATGCTATATTCATTAAAAGATAGATAATATAGATGGAATTAATAATTCTTCGATATACCCATTGGTGAAAATCACATAGCGTCACAAAAATTGTGCGGAAACGATACAGAAGAGAAACTTTGACTGTTCATATAAGTTTCATTTTAGAAGCTAACACATTGAAACTTATTATGATTCATGAACTACAGATTAAGTTAGATTTTGTTTTTCATTAGTACATCCGTAAAAAACTTATTTCTAAGATGTAAGCATGGTCCGAAGCCCAATTTGGCAGTTGGGCATAAAAATAGTAAAATGTGCACCTTACTAAACCTTTTGTAAAAAGTTACCCATTAAAGATACAAGCCTAAAACTTTAAAACATGAATGACTGATTTATATGTGTATTGCACGGGAGAGGTGGAGGGAAAGAAACCATATATAAACATGCACTGTGTTTCTACTTTTTGTCAACTTAATCGAAAATTAATAAAAACTATATATACATCTCTCTTTATTAAGCCGTTCACAATGTTAAACAAAATTAATATTAATCCTATCATTGTTATTGGGGAAGCCCTGCTTTATTCAATGGTATTGAAAGCATATTTTTTAAATTAAATTTCTGTAAAATCTTATTCACTAAAGTTTTCAATTTGGAAATTTTTTTATGAAAATTAACTTAAAATTCTATACTTTGCCCACCAAATTTAAGAATAACCTTTCTTTTATAAGATGGAATGATTTTTCAAAGTGGATTAACTAACATTTTGAACGACAGACGTTAAAAAAAAAAAACAGGACTAAAAATTTATTGTTGCAAAAAAAGCGGAACTAAACACATTTGTCATTAAAATAGTTACATAATTCAAATCAACCTATAAAAAAACAATCATCGTACAAGAAAAAAAAGAGGAAAGATTAAATTTTATTTATGTACTAATTTCATAGATGTAACCTAAAAAATAGCCGAAACATCGCAAGTTAAATTTTACGAAAATTTTACTGTTTTTACGCGTCTTCGCAGCATAAACAGGTCAGTTTAGAACACCTATTAATACCTGAATCAACTCAAAATCATGTCTTGTCGTTGTCATTCATCCATGCATGTGTTTTGTTCCTCCAAGGACTGAGGTAATTTCATTACCTGTAATAAAAGATTGCTCGTATTTTTGTACATTATCATTTAATTGATTCAACAGCAGAATCTTAGATTAATGATTTACTTACCATGATGCTCAGTAGGCTGCCCTGTCAAAAGGGTAGAAAGAGAGACTTGTATTACTTTTTCAGCGCATAGCTTAATTATCTTGTTGTACGACCATTTTCAATGTCTTTTCGACCCGGTGGCTTCCTCTGAACTTACTAGAATGACGCCTGCCACTTTCACTCTGATATGTCTGACGTCATATTTGACAATGTTACCAATCTCCTTTCTCATGATGTTTAAATTTTTTATTTTATGGAAATCGCTCCAGACAAGGCATGAAGCCACTTGATGTAAGGAGCTAAAAAAGACCGAAATATAATTATCTCAAAGACAGGAGATGCCTATTGACTTTAGTTTTGAAAGACCATGGCTATAGGTAGGAGGAAAACAGTCAACAGGAAGAGAGTTCGACAAGCTTGCATTTCTTTGAAAGAAGCTACTGTAATAGAAAGCTGTATTATAACAGGTATAAAAACAGTGAATAGGTGAAGACCATTAGACTAACAAGCCAAACGAACTGGAACAAAGGAAGCAGGAAATAGATCAGACAATTCTGAAAATCACATGCTATAATATAATAGTATTTATAGAAAAGACTGAGACTAGCTACATCATGTCTGTGAGAGAGGGTGTAGAGAAGAAAGGGTGGGAGCCAACCAAATTACAGATATGCTTCTGAACCTTATCAAGAACCCTCAAATTGAACCAGTTCACTAGCCCAAATATGACAACAGTACTCCATACAAGGTCTGATAGTAGATTTGTAGAGATAGAGAATAGTCTATATACAAGAAACTTTAAACGTTCGAATCCTTCATGACCCCTTGTCAATAATGTTTCCTGTTTACAACATAATTCCAGATCTATCTAAGCAATTATATTTTAGCTAATATTTATACTTGCAAACACACCCACTAAATATTTAACAATCATGCCTTTCCCAAGTGTAGTAGTGCATACACAGGATTGAAAGAAATAAAAATTCAGATGACTTTTATTTTTATTAAATAGGTATTAGACACTAATTAATAAATATTCCCCACATTTAAAATTTTGAATATTTCAGATTTGCATTAAATTTGATCCATAATTAGACACCAATTAAGCAAGATTCTGACTTTTAATTTCTAAAGAACTCTTAAGCCTTAAATTTTAGACATTTTCTAGAATCAAAATCATGTAATAGATTTTGATCAAAATTAGAATGATTCTAGACATAAGGTTTAGTCGCATTATATCTTGATTTTAATCTCCGTAACAGACATAAAAGTGGTGCAAAACTGTTCTGTTTGGGGAATTAATATTACCCATTCTTCTAGTTTAGTATAAATAACTCTATCTACTAGTTTACTTAACAAGGTTATCTTTTGAATTCCTGCATAAAGTGGTGGACCAGGCATTGTTCAACTTTGATTTAACTAAATCGATTTATACCAGGTTCTATAGTTTTCCTAATATTTTTGGCTAATATGTCTTGCGAAAGCAGTTATATACTGTACGGAAAAACTAAGATGGATTCATTTTTGCTATTGTAACTTATCGATTCTGTTAGTCATCTTGGTATATTTTTCTGCTTGGATGCAGGTTTTAATAGAATACTAATTGGACACTGATTAGCTAAAAAAAATTTTTCTTTTAAATGATATTGTTATAAAAAAAAGCAAGGTTTGAACAATGTAGTTGAAAACTGGCAAACTAAACGCTTAGTCATTAATGGGGTCTGTTGGTTTAAAAAACAAAACAAAAGCAATTATTTCTGTAAGTGATCCATTTTTGAATTTGAGGAAGTAACCTTGATGAGTAGAATGTTCTGTGCCACTTAGACACTAAAAAGAACTATTTTTAAGGGTTACTATTAACGTACTTTAGGATGAAGTAAAGAACTTAAACTGTGACTCATTTTACAGATAAACCCTCCACTTCAGTGACTAGTGTGCCAAAAGTTGGCTCTTAAGATTTTATTGTTTGTCTGATAGGTCAACGCTGTAAATGACATTATTTCTTGATTAAAATTTCAAATAAAATTTAAACAAATCGTGACATAGTTCTGGTTACGCACGCACATACTTTCTGTGATATATACTTTTTTTTCTCACCCCAAACAAGACATATTTCCACTGAAGCGTACGGGACCACTGTGATAGGGGTCAGATTTATAAGGAGGCAACCTGGGTGGGGAGTTCAACAGTTCTGCATGTAGGTATGGTCGGAGGAGCAGGGAGAGAATTCCAAAAGCAAGCGATCCGAGGAAAGAAGCTATTAGAGTAGAAAATCTTCTAGCATTTAGGGATCTCTACAGTGAAGGGGTTGGATTTTGCAGCAAGTTGGATGAGTCTGGTTTATTTACGTTGAGAGAGTACAAACAAGTGTAGCAAGTAAATCAAAGCACATTCCATGGAAGTCCTTGTAAAATAAGCACAAAGATGCAACTCTGCGGGGATGGGGCTGGTGCCTGGCAAACAGTGCGGGACTTGTTAATTTAGAAATTCTTTTTTGCATCTTGTCCAAGAGGGAGGGGTTAGTGGTTGGTGTACCAGCCCAAATGTTGCAACAATACTCCATGCACGGATTTCTAATTCTGTAACTAACAATAACTCATCTAAAAAACAAAAAAACTTAACAAATGAGAACATTCTTCTTGCCCAATATATTTTCCGAAAGGTGTATGATTGGCCTAATGGATACAATTATGGACTATTGAACTAACTATGATGAGTTAAAATCGTATCAGATCTGTTTTATTCAATTACACACTATTTAATAGGTCTAAACCCACAATCTATCCCCTCCCATCATAGGTAAAATAGTTACTTGTGTTCATATACAATTATTGCCAGTTAGTAATGTTTCTGCATTAAATGACCCAAAAGGGGGTGATATGCCATAAAATAAACCGAATATTCTCAAGAATATGATCTTTATCCAAGTCTTAACATTTTTAAGCTGATACTTTTTTGGGCCCAAAATTATCTCACTTATCTCCCTTGGATTTATTCTTAGCCAGCGTTAGAGAATCTGTTCTCATGTCCGAAAGTTAAGAAAATTAGTTCTACTTATGTGTGGAAAATTCAGAATGAAACTATCCTCTTTTTGACACTTGCTTTAAGAGAGGACTATTGCAGTTAGAAGCAAATGGACACTCTGAGAGAGCGAAAACGTTGCTAGTCAATTGTTAAAAGCGGAATTATCAGACGAAAGGGAAAAAATCTGTATCAGAGAGGAAAAAATTAGAAATTCAGAACGAAACTATTCTAAAAATAAGTTAGAATATAAAATATACAAAGCTTTTCATCTTCTTTGACCTTTCTGAGGTTTGTTACAGAAAATCTTAAGTTTTTCTTTTTACTAATAAATTAAAGTAAAAAAAAAAATTTTTTTTTTAATTCAACTCAAAGGTTGCAATGGAATTTCTTTTAAATTTCGTATATTCTAATTTACTAAAATTTGTTATTTGGTGACCTATTGCTACTAAATAGTAGAGTTGGCCGGTTTTGAAATTTTGGTTTCGGTATCGGTTTCGTTTTTTTTTTCCCTTAAAACCTCGGTTTACGGTTCGGTTTTTCGGTTTTTTTGAAAATAATTTTTTTACTATGGAAGCTATTCATTCTCTTGTGTGATGATTAGTTATTATTCAACGTTTAGTTGAATTATGCCACTGTTTCGATAATTTTGTGACTGAATCATTCTCCATATATATATAAGTTTTAGGAAACGATTCCTGCGTTATTTTGCCGGTTCATGTATATTTAACTAAATTGTTAAACATACAGTGACGCCCGGCACAATAATTAATGTAAAGGAGTCGTTATTATGGCGGTTCATTTTTTTTAAAAAACCTAATTGTTATGGCCTTGCGAAAGAATAGGTAATGAAATAAGGGAAAATATTTAAAAACAATTTGTTTTCATCATCAGTTGTGTCGGTTAAAGAAATAAAAAAACATCGACCTGCCCTATTGTGTCGGTTAAAGAAATATCTGCTTTTAATACAAAAAACATTAAAAGTAAAATAATTAAATGAACGGAAATATTAGAGACAATTAGATTATTTAGTCGGATTTCATTTTCTGTAAAGCGTATCTGATGTAATTTCTTTATGAATTGCTGTTTGCAGACGGGAATATTGGGACCCCATTCGTACACAAGCATCTGAAATCCGGCTAAAGAATCTAATTGTCTCTAATATTTTCGTTCATTCAATTAATTTTTATTTTCAACTGCTACACATTTTAATCCAAGGTTGAATTGTTTTACAAACAAACATTGTGAAGCGGCAGCACTTTTTATACCCGCCACGGGAGCCGGAGATACCACGGGCACCAAATGAACCAAACAATCGCAATCATTTTAAAATAGATATTTTACCTTTATTATTAAAAAGAATACTATTTTTCTTTTCGGTTTATTTTTATTTAGTTATTTTTCATAATATAATTAATGTTGATGAATTTTCCCAACATTACTAAGTCTGCTCTCGATTTAAGTAATTGAAATTAAGGAAAGTATATAAAGAAAAAAATAAGCAACAAATAAATGTTACCAAAGGCAACATAAATTATTCTTCTACCTACCTGTATAAGTTTATTTGTTTATTTTATTATTTATTTTGATAAATGATTTTTTTAAATAAAAATAAATAATAAAATAAACAAATAAACTTATACAGGTAGGTAGAAGAATAATTTATGTTGCCTTTGGTAACATTTACTTGTTGAATTAACTTGTTAAAAATGTGCTTTAATAGGTGTTGCTTCGTAATCCTTGAACCAAGGCCAAACTTTTAAAAATAATGAAGTTATTAAGTTGTTGAATTAACTTCTTAAAAATGTGCTTTACAAAGGAAAGATTTTAATGTAAAATTCTGATTTTCTTTATGAAGAAAAACTTTGATAATGTTAAAATATACAGAAAATCACTGGATTTAAATAGTTTCTATTTTAAAATGTTCTTTCAATGAAATCATAAAATAAGTCGTAATTTTGAAGAGTTCACTCCTAATCGAATCAACCGGAAGTAAAAATTAATTTTATCGTTATTTTAAAATATATTGTCGCTTAATAAAGTTTTAAATTATACAAAAAATCAATCAGGCAAAGTTTAATTAAAAACAAACAAAAAAAAACAATCAGGCAAAGTTTTAAATTATAAATAAAATTTCGTTTGATAAAGTTTTAAATAATACAAAAAAATTAATTTAAATAATAAAAAAAAAAGTAATTTATAGTTAAATAAACACGAGCCGGCAAAATAACGTAAGACTCATTATTGTGCCGGGCGTCACTGTATGTTTAACAATTTAGTTAAATATACATGAACCGGCAAAATAACGCAGGAATCGTTATTTTGCCGGGACCGGCAATATAGCCTATTCGTAAGTTTTAAGGTGTTGACTGTTGTAATCAAAGTTCTAATACCTTTTCAACAGTTAACTCGTTAAAACAGTGACCAAAGATTCATGAAAGATTTCTGAAGAATAAAACTGAGTTTGAATATACATTCTATCTAATTCTTTAACTCATCAGAAGCTAAAATATAACTCAGAAATGCAAGAAATTAAAAAACGAAAATTTATTTAAACAAACAAAATAATTTTACAAATAAAATTAAGCAAAAATGATGATGAAAATGAAATATTGTGAATCAAATAGATTTTCGACATCATACGGAACGCGTTTGATTTTTTCTTTTTCATTTGAAAATGCTAAAAATACGATGTTATGTTGTCTGTCGTATTTCTCTTTTTTTCATTTGAAAATTCAAAATGTTAATGATAAACAAACTGTAAACAAAGATTTCTTCCTACAAGTAAATTAAATGTTTTTATCATATATTTGTTCAATCTGTCCTCTTACTAATATAACATTTTTTGGTAATATTCAATTTTATTCAAATCGGAAAATCTTTTCAACCGTGTTTTCTTTGTATATGGTGGCTTACTGTAGTAAAAACACAATACCGAACGGTTACGGTTTAAAAAAAACAAAAAAAAACGATTCGGTATGGAGACGAAACCGGAAAACCGCGGTTTTTCGGTAAAACCGCCCATCTCTACTAAATAGTAAATTAGAATATCTGTAATTTAAAACAAAAATGTTTGCATTTTTTTCTAATTCAACATTCTGTGTAGAAGTGGGTCTTACCAGCGCAAATATTTATTAAGAATTTCGTTTGGTCTCAAAGACAATGGCCATTATAAACTGGCCAACATATGTAATAACCAGCTGGCCATAGAATGGCAAACATGATTTAATTAACTTGAATGATAACGTATGGAACTGGCTTGCCATAATGGAGCTGAAAGTTTAAGGACATACACCAGAAGAAGGCAATCAGCAAAATGCAATACCTAAAAAAAATTTTTTTTAAATATATTACATTTAAGTTTAAAAACCTATACATCTATTTTTTATTTTATTTTTTTTTAGAAAAGACTAATCTTTTAAAGAAGGAAGGGGGAAGAATTTGAAAAATAAAGTATAAAATTATTTTAGGCTGTAATAAAAATACATTGTTATAAATTTAGTTCAAACTACAACATGGCATCATTTAAAAAAAAATAAAAATAAAAACTACTAAAAAAGATAAAATATTGATAAATAGTTTGATCCTTACATAACTGGAATTTGACAATTAATCTTTACCTTTTTTTTAGTTTTCTGTGTTGTAATAGTGTAATATCAGTCAGTTTTTGGTACTTCTTGAGAACAATTCTCGGTAACTATAGTAAATGTCATTCTAAATCGTATGTTATGAAGACCTTTTTTTGTGTAGAAAAGCAATATTTCAAGTTTCATTGAAAACAAACAAATAGGTTTTTTATTTTTTTTTTATTTAAATTTTAAAATCTGGTGGAGCACCATTTTGAAAAACTTGACAATAATTTGGTCTCATGTGCTCTTTTCTTGCTATTTACTACTTAAATTTCATTTTTCTTGATGTAATTTTTAAAAAATTTTCAGCTGAAAAAGAGGAAGATCTCCCTTCTTCCGGAAGTCATGTAATTTTGACAACTTCCATTAACTAAACATTAAATTCTGACCTCTCATCCGTCAATCACTCCTCCGTTCTACTCGTTAGTAGTGTGAAATGTGTGATTGGCCTAATGGATACTAGCGCTTACTATAAAATGAGTCACCCAGAGTTCAAATCCGTTTAGATCTATTGTGCACTAATATTGTTTTTCTTGGTGTGGAATTCAATGTGGGTGGGGGTTGAACCAGATTCCCCCCTTCCTTGCATGCGAGTTAAGGAAGAAGTTAGTTGAAAATATTGAATTCACAAGCAGTCCCCTTAATATATATCCTGGTCAAGGGAGATGACTTTGACGACATTAGTTTTTGCGGGGAGGTGTCAGTGTCCTCCCACATACAGCACCCGATATTCCCAAATGGTCACCCATCTGGTACTGACCAGGCTCAACGTTGCTTAACTTCAGTGATCTAAAAGAACTGGTGTGTCAATGTTATTATGCTGTACTAATATTGTTGAAAAAAGTATGACCTTTACAATTTCCAATTATAGGTAAAAAAAACAAGAAACTTATGTTAAATTAATTGTATACAACGAATCATAAGAGGTATTGTGCTTCGGTATTAAATATCCTTAAAATGGTTGATATGCTGTAGAATAGCCATAACTATACAATATTCATCTCGTTCATTACTCCCCCTCCCCAACACACACACCCGGCTCCAACCCAATGCATGTCCCCACTGATGCTCTCTGGACTATGAACACACGCTTCTGAACAAATAAGTTTTTAATGATTATTCTTTAAATTTGGCTTTTCTGTCATATGACATGAAACGCTAATGACCATTTCGAAATATAGAAGTCATAAACTGTGATTTTAAGTTGGCTTTCATGTCCTTTGTTAAATTGTTATTGTTTAGCTAAATCTGAAAAAAAAAGCGAAATTATGTAAAACATTTAAAAAAAATTCTTTTTTTTTTTTTTTTTTTAATTTTTAAATTTTTTTTTTAGTGCATAATTCTGGTGAGAGAAATATTGAGTATCATTAGTAATGATTCATTTGTTTAGGATTTACAATAGAATATTTTAAGTTTTATTTCTTTTAAATAATTTTGACATGTTTAAAAAAAAAAAAAAAAAGAAATCTATTATAAATTCTAAACAAATAATTTCTAATAATCATAATCAGTATTTCATAAAACATATCCTAAACAAATTTTGATGAGTTGAGCATTTAGAATCACACCAGTTGTGTTTTTCATAGGGGGGGTAAACTCCATCAAGACTAAATTTAACACATCACTCAATAAGTCCCGGGCCTAACTAATAAAACAACAACTTTTAGGCAAAATTCGACATTATTTATTAACATAGTCTCTAGAGTTATACATTGATCCTAGGGCTTCTCTAACAATTCAATGCCATTTTCTTTTCCACTAGAAAGCAATGCTTTATCAACACACAAATTCAGATTTTTTTCTATTGCTTTGGAAATTTGCAACAGTAACTTCACTTAAATAACTAATTTGTAAACTAATAATCCGATTGGGCTCAAATTTTGACATGTGCCATTTGAAGGTTAGTACTTTATAAGACCATAAGGAATTTTTATTAGTGGCACCATCTATGTCAAACCCGGAACTCATTGAGTGACGTATTATAGTTCTTTTTCACATAAACGAATTTCTAGTCATCTTTATATCATAAAGCATTTATGTAGATTTAATCTTTTTTTTTTTTAACAAGTCACCACTTATCAAGGTGAAAAGCCGCTCAAGAATAAGGGTTAATGGTATAGCTAGATTAACAGTTAAATGATGAATATTATGAGAGGATTGATGAATGGAATAAATAAAATAAGTCCCTATTTGCTTGCCTCCCCACAGGAGCAGTTAGACACAAGGTCGGTTTTTAACAGAGGTGAAAAAATCCAGCCTCTCCAAAAAGAGGCACTCTGGATTGTAACAAAAACTTAAATTGCCTCAGTCTAGAAGGATTTCTCCTTCACTGACCGAGGACACAACAGATGAAGTGTAATATCAGAACAGATACTACACTTTAAAAAAGCTAAGGAATTCGATTGGGTATTTTGAACAATATAAATCTTAGCATTTATATTTTGTGTCTATGCAAACAAACATCATTTTTAGCACTACTTGAAATGATAATGTCCAAATTTCACTGTAATAACCGAATCACACCTGCCCACTTATTTTCAAGTTGTGTCCAGTACACAACAAATTGAATTCGAATTGTTTATTCCCTAGTCATATTTATCTACCTCCCACAGAGTAAAATGTGACACAAGGTCGGAAAGTGGGATTTGATAAGTCAGCACTCTAGAGGAAGAACACTTATGACCGTCAAAAAATGCCTGGGCAGCCCTGTCGGCATTCCCCGGTAGGGGCGCCTCAGGCGATTAGCAATAAACTAACCCCTTCTCAAAGGGTGAGGAGGCAAAGCCTGGGAAGATGGACCTCCTAGAACTGCTCAGTATGGACCCATAGACCGGTGTAAATCAAGCCTCGAAGGCCAAGACAATACCGGTTTATGGGGTGTAGTATCCATCGGAACAGATACTACACTTTGATTCCTGCCAAAAGGCCGAGATTCCCTAGTCTGTACCAATAATGATTACTAATTTTTAAACTTGATGAATAAAACTCTGCGACAACTTTCTGCTTACATATTAGAAATAGAATTTTAATATTTTAAACTTGAAGTCCTTTTTTTACTTGCAAATAGATGAATAAGAAACAGTATCAATTGCTATCTTTATTTATTGGCAAAAATGTGTTGATTCTAATGGTTCTTATTTTGATTAATAAAGTTTGGTATGAAAGAAGTTATGGTCTTTTGAAGTTGAACGTCAAAAAAACGCCATTGTTTTAGCACCAACCCAATAGATAAATAAAAAACAGTATCAATTGCTATCTTTATTTTATTAGTGTTTGTGTGCATTTACTGCACAGGTCGTAATCACGTTGACACACTGGTTCTCTTCAGATCACCGAAATTAAGCAACGTTGAGCCTGGTCAGTACCAGATGGGTGACCATTTGGGAATACCAGGTGCTGTATGTAGGAGGACATCGACACCTCGCTGCAAGAACTGCAAAAACCTAACATCGTCATTTCCCCTAACCGGGGTATACATGCTTGTGAATTTGATACTCCCATTAAACTTCCTCCTTTGGATGAAGCTGGTTCAACCCACCCAGGGTGAATGCCGTACCAGGTAGGAGGTACTACACCGGTCATGATCATCCGAATTCGGGACTTGATTTCGACACTGGCCATAGTTTCAATCATGTGCACTTGGACACTGTTGTAATAAAAAGGATTTTCCTTCCAAACAAAATCACACCTCAAGTTTAAAACAAGTAACAATGTTTTATTTTGAGATGTTAAATGATACTTGGTTTCTCTACTGAACGGCAGACTTGCAATCAGAACAAACATCTCTTCCAACAGTCTCTTTACTTAAGCCCCCTCCATCTCTCAAACAAACAGAGACCAAACCAACCCCCTTTCTGGTCGTTTGTTCTGGAATATATATTTATCCCACCATTCAGGGTAGGACACACAGCTAGACTACTTGAGAACTATCAGCTGTTTAATCTATGGACATAAAAACTTGCTGACCAGAGGGTGTCTATTATTTGGAAGGAGATTAATTCTGTAGGATTTCAAGTGGCTTGCAATCACAGCATTGCACCTCACCTTACAGAGGCAATCACTTTACCAAGTGGAGAAATCACATTTTGTATGGTCAAACCCTGAGCTAGCCAGATATTTTTCCCATCACAGGTCGTCATCATCAGCTCCATGCATTGCGACCCCACTAAGTATGCATCATTGTACATGCTTACATTAGTATTGAACATAAACAAGAAAATCTTCCGTAATTAGTTGGACCGGCATCTCAGTTCTGTGACCCTGGTGTATGCTAAAGGTTCTCTACTTTTTGGTAGGTGTTCTGTAGGAAGAGCGTAACCGTTCTGAAGCGTTTGTTTTAATTTAGCTTTTGGTTTGGAGGCATTTTGTTCATGGTATTTGCTTATGTCCCGATTCACTTCTGGCTTCTTGGATCTATCTCCATCGAGGTTTTCAGTTGTCTTTTGTAAAGAGTTTCTCCTCTCCCAGACAGATTATTGTGGTTATTGGATTTTTGAAAGGTTTGACACTGATTCAAATCTGTTTCCATGAGTAATAATATATATATATATATATATATATATATTTATCCTTACTTAAAAAAAATGCGCCAAATCAGCGTATACAACATCGCCAGGACTAAAAAAAAAAAAAAAAAAAATAATGTAAGATCGTGACGTGTTTGCGACCACCAATATGAGGAGGAAGAAAAGAAAAAACACTATAAGACAGTCTCGCTTGACAAGGTTGTATTTTACAACGAAAATTCGCGAAAAAAAAAAAAAAAATTAAATAAATGAATTTTTCATTTTAAATTTGCACGATTGTTGATTTTCAAAATATTTCACTTCAATATATATATTTATATTGTTTTAATTTTAAAGTGGACTTAGCTGTTTTTCAAGGCTGTAGTAAAAAGAAATTTCAGTTATGTTTAAATTCTCTTTTATAACAAAAATTTCACATAAATTTATGAATTTCCAGCTGGAAATTAGCAGTTATTTATACAATTAGAATAATTTTACAAAAATAATCTTTCAAACAGAAGGGCAATCTAAGTTCAAACCTCCTTGCATTCTTGTCATAGGTAAAATAACCATGGAGATAAAATCCAATAGCCAAAATGATGACAATCTGTCTGGAAGAGGAGAAATTCCAAACAAGACATTATTTTATTTATTTTTATATGAACAAAAATCCATACACTATTAAAGTTATGCTGTTTTTTTGTAGTTGTCTGTATGTAAATAGAAACATGTGATTGGTTGACAAAAAAGGAATAGGCAGAGTACGCATTACTAAGGAAGTAGTTTTTAGAATATCACTACCCGAGTTTGAATCTTACATATGTCTAAAGCAGGGGTGGGCAACCGCGAAGGCTTAGCGTCCAGCCTGCCACCCTGCTATGCTTTATTATTGCAATCTGGCTCGCGGACCTCCCAGTAAAACTCATATCATTTTGTGACATAGATGTAAAAGTAGGTTCCAATTAAGATTTATAGTGGCATAAAAATGTATAAATATCAGCAAGCGATATGCATGTATATTTCATTCGTCTTTAACTATTAATTTCAAATCCTTGGCCTGAGATAAAAATAGAGAAAGAGAGAGGCAAAGAGGAAACGAGAGACGAGGAAAGGGCATGAAACAGAACTTATGTAGGGTGTGTCAAAAAGAATGCTGGATCAATTTGCTACTTCCCCGTCATTTTTTATGATTCCAAAATGACTCTTCGCCGGCGCCTTTTATAACATCACATACAGAAGTCTCTTGAGAAAAAATCAGATTTGTAGAGTGTTCAATGCGATTTTTGTACGATTTAATCATGTAAACAAAATATAGTAATTCTGAGATTTCGTTTTTCACTCCGGCCCGCGATCTCCTTCCAAAAGTCTCATCTGACCCTCACTCTGAAAAGGTTGCCCGCCCCTGGTCTAAAGGATTTAAAAAAAATTTTTTTTTTTTTTTTTACTTAATACATGTTTTATAAATTTAAAAAAATTAACATAACATAAAAAAATGTTACATAAATATTTTTTAAAACTAAGTGACCTTTTTTTTTTTATAATCCACGAAAAAGTAGACTTAAATGGTAAGCGAAATACTTTAGCTTAAAAACACAATTTTTAATGTTTTTTTCCCCCCAATAACAACAGTACGTAAATATATTCATCGTAGTTACTGACTCTCATGCAAATACTAAGTAGCATATTTTTTTCCACAAAATTTGACATATTTTTCTTTGTACTAGCTATAAAACGAAAATGGAAATTGACATACCTAGGCACTACCAACACCGCTCAAGGAGTGGGTATAAACTAGTTTAATAAAAAAAAATAATTAACAAAGACAAAAACAAAGTGATACATGAAATATGAAAAAAAATTTTATTGAGCAGTCGTCCTCTTTCAAAAGTGATGATCACCATATATTCTAATGATACAAAGATTTTGATATTTTTTTGTTTAGGCATATTATTTTTGTTCGGAGTCGGGCAATTTTGAATGCCTCAAACTTCTAAAGCTTTGACTCTGACAGTATAAAGCTTTTCAATATATTCAGGCATGTGTACGCAGTGTGATGATGCATGGAAATGAAAGCTTGCCAGTGAGGGTTGAGGACATGCGTTGCATGGAGAGAAATCATATGAGAATGATACGATGGATGTGTAATGTGAGTCTTAAAAACAGGCTGAGATCTGATCTCAGGAAGATTAAATCTAGACAGTATAGGGAGATGTGTGCAGAACAGGAGACTTTGGTGATATGGCCATGTTGAAAGAATGGATGAGAGTTCTTCAGTTAGTAGATGTAGAACAGTTGAGGTAGGAAAACATGAGAGGAAGTGATAAAAATGGACTTGAGAGAAAGAGGTATAAAGACCTGGCTAGAGATAGGTTAGTTTAAAAGTCAATTCTTAAAGCCGTCCAACGCATGCCAGTATGTAAAATGGACGTTGAACTGAATATGAAAATGATAATTTGATTGTGAAATTATTTGAATAATCCTGTCTTTCTATTTTTTATAGTAAACTATTATAAAAGAAAACTTGATCTGAGAATATAAGTTTGCACTTAAACTGTCTGATCTATTGAAAACGTTTTTCTTTGCAGGAATCTTGGAAGATGTAAAGCTGTATTATTCTTTGAACAATAAGGAATCTGGTCTCCTTCAAACGGTTTTCATTCTTAGTTACATGGCATTCTCACCAATCTTTGGTTACCTGGGGGATAGATTCAACCGGAAGTATCTGATGTCCATAGGAATCCTATTCTGGTCCTGTGTTACATTAGCTGGTTCTTTTATCAAAAAAGATGTAAGTAAGACCTTACCTATTTTTAATTTTTTTTATCAGTGCGATTCTCCCACCGATTTGTTTCAGGCTCTCACGGAACCCCTTTTATAAATAAAAATATATATCTATGTGACCTTATGACAATCTGCAGTAGTAGGCAATCATTCCTGTAAATTTTCAAGTCATTGGAAAGCTCTCAAAAAGATGAAAGTTCTGCTGGTTTTTTTTTTGTTTTTTTTTTCATAGTAAAATTTTTTTGTTTAATAAAAATCTGTGATGGAAAAGTTATAAAAGTGTGTATTTATTGTTTCTGATTCAATCGGAAGTAAGTTTCAAAAATTGGTGTGTTTTTTTGTTTTTTTTGGTCATTGTTTATTTTGGTGCTTGAAATTCATTTGATTCGACTTTTTTAAAAAATTAATTGAATGAAGCAATGCTTAAAGTAAAAAATATTAGTACAGTTTGCAATTATATTGCAAAATTGTTTTTCATTTTTTTTTTTTTTTTTTTTTTTAATATTTAAAAGTTAAAGAAATTATATTGCACAAGTTGACATTTGGATTAATGGATGAAATAGAATTTGTCTCTGACACAACATTAAATTGCATCCGACAACCTTGGGCAAGGTGTTTGTCCCTACTATACAACCCCCAAATCAACCTTTCTAGCCCCGCCTGCTTTTCTACCTCTCAGATTTTCAAACCCTATCAATTACTCAAGCTCTCTTTACACCCTACTGTTCTGGATATAAAACAAAATTGTATCCAGGAGTGAAGCCCCAATTCGGAAGCTTTGGGTAGTGTGCAATTACTCCCAGATCCACTTTGACCCTGTCAGTTCCATCTATTGGTTAAATAGAATTTATCAATTGCAGACTATGTATTTAGAAAATATAAAACACACCACTCAATAAGTTCCAGGCCTGACATATAGATGGCACCACTAATTAAAAATAAAAAAAAATTTAAAAAAAAAAAAATTATATTAACATTTGTTGCCTTGCTTATTTTTATGCTATTTAGTGGAATTTTGCAATAATAAAATTGAATGAAATTATTTTCACGATAAACACATGAAAAGAGCACGTACACTGTTAGGGAAATGCGTTTAATATTTGTCCAAGGTAAATTTTAAGGAAGCTGGAATTAATTACAGTAGATTTTATTTATATGCCAGACTTTTGGAAATGGTGAACAAAAAAAAACAAAAACATAAAAATAAAAAATTTCAATGAAAATAGAAAATGTGTTTGCAAATATGACATTTATATGACGGCCTCTCTCTCATCCTGTAAAATGAACGCTCCGTATGCTTTTTCAGTTTTCGTTTATCTTTTTAAATATCTGCCATCTTTGGTGTTAGAAGTTCTGTCAGTTGGTACGTAGTGGTTAATATTTCATGACTTGAATTAGTTTTATCCTGAAACTTTCAAATAAGTTCTCAGCTGTAAATGAATACTCTTTATCAACAATTTGGTAAAATATGAAATAAATACTTGCATAAACTATTAAAATATATCCATTTTCGTGTGTACGTAGTTGCTTGTTTCTCCATAAGGACGGTTTAAACACATTTTTAATGTGGCGGTATTCAGCTCCCCAAAAAGGGGTACACTAAGTGGAATAAAAATAAAGTGTCCCAGTCAAGAAGGATCTTTCAACCACTGACCGAGGACAGAACAGATACTACACTTTGAAATATTTATTTGCACAAAATATAAAAAATTGCATTCGGAACAAATTAAGCACAAGGCCATCAAAAGTGTGGGGTAAATGGGTGTCGTTGGTCATCCTTTGTCCAATGTGATAAAAGTGTCTATTCTACCCTTAACTAGAATCATCTGTCACCACAATACCACATTTACTCTTGGGGCCGTCCTACATAAGATATCCCCAAACTGAAAATTTTATTGTTCATAAATAGACGTATATACAGGAAATTCATTGGAATAAAACGGGGAGTGGGGAAAGAACAAAAAGCAAAATATTTGGTTAGTAAGACCCTCCCAACCCTTTCTAAATATGAGACCGCCCACTTTTTTCCGGTTTGTTTAGAACCGAAAACAAGCATGTCAATCTCTAAATGGGAGTGGGATTTAAGTGGGAGAAAATAAGAAAACAGGGGGGAATGGCGTTTGGAGAGTGGGTGGTGTCCTTCCAAGATAAACTACATTTTGATCCCAGCCCAAAGGTGTGAAGTCAAGTTTATCTTTGTTTGGATAAAACATTTGGTAGCGAAAACAATGAGTAATTTCCCAGTTTACAGGTGTCGTCTGGTTATGTTATTGCCATTCGTCATTATTTCAAAACAACTGATTTTTTTAATAAAATCATAATTTATGTATTGTTGTTCCGTACATTAATTATAAAAATTATTAATTTAAAAACACTGATACATATTTTTTTATTTTTCATTCTTTGTCTTTATTGAAATGGGCATTCTTCTTGTTTAAATTGGTTTTCGAATTTTAACATCAAGAAAAATTGTTTTCATTTTTATAATTGGGAAAAAATTATTAATTTTTAAATAAAAATGATACATAACATCTATATATATATATATGCCGATCAGGCATCGCACCCGAGATTCGCAACTTCCGGTTAAAAATTAGTTCAGAAGAAAGCTAAAATTTGTCCTCGGTATATTACTTCAGTTAATCAACAATTTCTTTGTGCTGATCAACAATTATGTATAAACTCGTTGAGGAAGTAATTACAGCAGTTGATCTGTTTTATTAACATATTAAAAGTTTTAATTATCAAACCGGATGACAATTTGAAGACATAAAAATGTTTGGCACAACATGGCTAAATTCCCAATAAGCAAGTTTGCCAAAACTATCCCCGACGATGGCATACGTATTTACAAGCCAGAAATGTAAAAAAATGCATTGATTATAAATGTTGGGCTTGCCTAAAATGCAAAAAAAAAACAAGTTAAAAATAAATAATTTAAAAAATATTTTCATGAAGTATTCATGAACAAAAACATTTTTATTATTAAATATGTATGTAAAAAATATTGTAAACTATTTTTGTAAACACAATATTTAACTATTTAAAAAAATATATATATTTTAATTTTAAAAATTTGTTTATTTGTAAACACAAAAAAATACTAAATTTCCAATGACAAAATTTATTTGTAGTATTTGTAAAAAAAGAAAACATTCCAATTTGTAATAAAAATACAATTCTAAATTTCCAATGACAAAAAAAAGTTTGATTTTATGTGTTGACCTAAAATACACAGGGTACAGATTTCAGCCATGCACAGATTTCTTTTGAACTAATTCTTAACAGGAAGTTTTCAGTTATTTTTCATTCTATTTTATAGTAATTAGAAAATGCTGAGTCATATTTTGCTTTAATTATGTAATACTTTAAGATAACTTTTAATTTTATTTAACGTTTCTTAGCGTCAATTCTATTTACATGGAGGGGGGGGGGGGTAAGAAATTATTCGAAGGGCTGCCACTGCCCGCCACAAATACATGTACATTTTATAATATCTTATATAAGAAAAGTATTCGCCGTTGTCCGGCAAATTATACCTCAAGTACATAAAACAATTTATGGTTTTTAATGAAATTTATTTGTTAGAGGATAGCTAAGGAAGAACAATAACTCACATTTAAAAACACAATTTAGTTTTTTAAAAAAAGGTTAGAGAATATAGATAACTTATAAAAGTGCATTCTTATGTAAAATTCACAGAGTAAGATGATGGGAGTATTCCCGAATCTCTAAACCCACTCCTTAGGTGTCCATGGGGCAGATTTCATCGGGGGGGGGGGGGGGGGGGTCGTTTTCAGTTATTTTTCATTTTATAGTAATTTGAAAATCCTGAGTCATATTTTAATTTAATTACGTAATAATTTGAAATAACTTTTAATTTTAACGTTTCTTAGCGCCAGGGGCGCACCTCTAAATTTTTAGTTCTTTGCTATTGTTTTTTAAATAAGCGACGAACGCTAATCAAACTATTGCTACTATTTCACGAAAGAAAATTATAGGAAATTACAACATGGTCGCCAGAGATTTAAGTCATTGCATTCAAGTTCGATTTCAAAGTCTTTAAAAAATAAAATATAATTTTATTTTGGGATAAAACATACAATGTAAGAATAATTAATAACTTTCATCCAAAATGTTTGTTTGTTTACATAACATATTTCTTTAAGAAAATCCACAGTTACATAAAATACATATTTAGTAAACAGAATTTACGCATTGGAAGTCTCAGTTGGGTTTTTTATGACTGTATTTTCGGACATCCATACTTACACAACGTAAAAAAGAAATTAATAAACCATTTCATTGCTTAAAAAGCAATGAAATGGTTTATTAATTTCTTCTTTTTTTATGTTGTGTAAGTATGGATGTCCGAAAATACAGTCATTAAAAAGCCCAACTGAGACTTCAATGACGCGTAAATTTTCTTTACTAAATATAAACCTAATCAATAAATGTTCCGAAGCAATAAATGTAAGATTACACTATTACATTTAAAGCAGGGGGAAAATGAATTACATTATTATTAGTTTTTAACACATTTAAACAAGAGAAACATCATATGGGAAAAAAGGGAAATAGAGGGTTGAACGAGGGAGGGAAATAATGGGGGACCAGGGAAAGAGACGGCTAGAGAAAGAAGAGTGATTGAAGTTTTTATATAAAGATGTTACACACACTCTTTAATTTCTACTACTTTGTTTTTAATCGCCTCGGCAACGCCGGGTAGCCCTACTAGTATCTTAATAAATACTCCCAGGTCCACTCTGACCTTGTGTGACAGTAGTACCTCTTAGGGTACAATCTATGGGTTGTCTTGGGCACATTAAATTTCCATAGACACCCTTGGGCAAGGTGTTTGCCCATACCCCACGATCCTGAAACCCATCTTTCTCGGCCTTTTCCACCCTCATCCTCTTTTCTTCTGCCTCTCAGATTTCTATCAATTACTCCAGCTTTCTCTACCCACTACCATCCTGGTTATGACACAAAATTGTATCCGGTGATGAGGCCCCAATTTGGGAGCTATGAGGAGTGTGGAATCACCTAATAGTTGCCATTACTCCCAGGTCCACTTTGACCTGTCAGAATCCCGTCTACAAGTTAAATATTTGCAAAAATATATGCCTACAAAAAAAATTAATCTACAAACCGTTCATATACAAAATAGAATATATTAATTATTTAAAGATATTAGAACTTGAAACATAAAAGCGTTGACCAAAATATCTGGATTCTGCATTAAATTTTCCGAAAAGGGTTGATATACCGTAAAACAACGAAACAAACTTGTAGACATACACACTTCTGTCATGTGTGGGTGTGTGTGTAAGTAAGTAATATATATATATATATATAAGAAACAAGATATTGACAAATCGGAGACCGATCACATTCGCCAAGACTTTGACTAGGTCAAAGCACTTTAAAAGTATAAATGTTTGTTTTTTTGTTTTGTTTTGGGTTTTTAAATATTTTTTATGTTCAATTTTCTTGAAGTTATTCATTGTATTATCATATTCTATTTTTTCTCTTTTTTTTTTTTTTTTTTTTTCTCTCAGCATGTTGCTCTTTTTATGATTTTGAGGGCATTAGTTGGCATTGGAGAAGCCAGTTACTCAACCATTGCTCCAACCATCATTGCTGATTTGTACGTGAAGGAAGCGCGATCAAAAGCACTTATGTTTTTTTACTTTGCCATTCCAGTTGGTAGGTAAGTACCTTGCTTTAAGTTAGCAAATAGGCAATACTGCATGTTCATTGTTAAGACCTGTGAGGTCTTTAGAACACTGTTCAACAACTAGTAGATATATACTAATTCGAGTTTGATAGAACTGATCATTTACCTATATAACTTGTGTTAAGGGGGGGGGGGGTCGTCTTTTTTTCTTTAAAGAAGATGACAGGGAGCAAGAAACCCACTGCAGACATAAAGTTCCCTTTTGATTTTAATGATTTTAAATCGTTAACATTATACAGAACTAGCAGGACCTATGTCCCGGCGTTGCCTGAGGAAATTTAATAAACTAAGAATCACTACCTCTAGTAGTAAATTGACTGGAGAGACTCTTTTCATTCAAACTACTAAGCATTCATTTATGATATAAAAAAAATATTTGTAAATAGAACTGTGGATAATAGTATAATGAAAATCATTATCGAATAAAAAGAAAAAAAACGAATAGTTAATTAATGAGAGTTCCTTTTGCAAAGCAATATGCAAATCTGTTAACCTTCGGGCATTGATTGCATAGACATGACTGAGTATATTAGAATGCTGTTCGTCAATCATAAATAAAAAAAAATTGGCCTTTTAATCTTCCTGTCAGCACAATAAATGGCTTACATTGATAAATATACAGATTCCATAATCTTGGACAGGGTTCAAAAAAGAATTTCTAACCTAATAGGTTCGGCATTGCCTGCCAAGCTCTAGCCACTGTAGCATCACCACAGTTGCATCTCTGTTTGTTTTACAAGTATTTCCACAGAATGTGCTCCAATGAACTCACTGCACTTGTATCCCACCCGACTGGTAGCAAAATCCCACCCCTTCACTATAGAGGTTCCTAGATGCTGAAAGATTTTCTACTATGATAGTTTCTTTCCTCCGACTGCATGGAATTCCCTTCCTGCTCCCTGTTTCTCTGACCATACAAACATGCAGAAATTTAAATGTAATGTTAACAAACATCTTACTGTCCAGCTCCCCAGCCAGGTTGCCCCCTCAAAAATCTGACTCTTATCACAGTAGCCCCTTATGCTTCAGTGGCAATATTCCTTGTTTGCGGTGAATAAAAGCAAAAAGAACAAAAAAAAAAAAAATAAATTCTTAAAATGTAGACAAATTTCGATCATTGAAAACAAAATTAATAGCTTTCTAAACTCATAACTTCAGTAGTGTAAGAATCCCTCCACTGAATTTGTTTAACTGTGATTTTAATGAAATTTAAACCATGTGGGGTTCTGAGTATACGTCCCGTGGTGAAGACCCCAGCTTAGGAGCTTTGAGGAGTGTGGAGTCACCACTTAATTGCGATTACTCCCAGGTTTATTCTGACCAGGAGAAGTGGTAGTACCTGTCAGTTCCATCTATGAGTTAAGTAGAATCTGTTTATTTCTTTACAAACCAGTCACATACAAGACATACATTTATAGCATGTAGAAATATATGAAGATATTAGGAACTTAAACGATACCATCTTTTACCAAAGTGACTGGATTCGGCATTAAATGACCCAAAAAGGGTCCATATGCCACAAAACAATCAAACCTAAACCATAAGTAATAGAAAATTATATCGATTCTAAGAATCCGAGCCAGTTTCATTCAATTCATTCTATGACCTCATAATGGGAACTTGACCCTCGCAAAATGAAAATGTTCTAAACGCATAACTTCAGTTGTGTAATCTATTTTTACATACTTTTTTTCCATATGTAATTTGATTCTGCTTTCAAATATTTGGGGGTCTGTTTTCTTACGCTTATTAAATGTTCTGTTATACTCTCCAAAATCTTACGTTATACCTTTTATTGTTTATCGTGAATTTATCTCTGGGTTTTGTTTGTAATTTACGATATAACAAAAGAATGAAATGGCTGACTGCTATACGACTGAACCGAAATGCATTACAGTGGAATTTAATTTCTTATGAAATTAATGTGGGGTCAATACTCACGAACTTGTTTGCTTTGCCACGTGTGTTTGGGGGGGGGGGGGGGGGTTGTTTATAATTTACATTTTATATTGAGCCTAATTGCAACACTCAGAAGTAAAGTGACCTGAAACGGTCAGAAAGACTCTTTTCAGGTCAATTTACCTAAAATGCAATTTATTTTTACCTACGATTATGCTTTAATAGAATCTGTACTGATAAAACGAACGGCCGTCATTGAATTAGAAAGCAATAATAGATTGTGAATTAATGTCATTTTGCAAATCAATGTGCAAATTAGTTAGACATGCTCAGTATATTTAGAAGCTGAATTTCTATTTTGTATATGAAATTAGGGTTTTAATGTCAGTGCGATAAACCTCAGAACTTTGTAAATGGAAAGTATAGTATATTGTGTATTCACGAAAGAAAGGATTGCTTTCGCAACATTGTTTATTTTTTGTAAGATAAGAATGCTTCCTTCGTAAAAAATCAAATAATAAATTTTAAAAAGTCAGTATTTTCTAGCCTGACTGTCAATATCAGTTATCTATTTCTTGTTTTATTCTTTTCTTGAGTTCCAAATTTGTCCCGTTATTATGAACCCATCCTTGGACGAGTATACCAGCTAGTAATATATAAATGATATTGAACAATAATCTATATAATAAAGTAAAGTCGTTTTTCTTTTATTTTATTGGCTATTATAGCTTTAGAACCAAAAGCTTTATATGCTAATCTTCTGCCAGCAACTTAGGCCAATTTCTGATGCGTGTTTCCAGAAAATATGCGTTCGTTTCATTCCTTTTCAATATTTCTTAGATTTTTTTGCAAGAAAACTACTCCCTACAGTCATTTACAGAGGTGATTGTAAGAATTTTTACTCTCGCATTAATATCTACTCTTACAACCCCCTGGGTTCTGTTCTTTGTGAGATTGTTTCTGAGTAAACACTGTTTGTGTTTTATTTTTCACACTACTATTTTTCTTTGTAACCTACTATACATTTTCAACCCAAATAATGACTGCTCCCTTCAAGTTCCAGGCATTCTTGTAATCCCATCGTTTTGGACGGAGGTGTATATTTTTGTTGCGGAACCAATGTGTCAATGTGATCTGACTGTTTGGCAGGATGGATCTTGGGATGATACGGGACGATGTGTGGCAACATGTGTATGTATGTGCAATGTCTCGTCTTGTTATCGCCAGTGAGCAATCATCGTTTGACGATAGTCACTGTCGTCTGCTTCTGGGACTGGCTGGGGGATCATCTTGCTGCAAATCTAACATTATGTAATAATGGAAGAAACCATTTTACTTTTTATAATAAAATATAATTTATTTTTGCCGAAGAACATATTTAAAACTTAAAGATGTCAGAGCGCGACAAACGCGTCTTCCTCATTTAGATTTCAAAAGCCAGTCTCTGAATTTTCAATATCTTTACCAGAGAGAGAGGGGGAGAGTGAGAGAGAGAGAGAAGGAGAGGGACAGAGGGAGAAGGACAGAGACAGAGTGAGAGAGCCGTCATCAGTGTTTTAACAAATCTCGGTGACAGGTTTTCTGACCTGTTGAACCTGGCTGGTGTCTCCAACATTGTTGATATTTTAGCTGACATTGGATTACACCAGTGAGCTGACATTTTTAGTGCGGCAAATTTATATTTGCAACTCGAGTCTGGCGCAAGGGTTACGAATATAACGGGGAACACTTAGCTCCTCAAAAGGTCACGCATTGTGCCACATTCTGATTTCTAATCAGAATGCTTTCTTCCACATTCCAGTTTCATGGAATATAAGAATAGCAGTTTTGTAATACTAATATAGTCCTGTATCTGGTATGGCATTCACTCTGCGCGGGTTGAACTGGCCTCCTCCACTTCAGTATTAATACTTATACATATTAATTTCTTTTTCTTTATGCTCATTTTGCATTTTTAACATCATATGATTCATGTAACAACAAAAAAATGTCACTCCAGAGAAATTAATTAAGATTACTTGTAGCTCTAATTTTATTCTAGAATACTAGATTACACTTCGGATTCTATTTCCAAACGGTTAACATTCTCTTGCCTAAATAACAAAAATTGTCCCCTAAGACTTTTTCTAAATTCATTTCTTTACTTCATTTATTTAGTTAGTTGTTTTTTTATTATTCTACTTTGATTACGGGCATATTAACCAGATGTCTGTTTAAATAAGCTTTTTGTTTATTTTGTTTTTTAAAGTTTACCGATACATGCATTTGCTTGATCATAACAAAGTGTATTTTGCTTCATAATCATATTTTTCCATTATTTTTTCCTTTTTCTTTAACAAGTCATAGAATCACTCCCGTCTCTACATTGCATTTTTTTTCCTTTTTGCCCTTTATTTCCCTTCGTTTTTGCTTTTCAGCATGCTCTTTATTTTGTCTTTTTTCTTTTTTACTTTCGGTGACACTGCTTTGTAATTTTTTAAGCAAAAAAAAACAAACACAAAAAACAGGTTGTCAATTAAACATCCACCATAAGTTCAGATGACCCCTGAAAAAGCTGTTTTACATTTACATCTACATCGTGGGGTCTGCATTCGCGCCAGACAATCAGAAAATTTATTTTTATTTTTTAAATTTCTTATCGGTTTATTTTTCGTTTTTCTTTTAGTCTGGTGAAATTGCCTTTTACCCTCCACACACACACCCTCCATCTTTTTTAAGCTAAAAATGCCCTTTGTTAAGCCCAACACTAACTTTTAGTCTGTAGCAAGCATGTTTTACGTTAATTTTGTGGAGTCTGCGTTCATGCCAGACAACCATAAGCAGTAAATAATTCAATAGTTTAGTGATGGGGCCCAGAATTTCTTGATTAAATATATTTTCCTGGACAACGCCAGGACACGGGTCCTGTAAGTAATAAATAAGTCAGAAATAGTGTACCTTGTCAACAAAAGAAGGTAGCTATGTATTATGAGCGTTTTTTTTGCTGGGTTCCATGTGTAGCACTATGGAAACCAATTCTTTGATCACAACAGATTATCCGAACGGCACTTCCTCATGCAGGCAGTTTGAGTCTTGTTGCTGCATAGATGACACGTAGCAGTAATTCGTTCTCTCCTGTTCTTTTTCGTTGTTGTTCTGACATAATTCATGTTGTTTAATAGCAGCGGTTGTAAATAATGACGGCACAAAATCATTTGGCGTTTAACAGTGTTCTTTCTTGGAGTGGGGGGGCAGGGTTCGTCTTCGCAATATACATGTATACATGCATAATCCTCTCACTCATAGGGGAAGGAGCAGCCGTCCAAAAACCAAACTGCTTTCTCACGCGATTCAGCAAGTAAGAAAGAGTTGATCAGCTTATTCGCTACGTATCACTAGTGACTTCCTGTCTGACGTTATATCCTGCCACAGCATTCTAATTGTAAACTTTAAACTTCTAATGGAATTTTCCACCTTCTTAATCTATCCTTATGGAAAATGCTGTTCTCAAAGTAAAATATTGCTACACGCGTTGGTGAATGTGTGCACCTATTGCTTTGCTGGTTTGCAACCTCCACATTCAAGTGTAATCACTTTCGCCTACAATGTTCCAAATCTTAAGATTCTGTTAAAAATAACAAAATCCACCCGAATTAGAGTATTCTTAAAAAAGAATAGAAAATTTTGAATTCCTGTAAAAGAGTGAAAACCACTTTGACCCATAATTGATTGCACGGCCAATCCACTTTTGGACTTCGTACTCGAATGTATATCAGTTGTGATAGACGTTCGGAAAGTGGACACATCACATGTTCGGTATCAAACAGCTTTTTATTTTTTTTATTCATACTCTTTTCTTTATAACTAATTGTCAGATTTTTTAAATATTTAATCATTTTATGTTTTTAAAATGGCTGTCCTGTTTATAATGTAAACATACTGTTAAAATAATTGATTTTCCGACATGCATGTAACAAATGTTACTGCTTTTTTTTATTTTTTTTTTTATATCGGACCAAGTACTCCAATTACTCTAACAACTGAATTTTTTTCCCATGATTCCAAACATAAATAAAACATTTTGATATTGATTCTGTCTCTGAATAACAAGTTCAACATAAAACTTGCAATTGCTGTCACTCCTGGTCACTCATACGCTATATTATTGAAACTGTATTAAAAAAAAACAAGTAATTTTTGTGCTCTTTTACAAAAAATTTCATCTTTTCTGTCCTTGGTCAGAGTAGGAGAAATTCTAGATTGAGGTCATTTTTATTTGGGTTCTAATCCAGAATGCCCCTTTTTTGGGAACTGGGATTTCCCCACATTAAAAACCGATGTTGTATCTAACACTGCCCTCGTGGAGAAGCAAGTAATTAGGAACTTTTGTGTTTTCTAATCTTTCAAGTTAGAAAACTTACAAGTATTAATTTTTTTACTAGCGGGACCCATGTAAATTACACGAAATGATGTTTTCAATACTAGTTATCTTGTTCCTAACCTATACATGTTTGAATAAAATATAAGATTTGGACTTGTATATTTATTTTAAAAAATGAACAATACATGAAACAATTTACAAAACTTCTTTATATACAATATTTCTAGTGAAGGTAATATTTCGACGACTAAACCTTACTTTATAAATGCTTTAGATTAAATTAAATTTGGCTCCAATGAGTAACATACAAAGATTCGGAAGGTTGTTGCTGTTCATGTAAGCGTGACACACAAAATAACACACACGCTATCGTATTAATGTGTCTTCCCGGTTGTCCCCTCTCTACCACCACCACCCCTTCGATGTTGGTTGGGATCGAACTATAAACCAGTCGGGCCGGCGTCAAAATCCTACATCGCTAACCGTTGCGCCAAAGGGAAATACTTGAAAATATTACGAAAATTAGGTGACTTGAATGCTTTTCCAAATCTAGAGTTTTTGATGTAAGTGTGACATACGAACACACACACACACTATCGTATTAATATATAGAAGATAAGAACTAGCAGGGCCCATGTCTCGGCGTTGCCCAGGAAAATTGAGAAAACCAAAAATCACAACCCACAGAAGTGAATTGACCAGAAAGTACCAAAATATTCTGTTCACCCAAAATGTTGAAAAGTTATTAGGAAAGGGTAAGGGACTTTGTTTTTAATTTATAATATAACAAAAGAATTTCATGGCTGACTGGTGTAGCAATGAACCGAAATACATTATTGTGGAATTTAATTTTGTAATGAAATTAATCTGTTAGAGGAGGTATAACGAACACTCAAAAGTAAAAAAAATAAAAAATAAAAATCTGGAGGTTGAAGATTCAATCCTCAGTCGAGCGATACTAAGAATACAATTACGAATTACTTAAGACTTCTACTAGTCATGACTGATAGAATGAGAACAACCTACCCCTGTAGATTAAATAATGGGTTCTGTACAGATTCTTGAGTTCAAAGAGATGCACCTGAAAAAGGGTTGGAGGTTACATCGGCTGAAACGTTGTGAGAATAACATCCAACATGACAACAGTAGTACGAATAATACAAATTATCAATCCTCATCTCAAAAATTCCAAAACATAAAAATCCATGTAAAAAAATTCTACGTTTCAAGTGTTAAGATATTGTTTAAAACAATAAAATCTACACAGATTATAGGATTTTTTAAAAAGAATAGGAAGTTTTGAATTCTTATAAAAAAAACACTGGAAATAAAATGACCTACATAAGAAGTGTCGTTAAAATGGTGCTGACATGCATTTTGGAGCGGCAGTGTTTGCATCAAGTTTGTATCTAATTTATAAACATCTCGCGTTTCAAAAACCATTAAATAAATATAAATAAAAAAGAAATTAATATTTGTATATTCCAAATTGTACGAATGAAAAAACCATAACTTAAAAAATATATATGCTTTATTGTTTATTTAAAAAAAATTTTTATTAAGAACTTTCACAATAATGTCCATTTACAAGTTGAAAGTAAATGTGTCCAGCCTCTATTAAATAGAAATAATTAACTTTTTTTTCTATTCAATTGAGACTGAACCCATACACAAGTGGATTCTGTGAAAACAGTTTTAATTACTACCGCCATTGAACCTTCAAAAACTTGTAGCAGCGTGGACTTTAGCTTGTTAAGATGTTGATTTTAGTTTTTCGAAGAGAAAATGCTAAAATCCATGCTAACTATTAAATTGTTATTAAAATGTTGAAAACAGAAAAACACGTGACTGCTGAATGAAAGAAAAAAATTAAAACCACAAATGAACGTGTGGAAAAAAAATGTGGAAAAAAAAAAATCCTGCTAGTTGCTTGAATTTAATTTTAACAGTAACAGTCGACTTGTTATTGTCAATCAGCCGAGTCAAATAAATAAAATAAAACAACAAATGAACGTGTTTGAAGTTTTATTTTGTAAATCCTCACAAGTTCAGTATTACTTTGAAAAAATAAAACGAAATTAACGTGTTAGAAGTCATTATCCGGAGAAGAAAAAACAATGGTAAATGTAAAACAGAAAATGGATTTAAATAATACTGGATAATTTCTTTTTTATCAAATTATTTGAAATACCAATAAAAATAATTATTTAAATGTTCAATACAATTTTCACTGGGAAATTCTGTGTTTAATTTTATTTTTGTTTTATGAAATGAAGAAAATCTATTTAAAAAAAAAAAAAAATGAATTTTGTTTATTTACATTTAATATATTTCAGTTATTTTATGGACCAAACTGATAATTACCCCGAGTGATCCCAGATAAAATGGAAAGAAAAATTCCAATAGTGTCTTTAGATTCCTTGAAAAGTGTAACCCTTATTGAAACTTATTTGAATATTCTAAATGTTAATGTATCGATTTCTATGACACACAAACGAACACTGGCTTTTATATAGAGAAGATATCTAGTTATTCAATATCTGCTTCAATCACAAAAATATTTCTCACGATTCTTTTAGTTCATTTATCTTATAGTTTTCTAGTCTTAATAAGTAGTTTTTTACATGGTTTATCATTAAAAACCCAACAAATATTTAAGAAATTTAGAGTTCAAATGATAAGTACCACTTTTACCGACATATTGCCCTTATGCTTCATCATTTTTGAGATGAGGATTGATAATTTAGTTTATGATTATTCGGACTACTGTTCTCATCTTGGATGTTATTCTCACGTTTTTGGTCGATGTAACCCCCAACCTTCTTCGTTGTCGAACTCTAAAATCTGTACGGAATTTCGACTGGAAACCCCGGTGGATATTTGATCCACGGGTGTAGCTGGCTCTCATTCCGTCAGCCAAGTAATTCATAATTATATTATTAGTATCGGCCGTACTGAGGATTGAACCTTCAACATCCAGAAAACTGTCACTTAGAACTGATTATTATTTAGTACTTATATTCCGTTATAATTTAACAAAAAATCGGAGGTAGCTGAATTTTCATGAAGGGCTTCCACCCACTTTTTAACCCCTTTGCATAAAACTAAATATAGCCCACGCTTCGACCTCTTATGCCTAGCAGCTGTGTTCCAAAATTGATAATGATTGGTTAATTAGTTTAGGAGTGATTCCTGTACATACAAATATATAAACATGTTTATAATACCTAATTTGTAAAGATAGATTGCATCCCACAATCGCAAGGAATTTATGAAACTATTTTAAATTCTTGCCTTATGCTTTACATCTGCTGAATGTCTAGAATTCTTTGTTTATTTAAAAATGAAAATGATCATTGTTTATTGCCATCATTAAAACAAGCATTTAAAACAATACATTTTCTAAATTCAAGACATTACAATAGACAACACCAGCCAATGATGAGAGAAAGCAAAGAACAATGTAATTTTTCAAAATTCACATCCATAGAATTTTTTTTTTTTTTTTTTTTTTTTTTTTTACTAATGAGTTACCACTTATCAAGGTCAAAAGCTACTCGAGGATAAGGATTAATGAAATGTATGGATTATCAGTTGTATGATGAAGAATATTATGAGAGGATTAAAAATGATGAGTGGAATGAACAAAGTTTGATTACTTATGGGGACTTTTCATGACAAGTATTTGCTGACATTGGATATGAAGACGACCATATTGTAGTCTGCAGGGAAGCAGTCATGTGGTGATGTGTTCCACAGACTGGAAATTTTTGGAAAGAAACTTTATTCATGAAAATTCAGACTGGGGAAGAAGGAAAAGTTCCTTTCAGTTGTGATAAATAGATGAGTTCTTGTTGTATTATTGTCTTTTTTAATTTTTTTAACAAAGAAAATAAATATTTTTTATTTCCTTTTGTTATAATTTATCAAGAAATGATTCAAATAAGTTAAATGAAATTCAACACTTTTTGCCTATTAATCACTTTAATATTTCAATTCTTCTGATATGTTGTTTAATATTAGGAGTAAAATCATTAACGAAAGGACCAAACTTATTTATACATCTAGTACTGTCAATTCTATTTGCCAACATTTAAAAAAAAAATTTTTTTTTTTAAATCTACTACCACCTCCAGACAAATGTTAATTGACAACACTAAGATTGTAATAATTAAAAAAAAAACAACATAAATTTTAGTTGCTCTCTGAGAGATTCCAAATTAGCACCTAGGTAATATCTGATGTCTTGAGTAATGACACTTCTGTTTGGGGTCAGGGATTTATGGTGATCTTAACCATTATTACAAGGTAATCAGCATTCCGGGTGGGTGATGGGTATTTGTCACACAAGTCTTGAGCAGTGTTGTCAGGAATGGATCGATAAGTAAGGCTTGCTAGTCTTCATGACCTGGAAGACGGGTCAAAAATTCAAATGTGTGCAGATGTATGGGAAAGAAATGCACTTCTGCCTGTCAGATTTACTGTAAAATTGCACTAAAGTGTGTTTTCAAATATTATAAAATAATCATTTTATAGTAATTTCTAATACGATAAAAATATGCTCGATATTGGAGATAGAGCATTATTTTAGAAGTAGAAGTGAAAATAAACATATGTAAAATCACGGAATTTACAGGTTTAATAATTTCAAGCAATACAACAAAGAATAGTATAAAATATAGGAAAGTCCTTTAAACTTAGTTTTTTTCAATGAAACAAAACTTCTCATGAGAAGAAAAAAACAATTATTTAACACTAAAAGCTTTGGTTTGCATTATTAATTTGAAAAAGTTTATCAATCATTTATGAAATCTGAAAAAATAAGAAATATACTTGAATAGGGGGTTAAGTTTTTTGCAATTAGTGAATCCACAGATATATTATGAGGTGTCGAGGTATACTCCATTGGAATATTAAATTATAAATTGTCCAAAAAGAATATATTGGAATCCAGAAAAATGGATGAAACGGTCAAAATTGAATATATGTAAAGATATTCTGCCTCCAACATTTTCCTTAGCAGTGTTATGAGCTTACTTATATTGAATTTTAACTGTTTCACTCATTTTTCTGTTTTGATCAGATCACTTCAAAAACATAATTGTTTAAACAGTTCAGCCGCACAAATCAGTGAGCTTTCAAATTGTAAACTTGCATTTGGCCATCTGCGCCAGTTGAGAAGCATAATTGTTTTGAATAATCCAGCTTGCACGATTAGTCATGACTTTCTAAATCATAAATGGAAAATGACTTTTCCAAAATTATTGTTTTGATAAGCTATCCAGAGTTTTACAGCTCCTGTGCAAGCAATTATAACCTTTCAATTTTATAATGAAATTTTGCAGTTTCAATGATGAAGCTAAAAATAATATTCTTCTACACTACTCAGTAAAAAGAGTATTCACTTCTCTTTCTTTTAATGGATTACTTTCATAATTTAACTCAATTAACCAACTAATATCGCAAGTCAACATTTGACACCAATCGTGAAGTCCATTATAAATTTGTAGCACCAGTCACAAAATAATGAAAAATAACTTTTTTTCTTTTTTTTTCTTAGAGTAAGATCTCTAACAACTAGTAATGTCAACTGAATTCTTACAGATTTGATTTTTTTATGGATTTCATGTCTTTTTTTATATATATATTTTTTTTTTAACTTTAATTGAATATCCTGAAGATGATTCTGAATCTAACTGAAAGTACTCGTGGTGTAAATCATTTAGTTTTTGTTTTTTTTGTTAATAATTCACAAGACTGATGGAGGCTTTATTAGCGTGAGGAACATGCTAAGACAATTACAGACATCTGAGAGAGAAACATAATGTTATTCACTGGGTTGAGTCATTGGCCGACCTTATTTTTAGGCTATCACATTGTTCGCTCACCCCTATCAGGGTTTTGAGGCAAGCACGGATTTCTGCGTCTACTCTCCTTGATATCTGTCAGGAAAGAGACCACAATGCTCGTTTAGAGAAATAACTTCCAATTCTCAACTTCTGTTTATTCATTGAGGTCACATTTTGACTCCGACAGCTGTCAATCATTCCTAGTTTGTCTGAGTATTATTCTCTCCATTCGCGAAGGAAGACCCATCATTATCTAACAATATTAAGACATTAAAAAATTTAATAAAAAAAATGAATAGCCTAAATTTGTCTATTTTGTTAAATCCAACTTGTTTAAATGAGAAATCTGCCTAAATAAATGTCTAAGTAATTATCATGTTTTCGTCTTTCATTTTTCAGTGGACTTGGTTATATTGTTGGGTCAAATGTTAAAAATGCAACTGGAGTCTGGCAGAATGCACTACGGGTGAGTTTGTCTCTTATTTATAGAAACCCTTGATTATTAATATCTTCAATAGTGAATGAGGTCTCATAGGGCTTAAAGATGGTTATTTTGTACCAACTGCTTTTTTAGGATCCATATATTAATAGGTGTACCTTTTTTGTGACACCTTTGTTTGAAGAAGAGGAAAAAGATAAAAGGATGAAAGAACAGGGGAGAAGAAAAGATGAAAGAATGCTGATGTGAGAGAAATTCTAACATTTCACTGAAAAACCCAACCTCATATTAGCAATTTTAAAGCAAAATTTTTTTCTTCATTGAAATTCTTTTTATATGCAACTTCATCTGATTAATGTTCTAAATTCTATTGAAGACTTTTTTTTTTATTAATTTATAGCTGACATTTATTTTACTAAAGAAAGATCAACAGTAAAAAAAATGTTACGAATTTATAATTAATAAATAATTCGACATTAACAAAAATATAACAAAGTATAAATTACAAATTTGATGTGACTTTACTAAATTTCAGCTATTTCCATTATCAAGCTTTATTCATTCTTAATTAAATGGTGCACTAACTTGATTTTGATAAACTAATTTCAAATACTGTATAATTTATAAAGTTCAGTTCGCTTTATTAATGTTACTAATCATTATCATATTCTGTTTAGCGTCTGTTTTACATGCTGGCATGTGTTGGACGGCTTTTAGAAATTGACTTCCAAACTAACCTATCTCTGGTCAGGTCTTTATCACTTTCTCTCAAGTCTATCCGTATCACTTTCTCCCATATCTTCCTTGGCTTTCTCCTTTGAACTGGACCTGCTACCTCAACTGTTCTACATCTACTAACCCAAAAACTCTCATCCATTCTTTTAACGTTACCATACCATCAAAGTCTCCTGTTCTGCACACATCTCCCTATACTGTCCAGATTTAATCTTCCTCTGAGATCATCAGAACTAAGCCTGTCTTTAAGACTCACATGACGCATCCATCGAAGTCTCCTGTTCTGCCTGAATTTTGTTTCTTTGACTAATGAGTCACCACTTACCAAGGGTAAAAGTAGCAATACACATGAAAAAATTTTAATTGCTTAAAATATCTCAATCATGGCATATATAGAAAGAGCTTGATGATCTAAGAAAGAATCTTTTTAAATTTTTAAAATCTGACTAAAAATAAGGAAGTTATGACTATTTTTGTGCCTCGTACAATTGGATATTTTCCCCTCTTTAAGACCATATGTGTTTCGTCACACTTTTTACACTAATTTTCCAGTAAAAATGTTATATCTTTGTTAAAACACAAGATTAAGCAATGAAATTTACCATATACGTGTATCTTTGTATAAGGAATCAGAATGTGCCACTGAAAATCTCCAGAAATTAATGGTTTCCAAGTAATCTGCACTAAGTGCACATAAATATGCTGCAATACCTTAAAAATACCATGTATCCATTAAAAGAAAGACGTTAGAAAACTCAAAGTTGAATTGTAATACATTTTATGTACAAGAAACTAAAATCTAATACTAGGATTGTTTAAAAATGAATATATTGCAAGATTTCTTTGGCATTATTGTAGATTAACACCTTCCGTTAACTCACCCCCTTACCTCCCCAAAATATGAGATTCTACTTTTTTTATTTAGGCAATTACATGTTAACACCCTGAAAAACTTGGCAGAAAGAAAGAAACAAAAACAATTATTTTAGAATTTAGAGTGAGGGATCAGTTTCACATAAATTAAATATAAAATAATCCCCCATTCCAAGGCCATTCTAGCGTTTTAGGACAGCTAATTATTTTTTCTATGGGAGATAAATCCTGTGCGTTTTTCTTGTTTTGTTTTCTTTAGACGATTATGAGGTTTTTGTGGGAGGAGGGGGACTTACCACTTGAACTTCAGGTTAGTGGTAGGGCTAGGGGCAATTAAGTGTGAATACCCTGAAAACTTAGCAGAAAGAAAAAAAAACCCCCAATTAATTTAGAATTTCGAGTAGGGGATTAGTTTCACATATATTTAATGTAGAATAATTCACCATTTCCGGGCCATTCTAGCGTTTTAGGACATCAATCAATTTTTTTCTATGGAAAATAAATCCTGTGCTTTTTTTTTTATGAGCGTCTGTATTTTTTACAAATTTTTTATTTTTATTTTTTTTTAAACGCTTATGTGTGGTTTTAATGGGCTTTTTTGTAGGATTAGGGCTTGCCACACGGACTTAGGGTTAGTGATAAGGTTAAGGAAGGGGTTTTGTTTTGGATGGAGGTTGCCATTCGGACTTAGTGTTAGGGTTAAGGGAGTTTTTAGGGGGTGGCTTGACACTCATATTTAAGGTTAATGGTACGATACGTTCAAGAAGGCATTTTTAGGAGGTGGGCTTGTTAGTCGTGCCTAGAGTTAATGGTAGAGTAATTATTTATTTTATAAATTTCACTAAAAGGCAAGAATGGCCGGGAAATCGGAGATCATTTTACATTAAATTTATATGTGAAACTGATCCCTCACTCTAAATTCTAAATTATTTTTGTTTTTTTTTCTTTTTTTCGCCAAGACTTTAAGGGTGTTCACACGTAATCGATAAAAAAGTAGATTCTTAATTTTTTTGAAAAAATTGGCGACTAGAAAGTCATTACTACTAGAAGTTCGAAAGTTGACTGAAAACCAGTATTTCTTGAAGTATTTTTTATAAAAGAACCAAATAGGATTAACTTTTTTAAGCACAAAACATAGTTGTCTTATTTTCAAAAGTTCGTAAACGAATTTTACAAGTCTTTACAAGACTAGGTTGCTGCTGATTGATTGTTATATCAGCAATACTAGCAGCCATTATTGACTTTTGCTCAATAAAAGGACAATATTTTTTTCGGATAAGGTAATTTAAAATTATTACTACGGAAAGACAAAACAACATACAATTATAATTTTAATGCATAAAAAAAGATAAAAGATTAATTTATTTACTAGTTGGGTACGAAAAATGTAAGAACATTTTCTATATTCATATTTTCAAATTTTTTAAATTCGTTCTAGAATAAAAATAAACAAAAATCGCCTCGTGTTTATAGCTGCTAACTATTACTGCTACTACTACTACTAGTCAGTTTTTCAAACTATAAATAGAAAACTTTTTCTCTTTTTTCGGATAGGGTAATGAAATATTATTACTACCAAAAGAGAACACATATATACAATTATAATTTTAATGCATAAAAAAGTAAAAAGATTGATTTACTTACTAATTGGGCGACGAAAATGTATTTTTCAAAAATGTTCAACCTACGTCATATTGAAGGATAATTTTTAAAATTTGAAAAAAATGAATGAGGCGATTTACTTTGTACACAACAAACATTAAAACTGATGTTTCTCCTGATTGGTTTCCAAATTTCAGGACGAAATTCCGCACAGAGGCATGGTACGAGAATTTTAAACGAATGGGGGGGGGGGGGTAAAAAATAAAGTGACGTAAATTGCTGAAAATAGTGTTAACATTTTTTGGCCTTTATTTGCTCAAAACTCTTATATTATGTATATTATTATTCATGAATGCCCGTGAAAGGATATTCATTTTCTAACAAAATGATGGTATTTTGAGCACTTAAAGTGCTTTAGTTTTTAAGATATGACTATTTTAATAGAACTACCCTGAAATCTGTGATTATCCAAACAGTTTTCTGGTCGATATGTATTGCTAGTAAAATCCACTCGGGGATAATAAGGATTAATGAGATGAATAGATTGACAGTTGAATGATGATGAATATTATGAGAAGATTAAAAATAATGAATGGGATGAATAAAATTTGATGACTTATGTGGACGGTTTATACAAGTGTTTATTGACATTAGATTTGAAGATGACCATGTTGTAGCCCTCAGGGAAACAATACAGATATTAGGGTTTCTGTACGTTCGATTTTTATAAATAAATGCTTGTAGAGAAGAAATTAACAATTTTTCGTTTGTTTTAACCTTTGTTTTTGTAGGTGACTCCAGTATTTGGCTTATTATGCACTGTTCTAATTCTCGTTGTTCTCAAAGAACCACCCCGCGGCTTTTCTGAGGGTGGAACTCATCTCAGGAACACTGGTTACTTAACTGACATAAAAGCATTATTTAAAAAGTAAGTACATTATTCAATCAATAGAAATGTTTTAAAACTTATTTTGGTGCTTGTGCTGTTCAGCGGCCGTATTAAAAAATTATTTTTTTATAAAAACAATATTATATACTTATTCAGCGTTATATTCTTACTCACTGTACAAAAAAGTAGAAAAAATTATCCACTAGAACTTTAATTACAAGTATTTTTCCATTCTGCGTATCATAACAGCGATTCGTTCACTAAGCCTCCATCTTGTTTTTTAAGATTTCGAATTATCTGCCCTTGAAATCTTAAGTTGTCTCATCCATTGTTTCATTTCCGACTCCTTTTCAATATTAACAACATTGAAAAATAGAAATCTGGATACCTCACTTGATTATCAAACTATTATGTAGAATAACATCATTGCTGAACACCAAAGAGATTATATTTTGTTGGAATCCGAGGAAATGATAAGACTGACACAGCAGCCAAAACAAATTTAGATTTCCATACACAGACGTCAAGACAAACATCCAAGCATATATCCGTAAGAAATGGCAGTCTAGATGGAGCAGTAATACATTCAATAAATTGTGAACAATACAACCTGATCTAGGAGAATTAATTACAAGTATTTTTCCATTCTGCGTATCATAACAGCGACTCATTCAGTAAGCCTCCATCTTGTTTTTTAAGGAGATTTCAGTTATCTGCCCTTCAAATCTTCTTAAAAAAACAAGATGGAAGCTTACTGAACGAGTCGCTGTTATGATACGCATAATGGAAAAATACTTGTAATTAAAGTTCTAGTGGATAATTTTTTCTACTTTTTCGTACAGTGAGTAAGAATATAATGCTTAATAAGTATATATTATTGTTTTTATATAAAAAACTTTTTTCATATGGCCATTAATCAGCATAAGCACCGGAGAATGGAGGCAGGGATGTAGAAAGTGCCGAAGGGAGGAAGTCATCCTCTCTCGATTCCGTATTGGCCACACAAAAGCCATGCATTTATTCCTGCTTGAGCAGGAGCCACCATGGTGTGCGACTTGTCAAGTACCATACAGTGTAACACTTCATGTTAGAATGTGTTGATTTTGCTCCCAAAATCTGTTCAACATTTAAAAATGTTATAAACCTCAGGCATAAAATCCTTTTACCAATATAAATGGTACTGGCTTCCTGACCCAGGATGCACCAAACATTGATGTTATTTTTTTCTTCCCTTCATTCGTTTTGCAAAGCCAAAAACAATTTTCTCCTACAAAACAACCAAACCAAACACCATGAATAAATATGTAAACATATAACGAACTTTTAAGAAGAATTTGATGTTGACTAATAAGGGGTTTTTAGCGAGGAAACATCTAATGTAAAGTCTGCATAGATAGGGGTGTTTAAACTCCACATGAGAAAAATCCAGCTAGAAGCAATTCTTAGTTAAGGAAAGATGTATATCCATAAATATATTTTCTTTTTTACTATTTGAGTGTTTTATTTTTTTGGGGGGGTCTTAGCAAACATCTAAGAGTCTTAAGCAAAAGTTTTCTGCTATTCTTTATTAAAATGTTTATTATTTTGTCAAAATTCAGTTACTTTTTTTTATATATATATATATATTTTTTTTTAACTTAAAATTTTTAACATTTTTATTTTACTTTTATTCACCCGAAACAAGGCATATTGCCACTGTAGTAGGGACCTGATTTATAGGGGTCAACTTGCGTGGGGAGTTGGTCAGCAAGATGTTTATTTAAATTACATTTAAATTTTTGCATGGTGATATTATTGGGTAAACGGAGCAGGAAGGGAATTCCAAAGGCAAGTGGTCTGATATTCTTCAAATCAATAAAACGAATGTCACTTTTTGAAATGTATTTATTTAAAAGTTACTACTTTAGTCACGCGTTTGGATCGTTTGAGAACATGTGTTGACTCTCCATTGATCGCAACTGTTTCAGAGTTGTTGTGCATGCTTCAATGACCTGTGCAGGCCATGCTGACTACTGACTGTTTTAGTAGACTGAACGACAATTTGATTTTTGATTAATTCATTTCAAAATGAGTAAAGTTGGAATCTTTTCACCTTAGAAACATCAGATATCATTTTTTTTTTAGTATGTGTGAAAGGTGATAACATACGTATGAACATGAAGTGGTTTAGCATATTATTATATAGATAAAATTGTTTATTAATATTTTTGTATTTTTTTTGTGAACTTGAAAGACTAATCTATATAAGTATAATATATACTTTGTTCATCGACATTTTTATATTTTTAATTTTTTTTTTCAGCAAAAGTTTTCTTTTATCTACAATTGGTTTTACATGTGTGGCCTTTGTAACTGGAGCGCTTGCTTTGTGGGCACCAATCTTCATGTTGGATGCTATCAGAGCCAAAGATATCAATGAAGATGAAGCCAAGTAAGTAATATCTTTAAGTTATGAGCATGATGGGGGGGAGTAGGTACTGGAATGTTTTAATCTTTTTAAAAAACTTGTCGAAAATAGTAGTGAGCTACACCCCTAGCATAGTTTATTTAAACAAACTATGCACTCATATATTTTCACTATGTAGAATCAAATACATCTCTTTTTCACTTGAAACAAAAAATCTGTCAGAAATGTGCATTCACATGATTTAATCTGAACTGAAAATTAGCTGCATCTGAAGGGACAAGTTTGGCTTAGAGAAACCGATAGGGACATAGCTCAAGTAAGAAAAAAAAAAGGACAATATATATATTTTGGTTGTCAATGGATATTAGACGATCCTATGGTTCTAATATGTAATTCCAGAGCAATTATAAGTTGATACCGTTTCCGACAAAACTAAAAATCTCGTATCAAGCAAATTGTTCTTCATTTCAAAATAACAACTGTTTCTTAATCGCTACTATACAATAAAAAAAAAGAAAAAAAAAGAGTTTTTACAATATTTGAATCTTATATAAACATGATGAATCTTCAAACTTTTGCACATTTCAGCAAAAAAAATGTTTTGCATATTTTTCTGCATTTCTGAAGATTCATAGTCTCTACAGGATTCAAACTTTATGAAAACTCTACTAATGTTTTGATTGTATAGCGGCGATAAAGAAACAACTGTTATTTTGAAATAAAAACAAATTTGCTTAATACAAGATTTTTCGTTTTTGTCGAAAACAATATCAACTTATATATACAGCTGGCAGGGTGGTAGTGAAGCGGACTAATGATGCGGTGTGCCAAGTTTAAATCTGTTCCATAGAATCACTTTCACTTATGAATGTTGGCAACCTTCACGTGGTCTGATTCTAGAAGTATCTGATTCTGGAATCTTGTTCAATATTAAATAAACTACTAAACATGTCAAATGTAACCAATTTTATTATCAATAAAGGTTTGCTTAGTTAATTATCTCTGAGACTTATGGTCGTATATATATATATATATATATATAATTACAAACACACAGGGTGTTCATAAAATCTGGTTACATAGGGAAATTGGTCTTAAAGTTTACAGAAACAGGCAGTCTTGAACAGACCTAGTTTTGGACAACCAAAAACTTTGGAAATCATGTTGAAAATAATATTTATCGACAATAGAATTGAATAAAATTGTTTTCTTTTAAAAAATTATGTGTTTTAACCATGTACCCAGACTTTGTGGACACTATCTATCTAGATATCTATGAGTAAGACTTTCTCTCTCTCTACTTCAGTAGTTGCCATAAATATCAAAGAAATTGGTAATCCTCTTTTATACAGGCAATAATAATGGGTAAAAGTTGAAAGTTATTAATAAGTAATTTAATACACAAATTATTTCTAAAATATCTACAGAATTTAAATTTCAATATTTACATTATAAACATAAAGGCTACCTTTTTGTTGTAAATTTCACTTACAAAAATGGTAAACTGATTTTGCATTTCTTTTATTTCTAAAATATCTTAAAAGCTTTTAGTTTAAAACATTAATGTAAAATATGACATTTTCTATGCAACAAATATTAAATTAAAGAATCTATTATTAATTTTTTTTTATTTCAGAAAAATATATACAATTTGACAACGTAAAATTATTTTTCTAAAAAAATTTTTCTTTAATCTTTGTGCAGTGTGAGTCTTCTATTTGGTATCATTACGTGCATAGCTGGTTTTGTTGGTGTGGCTCTCGGCTCTGAATCTGCCAGGCGCTACAAAAAGTACAACCCAAGAGCTGACCCCATCATCTGTGCAATTGGATTATTGTCATGCACGCCTTTCATCTTCTTTGCATTGTTAATATCACAGTATCATATTGTCGTCACTTGGGTAAGTTTGTAACTTTTCTTTTCTTAAATGTCTGTCTAAAATGATCATTTTGAATAGAAGAAAGTTTTACTATGTTAAAGCTAACAAGAAAACTTGATACAATAATGAAATGCTTAACATTGAAAGGTTTTGTTAGGAGAAATTTCTGTGCCAGCTGGTCAATACTCTTACTCTCCAAAAATGTCACACCTGACCACAACAAAATCTCCCCTCCCACCTATCCCACCCTTTCGACTACTCCTTTCATACTCTTACCCCCCCCCCGCCCATTTTCAAGTTATCTTCATTTCTTCAAATCTTTTTCTAAAACTATGATACCACCTATATACCAAACACACAGTTCCCCCCTTCTCTCCTCTTTCCCCAGCCTCTCAAAATCCATGCCACACCTCACCACCACAAAACCTCAGCCCTCCCCCCACTTTCCTCTCTCCCACCCTAAGGCAAATTCACTAACACTCTCACCCCTCCCCTTTTTCACTGCTGCCTTAATGGTACCCACTCAAAGCTTTCCATATTCATTTCACTCTTTGCCACTACTGACTTCTCGCAGCCTGGACCCTCGTCCAGCGCTCTTAGTAGCCACGGCTACTACTTTTCCTTATCAACCCATCATGTCAACCCAATATTTCAATGTACTTGCATGACATTTTTCTTAAAATTATCATCCTGAGGAAGTCTTACAATAAAGACGAAACGTTGATGAATATATAAAAAATATCTCTTGGTTTTTCCTTTTTCATTTCCCATAATATATATATATATATATATATGTATATAATTTATATATTCTCTTAGAAAAAAAAACTTTTTAGTAAAGATTATTTCAAAGCATTTTTTTGAGAATCTTATGTTCAAACTTGCAAGAAAATAGAAGCTCAATGCTCATCATAGCTTCATAGCCATATTTTTAAAGATAGTTTCTTTTATAGCTAATTTTTAAAAAAATGTTGCTACGAATTTTCATTTGAAATTAACTATAAAAGAAGCTCTTTTAAAATATATATAACCATTCGTCCTCGGCGCAGGAATCCTTCCTGACTGAACACCCTTTCTTTGGCTCGTGATGTTGTCTATAGTGGCAGTGAAAACCAAGATGTGTCGGTCGTATCTCCTCTAGGTCGGGATGTTTGCTTCGCTGGTCCGCTGTGAAAGCAATGTCACACAAACAGAACAAATCGACAACAGAAATAAGTCAATAAATGGTTAGGTCTTTTCATAAGCAATAATTATTTAACAAAATGAACGGTTGGTTTTAAACTTTAACCCAAAGTCTGTTTTTCGATAATGGCTTGTTTACTAAACTATCTTATCTCTCTGTGTGTATGAATCTCTATTTACGATTTCCCAGTTGTTAAATAAGTTGTAACTTAATCTATGTTTGGAGAAACGGTGTTTGTGTGAAACTCCCTTTACGATTTCCAAGTGGTTAATTAAGCCGTAACTTGTCTACTGAAAACGGTGTGTGTGGGGAACAGCACGGCCAACGCCATTCCAACGACCCCCTGCTTGGCTGGCCCATGCTTCAGCTAACACGACTGTCCAGCTCGAATTCCAATTTCTAACTGCCGGCTTTCTGTCTTCTTGTTTCCACAACAAAACGAAAAACGCGACCCCCCACGAGCTGATATCCATCAGTGACTAAAAGACCCATGACCAAATTGTTCAGCTGGTCAAACTCATCGAGGTACCGACATAATTGCTACAGACAATTTAAGGAATCCTTCCAGACTTTCGGCGCCATTCCTTTTCTTCGCCAAGATGACCGATTTGGGTTGAATATATACTAATGGTAACTCTACCTCATTTCTACGTAGGATCCAGCATCCTCGCTGAGATGCATACTGGTGCGCTAAGGTGCATGATCTCCGTCAGTCATAATCGTTGTTTCACATATATATATTATTTGGACTCTTAGAATGTTCACATAGGCAAAGGTTGGCTTATATCTCGTTCTAGACAAAAAGTAAAACCATATTTGTAAGCAGTGAAAAAGGTGAATACCCTTTTTTGTCACTAAGTCTCCAGAAAATATTTTAAACTGCAAAATTATAATTTGTACTATGGTTTACAACGCAAACAAAAAGGGAGATAATAACAGTTAGTTAGCTATGATAATCTATGGCACCATTTATACATTTGTTATGAATTTGTTCACTAAAATTTATTATTGAATTAACAAAAACATTTTTTTTTCAATTTATTATAAGGAACATTTTAATACACAATTTATTTCTAAAATATCTACAGAATTTAAATTTCAATATTTACATTATAAACATAAAAGCTACCTTTTTGTTGTAAATTTCACTTACAAAATTGGTAAACTGATTTTGCATTTCTTTTATTTCTAAAATATTTTAAAAGCCATGCTTTTAGTTTAAAACATTAATGTAAAATATGACATTTTCTATGCAAAAAATATTAAATTAAAGAATAATAAAACAAATTTGTTTTTATAACAAATTAGCAAGTAATTAAAATGTAAACATATATTTAACGACTGATTCATTTTATTTGAATAGTATTTAAAGTTCAACGATTGTATATAAATATTTTTTACATTATACAATTTAAATCATTTTTGATTATTAATGAAAAAAATGTTACTAAAAGAATTTAGATTAAATAACAAAACAAACTGCAAAACAAAATAAGGCTTTCACAGTCCCTTTTAATTTAAAGCCTTTATTGAATGTGTCATTGCACTCCTTAAGTTGTAAAAATAATGAGACCAAACAAGACATGTTTAAGTTTATAATTTTATAAAATGTTTCCATTGTAAAATTCAGAAAAAAAACATTAAGTTATAATTGCAACTTCAAAGGTTCTTTGCATTGAAAACAATTTTTAAATATTACTTGGAAAATAACTGTTCTGTTTCATGAAAATTAAACAAACCACTAATCAATTATGTTTAACTTGAATTAAATTGCACATTCTATAGAAACGAAGCACAAATTCATATTTTTTTTTAATATTTGAAATAGCACATCATCTCTTGCGATATCGGCTAAATTATTTCTTCTATCAGAAATTCTCAGAAAAAAATAACCAGATTGTTTTACTTTATTTTTTTCTGTGATCTACAATAATTAGAACCCTGGGCAATGCCAGGTAGTCCTACTAGTTTTGTATGAAAAAAAAAACTGCAAAAATATCACCCTTAATCAACTTTCTAAGAGTTGATAAATCAGCTAAAATTTTCTAGACATTTTTTTTAATTTCATTTTTTATTGCTTTTTTATTTTTATCATTTTTTTATTGCTTTTTTGTTTTTATCTCATTTTTTATAGCCTTTTTATTTTTATCATTTTTTATGGCTTTTTTGTTTTTATCTCATTTTTTATAGCCTTTTTATTTTTATCATTTTTTATTGCTTTTTTGTTTTATCTCATTAAAAAAAAATAATTTTTATCTCATTTTTTATTGTTTTTTTGTTTTTATCTCATTTTTATTGCCTTTTTGTTATCTCATTTTTTATTGCTTGTTTCATCTTATTTTTTTCTCTTTTGATTCTCATCTTTTTTTTAATTGTCTCTTGAGTCTCATCTTTTTTTAATTGCCTCTCTTGAGTCTCATCTTTTTTTAATTGCCTCTCTTGAGTCTCATCTTTTTTTAATTGCCTCTTTTGAATCTCATCTTTTTTTAATTGCCTCTTTTGAATCTCATCTATTTATAATTGCCTCTTTTGAATCTCATCTATTTTTAATTGCCTCCCTTGAATCTCATCTATTTTTAATTGCCTCCCTTGAATCTCATCTTTTTTTAATTGCCTCCCTTGAATCTCATCTATTTTTAATTGCCTCCCTTGAATCTCATCTATTTTTAATTGCCTCCCTTGAATCTCATTTATTTTTAATTGCCTCCCTTGAATCTCATCTATTTTTAATTGCCTCCCTTGAATCTCATCTATTTTTAATTGCCTCCTCCTTTGAATCTCATCTTTTTTAATTGCCTCCTCCTTTGAATCTCATCTTTTTTAATTACCTCCTTTGGATCTCATCTTTTTTAATTGCCTCCTTTGGATCTCATCTTTTTTTAATTGCCTCCTTAGAATCTCATCTTTGTTTAATTGCCTCCTTTGAATCTCATCTTTGTTTAATTGCCTCCTTTGAATCTCATCTTTTTTTAATTGCCTCCTTTGAATCTCGTCTTTTTTTAATTGCCTCCTTTGAATCTCATTAAATAAGAAAAATCCAATCAATTCTGATCAATATGATAATTAATCTGTTTACAATACCTTTATATTTTTGCAGGTTCTTATATTTGTTGGTGAAACATTACTGTGCCTTAACTGGGCAATTGTTGCTGATATTTTATTGGTAAGTTTCATCTTTGTCTAAAATGCAGAGGTGGATCCAGGTTTGCCCTCCCCCCTCCTAGCCTTACGAAACATCTTGTCAATTACTTCAGAACAATCTTTAATTTCATTGCCTTCTATCTAAAATTGTTTTAAAGCATTTTTCAATTCATCGATGTAATATGAAGATCTACACAGTTTTTCACAAGATATCCTATCAGCAACTCGCTGGTAAAATGTATATTTCAACTTCATATAGATTTTGTTTTTTACTTAAATATTGTCACTTTAAATAAAATTGTATAGGCTAGAACCCTTAATTAAGTTTATCTATATTTTCAGAGTGAAGAATGTGGAGTTGGGGGTTAATTTACACATCAAAATAATTAATGGGATTTCTAAATATGGAATAGTTGTTTTATATTTATTGGCAAGAAAGTTAACAAAAATAAAAACAAAAAAAAAACCACTAGTTAAATTTGTATTCTTATAGAGTAACTACACTAATACCCAGGACAGGTAATATGAATTCCCTGAACAGAACAATTTTGCACCACTCTTATGTCCCCTTACAAAGATGAAACTCTAGACTGAACGACAGAGCCAAAGATATCAATGAAGACTACTAAACCTTATATTTAGAATCTTTCTAGTTTTGATCAAAATCCATTACATGATTTTGATTTTAGAAAATGTATAAAATTTAAAGCTTAAAAGGTTTTAAGAGGAAATTGAAATTCTGAGAATCTTGCTTAATTGGTGTCTAATGACGATGCATCAAATTTAATGCAAATCTGAAATATTTTAATTTTCAAATGGGAGCTTGTGCCCATATTATGCATCCTTAAAAACTTGTAAAATACTCCAAAGAAACTGAAATTTTGGGACTATTTATTGATGTCTAATACCTATTAAAATCTCACACAAATCAGAGGTATATGAATTTTCAAAAAGAGCTTTCACCCCTTTACTCCATTTGCATTAAACTAAATATAACCCACATTACGGCCCCCATTACGTCTAGCAACTGTATTTCAAAATTCATGATTGGTTCATTAGTTTAAGAGTTTATCCTGTACAACAAAATATATATATATATATATATATATATATATATATGTATGAGAGAGAGAGAGATTTAAACAAAAAATTACCAAGTCAAGTTTTAATTTTAACACTTGTGTAAAACATTTTAAGAATAAACTGGATGAATTCAGAAATGATTATAAAAGAATGAACTTACAAGGGGAAATATATATGTATATATATATATATATATATATATATAGGAATATGAAAAAAGGAAACACAAAAAATATTTATGTATTCATCAACGCTTTGTCTTTATTTCAAGACTTCCTTGGGATGATTGTGTTATTTTCTTCCAATCAAAGTACAAAATATTTGAAACAATCAAATATTTTGTACTTTATATGTTGTTTTCTTCAGACCAATCATCCTGAGGAAGTCTTGAAATAAAGACGAAACGTTGATGAATACATAAATAATATTTTTTGGTTTTCCTTTTTTCATTTTCCATATTCCTATTATATATTCTGCGAGATTGTAGATGTTGTTTTTGTATAGAAGAAATGACCATTACATATGTAAGAGAATATGTTTTTTATTTCAAATAGTATTATACATGAGTTCGAACGTCCATTTGATACTTGCGGTTGCACAGAAACATTGGAAATGTAGTTTGCAGGGCTAAAAATACCAAGTGTGACCGTTCTTCGGGCAATGATTTGAAAGTGACTAGCGCATTATGTTACTTCTATATAATTGTTAGATGGCTAAATAAATCCATTTCGAAAATTTGTTAACGGGAGATAACACTTTTTACCCTAAAGTTATCTTCCTTGCCAAGAGCTATTTGAAGCATGATTGATCTGCCAGGATTATCTGCCCCTGCATAGACCAGATAACAAAGACATAACGAACAGGGAAATTCAAAATGGAGTATGCTACCGAAATTACCTTAGCGACAAAATTGTTAATAAATCATTTTATATTGATCTTCATAGAATCGTTTTCATCCATTTATTTCTTCATATTTGTGTCCACCACAATGTTAGACGCTTTCAAACTGTTGAATGAAGAGTGGTCATGCTTGTTTTTTTTTGTTTTTTTTAGCACTATGGGTTAGATTTCCTATATTTCCATGAAACTGCCAGTACCGATAGACGATCGAACTAATGTATAGTATTATTTTAAAAATATATATATATATATATATATAGATATGGCCGTCCAACACGTACCAGCATGTAAAACCGAATATTATATATATATATATATATATATATATGTGGGTGTCTGTGGCAACTTCAACCAAACTGGGAAAACTATAGAATCTTTGTTGGAACCATCTGACCAATACATTCTTAATAACAGAACACACACATATCTGCATCCAATGAAATTATAGAAATGTTTAGTCTTTTCCCTCTCGTCTAGTCTACACATTCTTGTGAGTTTGCAACTGTGCAGACTGATAACCGCCATTTTTCAGGCCCAGCAGATAACATGGACCAATATATTTGAGGAGATTACAGATCATTTCATTTGGAATTGTCTGTGGTCTTCCATGAGGTCGTTTATGGATGTCTTCAACAGTTCCATCTACTTCAAACTTATGCCTGATGTGAAACTGTCTTTTAAAGTGTCTTCATCTTTCTATGATGTTTTTCTAGTTAGAAGCAATTTAAGACTAATTTTCAAAAATTAATCGTACAGTTTCGATTATTGAAGTTTAGTTGCACCTGAAATTTAAAAATAATTATGCGTACTTGGCAGTCAAGCATCAAATACATTTTTGAGAGGTACCCTGTATATAAAGAGAAAAATAATTTTCTTATGAATAAATTATTGATTTTTATATATCTATTGTGAATTACCTTTCTTTATATATAGATCATAATCTATATATTTTTATTTAAGAAAATGTTGTAGTTCACTTGAAACATTGTGTATAGTGTATAATGTTTAGAAGGCTGTCACCATGCAATGTAAGTTTATGGGCACTGGGTGAATTGAAAGAATGGATGAGAGAGAAATGAGATAATAGATATAGACAATATGTAATGTAAAATAATTTTCTTTTCTACTTACTGTATTTTTTTTCTAATATTCGTGGTTAATACTTCCTATTCCAAGTAAGTCCATGTCGAATCCATGTGTGTCGTGTGTTGCCTGGATGTAGGTAATATGCTTGGTGCAGCGATGAATTTATAGCCTCAGAGAAAACCGGAAGTGTTTATATTTATAATTTATTTTTTAAACGGGTATTTTCTGCAAGACTGCATCCTACGGCTTCCTTCATATGCACGCTTGAACTTGAGTTGAGCATGGTTCTGAAGAAGTGAAGAGTTCGGGAAATATATCATACGGAGTTTCCACCAGACCATCTTGATACAGTATTACATAACATTGTAACATTGTGTAAATAGACAGATATGTGTGTTTGTGAAAAATAAATAAATAAATATATGTGTGTGTGTGTATGTATACATTGTATTAAGGGTGAAACTATTTAATTTGTTCCACCATTATGTCTTATTTGCTCCAACTTGTGTCTATCCGTCACACCTCTGCATTGTATTGCCTTCTAAGTATCACATTTCTTTATTTTTTTAATATTTATTTACTTGTTTTTTTGTGGGAAGGGGGATGATTTGTATTAATATTATGTATATTTGTTTAGTCGTTTTTCTTATTTATTTATTTATTCATTTATTTTAGTATACTGTCATTCCCACCCGGCGCTCACTTGCAGAGTCTTTCCAGATTGTTGTATCTCATCTATTTGGCGATGCTGGTAGTCCATACATTGTTGGCTTGGTAAGTACTTTCTTTTAAAACCTGCATTTTATACATCTCTTATAGAAGAATGCCTGTCTCTGGATGGGTCCATTCTATGTTAATATAAATGTTAATTTATTGCAAAAATCTAATGTGGAACATTTTGAATTTCAAAAAGTTAAAAAGAAAATTGATTATAAAATAATATCTTAAACCAACTGAGATAAATCAGTTTTCTTCTAGCAATTTTGGTCTACCTCAATTTAGAATCATAACCATCAGTGAAATCTAGAAAAATCTATTAAAATCTCTGACAATATGTTTTAATTGGAAACCACAACCGATTTTCCTTTTCTTTTTTTTTTTTTATTCAATAAATTTAATTTAAAGTTGAAAGATTTTCTCATTTTAATTAGTGTCCTTATAATTTAAAAATGCTTTGAATAATAAAAAAAAAAAAAAAAGTTATAAGTACCCCCCCCCCCCCCCGCCCCCAAAAAATAATATGGTTGGGTAGTTTGCTTGAAACATTGCTGGTAACGAAGTATATAGGTATTTAATAAGGCTGTACGCAATGCGGAATAAGCCGGAATGGTCAAAAAGGCGATAAAAAAATTTAAAAAATTCAAGACAATCTATGCTATATTTTTCTTTAAAAATTTTATCTATTAATTACAAAAAAAAATTCATTTTTTTCATTTGGTAAAAGATTACATATTTTCCTTTCCAAATCTATTTTTTTATATATCAATTATTATACTAAATATGAGTTCATCAATGTGAGGCTTTTTTCTTATGTAGTTTAATAATGCAGAAATGCATGCTAAAATATACCTTAGTTTTGGGATTGAGTTATGTTTGAAAAAAATTGTTTTAATTAACCATAATTTATAATTAACTAACCAAGTTACCCATCTCTCTTAGCTATCTATATATTTCTCTTGCCTTTCCACTATTGATTCAACCACTTTCTAATATATCTTAATGTCTTTGTGAACATTTAGAGAAAGTAATTCTTTTTTGTTTATTTTTATTTTTGTCATCTAATTTACATACGTGTCTGCACACACCACAAACATGTATGTAAATTAGATGTTAAAATAAGTCTCTTCTGTCAACATTACTAATGGAGCTAAAACTATACTATAACTTCTCTTAATTGTATTATTGTACTATTTTTCAATGCTCAATTCAGAGGGGGAGGGAGGTAGTGTTTTATCTGTTCTGTGGTCATGATACAATCCTCCCAGGGATTACTTGCTTCCTGAAGGTAGCACACATTAACAATAAATTGTCACAATTGGCTGTTCGTTAGCAAACTCAACACTTACATTTTATATACTAGCAAAAGTATGTGACTGGAAGGAGCATATTATTGCTCGTAAAAATAATAAAGAATAATACTTTTATATAAGGATAATATAGAAATAAAGGGACTTTATTTTTAGTTATGCAAGAAGAGTGTCTTAACAGATATGTCAGTTTATGAATTTTCAAATTAAATCAAAGTAGAATAAATAGTGGTAGTAGTTATGACCCAACGGGTCACTGGTACATCTAGTATATCTCTATATAAAGTTAGATATGTCTATATAGGTAATCGTAAAGATCAACGGTATAAACAGTTTCTTCAATAATTCGAATAAACTTAGTGTATAGGCAATAATATATATATATATATATATATTTTAATTTTATGACACTAAGAACGTTTGGGAGTTAAAATCAATGTACTATTACGTACTAATAGGAAGAAAAAAGACGTTTTAATACTTTTTTTTCGTGTTGAGCGATACAAAATAAACAACATGGTGGCATGGTGTAAGACCCCATTTTGTGAAAATCATGCTTCTTATAGCGTATTTACGCATTTCAAACGTGTTTTTCTTCTGATTACATGCGTGATACTAAATAGATTTTAACTCTAAATGGTTCCTCATTTAATAATATTTTTTTTTTTAAAAACAACGTAAAACCTTTTTTTTCTGTCATCAATCTTCCCGATTTCCGTGTATATATTTGTATGTATAGGATTCACTCTTAAACTAATTAACCACTCATTATGAATTTTGGAACACAGCTGCTAAGTGGAGATGATTTGGCTATATTTAGTTTGAGTTTTATGTAAAGAAGGAGGGAAAGCCTTTCTTGAAAATTCGGATACTTCCGCTTTCTGTGAAATTTTAACAATGAGTATTAGGCATAAATTAATAGATATTTCCCAAATTTTAGTTTCTGTGGAATATTTTAAAGCGTTTTGAGAGTGCATAACATGGACACAACTTCCTATTTGAATTTTCACAAAAGACTTCCACCTTCTTTTTACCTCCTTTGCATAAAACTAGATTAAACTAAATATAGCCCTCATTATGACCCCTTATGCCAAGCAGCTGTGTTCCAAAATTCATAATGATAGGTTAATTAGTTTAGGAGTTAATCCTGTACATACAAATATATAAACATATATGCATACCTAACTTTATATAAATAATATATTTTAGGGAAAATTCAAGTTGATAAACTAAAATAATTCTTGAATTTTATCCATATATACTTTTTATAAAAATAAGAAAATAGATATTATTTCATACCCAGGAGATGTTTCAATAGTAGGGTATATCAATTAGAGCTTTCGTATATTAATAGGATACCAGTCGAAATATTCAAATCGAGTTTCGGATATAAATACTCAACATATCCTTTTGTATGTATGCACGTTTTAGAGATCTAGCTTTCTTCATCAGCATTGTATCTTCAAAAATAAAGATATATTTACCATTAAACAGAATAAAAGAAAAAATATATTTTGTAGCTTTTTTTATTTATTTTTTTATTTTTTCTTACTGACAGTTGTTTCAAAAACATTGAAATTAGATTAGTCAATCAACTTTATTCTTTATTTCTATTATATTTGAGAAAGGCAGTCGAAGGTAGAAAGAGACAAAAATGGGGCAGTCAAAAGTAGGGATAGAAATTTAAAAAAATAAAGATGTTACACTCACTTTTTAACTTTTCTATTGTGTTATCCATGCTGCTGAGTAACGCTGGGTAGCCCTAAATAAATCTAACGTTAAATTTTCCTTCCAATTTCAGATATCTGACAGTTTGGCTAAAAAATATCCAGAGCATATACAAAACAGTTACTTTGTCCAATTTGTCACGCTCCGTAATGCACTTTACATGACGAGTTTTGTGTCTGTCCTTGGAGCAGCTTCTTTTCTGGCTACAGCAATTTTTGTAGAAAAAGATAAAGCAAGAGTCGATAATCTAGTCAGAGGTATGTGAATTATTTACCTTTTTTTTTTCTTGTATCTTTTTATATTTTTAAAAAAGTTTTTAGTTTTCAGCTATTAGAACTGTTTTATTTTTAATCGGGTGTTCATGCGTTTCTTTTTAGAATAAAACTGATTTTTTTTTCCTTTACTTCTCTTTTCTTTAATTCTGTTTTTTTTTTTTTCATGATTTTTTTTCTTTTGTTTATCCCAAACAAGGCATATTGCCACTGAGATGTAAAAGGCTACTGTGATAATCTGTGAAAACCTTAATTTTTTCTGAATGTTTCAAACTCTTTTAAATTAAATTTTTTTGATTTAGTTAGTGAGGTTTTTGTTCACTATTTTTCTTTTAATGTGTATTTAGAATATTCATTTTCTAATAAACCTTTGATTGTGTTATTAATATTATTCAGGTTACTTGTAGATTCTAATAACTGGCTTAGACTGGGACCAGAATCCATAAATAACCTTAATATTTCAAACATCTTAGTTTTAGTGCATGGCTAACAATCTCTACGTGCATTAAAACTTTATAGAATAGCCATTTAATTCTCTTATGAATAAAAATAGCTACCATAATAAATGAATAAAAATAGCTACCATAATAATTGAATAAACATATCTACCATAATAAATGAATAAACATATCTACCATAATAAATGAATAAACATATCTACCATAATAAATGAATAAACATATCTACCATAATAAATGAATAAACATATCTACCATAATAATAGTTTGAACTGTTAGAATTTATGAAAATAGTTTTCCTGCTCATCTGTTTTACATATATTTAGCATAAAAATGTTTCGGATTTTTTTTTTAATTTAAAAAGTGATGCAAGTTAGATTAAATAATCTTTTTGTTTTAATCTATCACTATCGTTAGTTTTGATATTATTTCAACGAGAAAACGTTTTGAACAAAGTACATGATGTTGGAAGTCAAGGGAAATAACTCTTCATAAAGAAATCTAGTACTGCTTATTCTTGTGTTCATAATATGGTATTAGTTCACTGGTTAACAGTGCTTCTCTTGTTGCCAAGTTTGATTTTTGCTAATTTCTCAAAAAATGTGTGGGATATGATTTTCTATGTGCGCATCAAGATTATCGTACAAAAGTGTCAGGAACAAATAGTTTGAGCTGAGAAATAACAAGTCAGAACAAATGATATATTGAAAAATAGAAAATTAAATTTTTATTTAAAAAATTTTTTTTTTTTATAGTTCAAACAATATTGTCTGTTTGTTTGAAAGCATCAAAAGTAACTAAAGGCTGGTTTCTGCTGAGCTATATAATTTCCAAAATATTTAATATATATACAACAAATACCCACAAGTCACAGGTGAACTAATATATATATATATATATATATACAATTAGATATCAAGGCGTAGTTATAGAAGTTAAAACTATTTTAAATTAGTTCAAACAAAAAATTAACCAACCTGTGATAATTGCTTCATAGTTCAGTATATTTTTAAAACCAACATAAATATCTTAATCATTTAAGTTTCATGGTGTTAAAACTTAATTTCTCAAAAGCTAAAAAAGGATTTTCTTAATTCAAACCAGCGGACGATAAAATCCTGTATTGCTTTTAGCATGGTGTTCATTAACACAAGTTGGTGTCGTATTTTTGTTAATCAGGAAAAGGTGATGGCGATGACGAGATAGATGTCTTCTGCAGCCCTTCTAGGGTTAGCCAAGGCTATGCCTACGGAGCGTGTGGTGGTCAGCTAAGGCCACATCCATCACAACACTGTGGTGAGTTAGGGGGCTTGTCGTTTATGCCACAATTGTTACTAACAATATCGCATGTATAACAACTCTTACGTAAATATTATTTTGATCCCTTGAAGAGTTAATCTTTCAAAGGTAGCTTGAAAATTGGCGAAATGAAACCAAATAATATAAAATGAAAACCATTCAATTTGACGAAAAAAAATTGAATCCTGTCTGCTACAAATAAAGGAAAAAATACATAAAAATTGATTGGATAACAATTATTAGAGCATTTTCATTGGCTATTCCAAATATATTTGAACACTCAATGTGTTTCTTCAAAATTACAGATTTTAAACATTATTTGACTTAATTACATATAGCAATTATTACTATGTATATAGGAGTTTTATTTCCTGTCCTTTTGATTTTTAATATATTGTATGTTCGTTGTACATGGTGCATTTATCTAACCCTTTCAGGGCAGAGATAACAGTAAAAGAATACTTTTGTCCAAAGTTAATATTTTACCTTTTGAGTTTATTTTTTGTGTCATCCATTGCAGATGTTTGCTCTTTTTTTTTTCACTGACCAATCGCTTTTTTACTCTAAGAAAGTTATATGCAATAAAACAAGAAAAAACGTATCTACTTAAGTCACACCATACGCTTATCCTAATTGTCCGAATGCAAAAAGAAAAACAGCCTATCACCAATAATGCGCCTTTTTTTTCATAAATTTGGCAGAACCTCTCTCGCTGACAAGAAATTTACATATCTTCCATACTGTCAACGTCGGTTTGGTTCAGTGGCACATGCGCATTTCATTCTTGTGTCAATATTGACGAGGTTAACATCACCTCTCATCTCCGTGCTCTACGACAAAACACACATGTGACCCTTTACATCCTTGTGAGCAGTCTCCATTACACCTAAATGTCGCTTTTCAATCAGAGAAAGAGAATCGCGCTTCAATAAAACACAGGCTTGATATGAGAATGATACGATGGATGTGTAATGTGAGTCTTAGATTTGATGACCTCAGAATGGACTTGAGAAAGATAAATAAAGACCTGGTCAAAGATAGGTTAGTATGGAAGTCATTTTTGAAAAGCCATGTAACGCAAGCCAGCATATAAATCATCATCATATTCGGTTTAACCTTCGTTTTACATGCTGGCATATGTTGGACGGTTTTAAGAAATTGACTTCTGAAGTTACATATCTCTGGCCCTCAGGTCCTTTTTTATCACTTCCTCCCATCTTGTCCTTGACCTTCCCATGTTAACTAAACCTGCTACCTCAACTGTTCTACATCTACTAACTCAAGAACTCTCATCCATTCTGTCAATGTGGCCATACCATCGAAGTCTACTCTTCTGCACACATCTCTCTCTACTGTCCAGATCTAATCTTCCTCTGAACTCATCAGATCTAAGCCTGTATTTAAGACTCACATTACACATCCATCATATCATTCTCATATCATTTCTCTCCATGCAACACATGTCCTCACTTCTTACTGGCCAGGTTTCACTTCCATATATCATCACACGGCATATACATAACAGTGGTAACGCTCTGATTAGTAATGGCAGAAGTTCTCCGAACTTACTCCATCCGCTCTTAATTCTTCCAATCACACTAGCTCCATCCTGTGCTCCAATAGTATCACCAAGGCAACAAGACTTCTTGACAACCTCATTAGCTTTGCCATCCAGATATACTTGAAACAGATGGGGTGCGAGGAATGCAGCCAGCAAGGGTAAACTATCCCAAAGTCTGTTTTATTTCTGTTCTGATGGAGCTTTCTAAATAACTAAAACTGAGTTAATCTGATGCATCAGACATCATTCCTTACATAGGCTACTTGCAGGTTTTACGAGTCTCAGATGCAGCAACAAACTCGTACGTCACAGTTCATTTGGCCGATTGGATACTTAATTTGGAAAACCAGAAGTCAGCAGCAAACAGTGTTCAGTCAGATTTAGTTCCGGATGTTAAACTTCATCCGTAATATAACTTCTGGCAAGAGTTTCTTTTTCCCAAATTTATTAATTTACTTTCTAAATTGTTAGATGAAAGTACAGAATAGTTAATAAAGCCCCCCCCCCCCTTTCTCTCTAATAATAATGTTATTTCAGCACGGTTCATAAACTGCAGAAGATTATTTAGAAAGCCATTCTTAACATGGGGAGGGGGGGGGATTTAACTATTCTGTATTTTCACCTAACAATTTAATAAATAAAAATTAGTACAAAACTTGTTTGCTGATTTTGAGTTGGCTACTCTTCTGGTTTCCCACTAAATTTTATCAAAGAATTTTACATTTGTATTCGTCAAATGGTTTTTCCGTGCATGTTTTGTAACTCATGACATTTTTAACCTCTCGGTTTATCTAAATTTGAGGAAAAGTAAAATCTACTTCATTTTTTCTAAGAATATTTTTTTGATATTTCATATATATAGCAAATTAGAATTATATTTATTAAGGGGGGGGGGGTTATAAATAACTAACAGAATGAATCCATTCTGCTTATCTAAAAATGTATTGTGATTCAAAGAAAATTTAATGCAGAGTTTTTTTAAGATAATTAGCATGTCTAATTTTCATTTCTTTGAATCAAAGCAAATTTATTGGCAAAATAAAATAGCTAAGTGCAACAAGCCATGTAAACAAGATAGAAGATATATACATTTACAGTCTGAATGTTTATCCAAAGCGACTTTAAATCTGGATGTCGTAGGCATCGTCAAAATCTCCTCTAGTAGGCTGTTCCACAGGGCAGAAACATGAGCAGAGAATGCTGCCTTTCTTCTATTGAGACGATTAGATTATGTTGCTCTTTTTGAATTTGATAGTTGCAGTAATATTTTCTCTGTCTGTTTACATTAGTTTTAAATTTCTGCATGTCAGTAACATCAGGAAAGCAGGGAGGGAGTTCCAGAGTCCAGCAGCACGAGGAAAGAAACTTTTGGAGTCGAAAGCTTTTCGGCATCTGGGGACCTCCACAGTGAATGGATTTGGCAGATTGTCGGGTTGATCTAGTGAATTTACGTCATGGGGATACCGGAGCAGCAAGCTCATCAGAGCACAATCCATTGAAGTACTTGTAAAACAGGCACAAGGAAGCAACATTGCGGCGATGGGGCTGGAGCTTGGTGGATAGTGAAGAACCTATCAAGTTGGCGACTCTTTTTTGGACCTTGAAGAAAACCTTTTTCTTTTAGTGTTGAAAATAAATACATTTTTATTTATGAATTTATTCCAAATGACACTTATCCTTCATCTTTGATTTTATGCTTCAAACTGTTTTTTCTCAACAGTATTTTATCTCTTAATGAAAATTTATCTCGTATGCATCTGTTACATAGTAATGGTGAGTACAAGATATATAAAAAAAGCTGATTGGTTGAACAAGATCAGATGAAGTTAGAGAGAGGGTACTATTGAAATAGCTAAATTGGTGAGATGTAAAGCTAACAAACAGGTGTAAAAGTCATGAGAGACAAAAGCATTCTATCTCGAGGTGTGGGGGGGGGGTGTAATGTCCTTGGAGTTTTTAAAAAGCAATCCTGCTGATGGTTGTAAATTGAATTAATAAAATATTCTATGTGGTTCATCCATGCAGTGAAGCCACTATGAAGAATGACATTTTTTTTTTCTTAAATGCTTACATGTAAAACATGGGAGTCCAAATGAATCCACTAGAAATGATCATCATTTTGTATTAATTTAATAAGTGGCCTTATTTATGAGGGTAAAGTGCTCAATTCTATCAGAGATAGAGCATATATATACATATATATTTATGGGAAAAGGAAAAACCAAAAGATATTTTTTATATATTCATCAATGTTTCGTCTTTATTGTAAGACTTCCTCAGGATGATAATTTTAAGAAAAATGTCATGCAAGTTCATCGAAATATTGGGTTGACATGATGGGTTGATGAGAAAAAGTAGTAGCCGTGGCTACTAAGAGCGCTGGACTGAGGTCCGGGCTGAGAGAAGTCAGTCAGTGGCAGAGAGTGAAATGAATGTGGACGGCTGTGAGTGAAAAGGGGGAGGGGTGGGAGTGTTAGTGAATTTATATATAATTTTTGTCTCATTTATCTCAAAAGACGATGGATACCCTCTACAATGGTGCATATACAGAGTCTATAGTCATTGCTTGAGGCCAGTGGTAAGAAATCCAGAACGACTGGAAATAATACTGTGATAAACAGAGAGAGAGAGACTGGTGTTATTTCATACTTTTCCTTCTCTTAGATTAGTTGCACAACCAAGGCTTGAAAGTCTAGTCTAGTCTAGTCTAGTCTACTATTTAATCCATAGCTGGAGGGAGCATATATTAGTGAAAGTTGTGCAGTAGTCTTGGCAGCACTCTAACCAGGCACACCGAGCCCACAATCTGCCCTTGTAACCATGGTGTTACTATGCCACTTCCATGTATTGGGTAATATCAGATGAAATATTTAATAGAATCTCATCTGTATATTATCATTGTATAAATAATGTAAATATTCTGTGAAATTATATTTTACGGTTTTAATAGAGAAGAGTGATCAGCCCAAAGATGTGTAAGAATAATAATCTATCTAATAATACGCTAAGCTATTTCATGTTTGTACATATGTTATCGCCTTTCACACGCGTTTGAAAAAAAAGATGAGATCATCCAATTAGCAAAAATAGTGATTGGTAATTAACCTGATGTCGCTAAGGTAAAACATTCAGACTTTACCCATTTTAAAATGAATTGTTCCAAAATCAAATTGTCATCCCGTAGATTAAAATGGTGCAATTTTAAATAAATACATTTCAAAAAGTGACGTTCGTTTTATTGATTTAAAGATCATTTAGCTGCCAATTATTTTTACTGACAGAAGACAGAATATTTATTGTTTTAAAAAGAATTAAATTGCTACAATTTTAAATAAATAGACATATTTGTTTTATTTATTTAAATAATATTAAGCTGAGAATGACAATTATTTTTATGGAAGAGTCATTTTTATTTTTCTTAATAGTATTGACCCTGACAGACATTTATTATTTAAAAAGGAATATTAGAAACAGTAAATTGTACAGATTGATGTAGAAAGAACTGTGGAATAATAATAAAGACTGCAACGTAATAACACATCTATGATTAAGTGGATCTGCAATGTAAAGTCTGACCAAATCCAACGCAATAAATCAGTGCATTTGCTGAAAGCTCTACATTTACCTAGCAGATGCTATTCTAAGGACAAATCGGTTACGCTGGTGGAGTAAGGCTCTCTCTTTATTGGCTACTACACTGAAATGTAGGGGAGGGCGCCACTCCTTTCCCTGAATTGCTCCATTTACCCTTGATCCTCACTTTATAATGCATGTGGAGTGTTCAACCTACTGGATAAACTGTTGTCGAAACATGGAGGTTTTGAATTGCAAGAAGGTTGGCCGGTCAAGGAATACTTGGAAGCAAGTGATTAGACAAGAGCATACAGAATGGATTGGCTAGCTATATCGGGTGACCTAACTCAGAAGCAACGAAAGTGGGCTGCGATAATCAGAGACGCTGTACTTGCTCGGCAGAAAGAAGGCTCAACTCGATCAGGGTGATAGCCGTTACAAGTACAAGTAAGAGTAGAGTTTGGAAACCGTTAACCCACTGAGCCGTAAAGACCGGAGAGTAAGCTTGCAAAATATCAATGTCTGACCCCTGGACAAAAGGAAAAGTGATGTTAAATGAACAGAGGGATAGATAAAATATGAAAGTGTTCTTAATTCTTTTTAAAACAAGTTTTGTTAAATTGAATTACGAAGAAATTAAAATCCTGGAGAATTTCTAGGAGATAACCATAATACTCTTTCAAGACGTTTTATATAACGCGTTTCAAGCGGTGGTCCGCTCTCATCAGATATGTAAATCCATTTGAAGAAATGTCTTTCGATTTGAAAGAGTGTTGTTTCATTTGAGAAAATGTGTTATTGCTTGCCGTTCTTGTGCATGTGTGGGTTTGTGGGTGTGTGTGTACGTGCTTTGATATTTTTATATCTTTTATTTTCATTATTTATTTATTTTTTCTGCTTCTTTTGGTCAAAGTCGTGTGTGTTTATTAAGTATGTTATTTTGACCTCTATTTTATCGGTCATCTCCGTTTCTTTGGAGTGCTTGGATTTTCTTTTGAAATTTATTTTTTATTGCCCTGTCGCCAAATTGGCTGTTGTGTGCGTGTATGCATTTCTGAATCTTGTACATAGGTGAGCGATATACATACACACCCACAAACATGCGCACACACACAGGCGTATGGTTAGATAGATGTTAGAGAAAAGTTGATAGAAGTGCGGTCAGTATGGTGTGTAGTTTGAGTTACGATCTGTTTAATGCTGGATTGAATTTAAATATATATATATATATATATATATATATATATATACAGTTACATGGTAATACTGATCCCCCTTTTCTATTTAACGATTTACAGAGTAAGAGCCGATGTTTGTTTCACTACTGATATAGTTAAGTCTTCTTCTGTAGTTGTGAATTTTCCAGCAATAAGTCGGTTTATACAGGTTCTGAGTTTGCAGATTTAGTTAGTGTCTCTAGGATTTAAACCGCATTTCTTTCTTCATTTATAAATGACTAAAAGCTTATTTTAAATATATATATATGTATATATATATTTCCACCTAACGTAAAACGCATTTTTAATTTTTTTAAAATTTGAATAGACTTCTCTGAAATGTTAATATGTAAAAACAAAAACATAATTTCTCCTGCTTAGCGATTCATAATCCTTGTATTTGATGAAATGGCATCTTGTGGTGCATGGGCATCTTGTGGTGCATGTTTTTGTGTCTTTAGTTTTAACTGCTTACATATTTCCGGGTAATGAAGACTGCAAAACTATTTCAAAATACCTTTGTTTAGAAATATGAACAAAGCAAATCTATGTAACAAGAGATGTTTATATATTTATAAGACGTTTTTGTTCTAAAACTTAGAAAATGAGGGACAAAATGAATCTACATTATAAAACAGTAACAAGTGAATGTACATTATCTCGGACATCTTAATGGTCTTTGATATATCCAAATGGTTGACCTCAACCAAGTGAACTATGAGAATCTTCCAAACAAATAAAAAATGCTTTGTTTACTGAAATGTAGGGGAGGGCGCCACTCCTTTCCCTGAATTGCTCCACTTACCCTTGATCCTCACCTTATAATGCTGAGTGTTTAGGAAGAAGGAAGAAAGTACCTTTTTTTTTTCTTTTTTTTTTTTTGTGCCAAATGGGTTTATATAACATACAATGATTAAAATTATTGTTATATACCCAGGTTGTCGGTAACTAAGAACAAACAGGGTTTTATGAAAAAAATGTTTCTTTATTACCTGCTTTTGCACATTGACGGAGTTCTTTCGTATGTGTTTTACAATTTCATATCCGGGTGCTTTCAGCTTATGATCACGACAAGAGGACGATGGGGAAATTAGTGTCTGAGGTTGACTGAAAGGCTAGATTTGTTTGTCGTCGTTCATGCCTGACTACGTTCGTTTTATAAACTTGGCGCACCCATACCTCACATGATTTTTGGATGCACCGTGATGCTTTTACTTGTATGGATTTGTTAGGATGTATCTTTTGACATATTACTCATCCTTAGAATCAGCTGTTTGTTCCGTAACATACTTGACTTTTTTGAAAATATCTGGATCAGACCACGCTGATACAAGACCATTCAATATTTTCACCTGCAACGACTGATACGACCAGTCTGTACCGTTTCATATGAGTTTGACCACCTGAAATGAAATCTAAAGACTGGACAAACCTTTTATACTGGAATGCACTTCTTGCGGAGTCTGAATTTATATTTATCGTATAAATATCTCTAATATAGACAAGCCTATCTATTTTACATACATTGTCACCAATAGTCTACAAACTCAATACTTTCTTCAGGTACCTTTGTGAAAACTTGGCCTATGTTTTTTTTTACAACAAAAGAAAATGTATTTATCATATGAGCAATTTGCTGTATATAGTTCATATGGTAGCAGTGCAGACCGAACATCTAAAAGTCTTGTTTTCGATCTTGTTTTTAAAATTTTTTTATCTATCACTCAATATATTGTTTAATCCAGGGCAACACGGGGTAGGAGCATCGCCCCGTCGACAGGACCACAAATTCACCGACTGCAACCCCCATGCAGAGAGGTAAAAAATAAAAACCGGGCCATCTGTAGGCCGTGGGTGGCGACCCGTGATACTAGGATGGGATCCTGGTGGTTGAGCAGTCCGTGGTCGGTTGACTTGCAACACTCCGCTTTAGTCCTTACTTCAGCTAGAGGGGAGTTTGAGAGGCCCGATCCGATCAATAGGTTGGTCACGTCATGCCCGAGTATCTATAAGTTCATATCCCCAACCGTATTATTCAATCTGATTCTCCTAAAAATCAAAACCTTATTTCTCCTTTTTATTTTCCTCCCAAATAGATACTAGAAAGCGGTGGATGAGGGTCAATCGTGTTGAGAACAAAGAAGGTTACCACTGCCGAGGAGTAATATATTCTAGGAGCAATGTATTCTGGGTGTAATGATGGTACCCTCTCTGTAAAATTTCCTTCTAGGAGAAATGTATTCTGGGTGTAATGATGGTACCCTCTCTGTAAAATTTCCTTTTAGGAAAAATGTATTCTGGGTGTAATGATGGTACCCTCTCTGTAAAATTTCCTTCTAGGAGAAATGCTTTCTAAGCATAATGCAATGTATTCCAAGAGCAATGTATTCTAAGAATATAAAATAATTATCCTAACTATAGAATTACATTTGACAACTTTATTCAGCATTAAATAACCCATAGATGGTTGATATGCCATAAACCGAACCAGGTAGTAACAGCTAGTTTTTAATAAAAATATTTATATTATATAACGGACATTAAGTGCAAGTTAATGATTATATTGTAACAATATGTTCATGCATGCCACACTGCTCGTCTCAGGCTCTTTTCTCTAACCATTGTATCATAGAGGCATGCATCTCTTAATATTCATCGAGTGATCTTCGAACCACAGCAACTGACGAAAAATACAGAAACCAATTGTAATTGTCTAGTTAGCAAACATATCTGGTGGGTATGTGTGTGTGATACTCCTGAAGTTTCTTAACAAAAATAATTGCTATTTCTATCATGGTAAATGCAGGCAAGTAAACTCTTCCTTTCTCTAAATCAGTGGTAGTCCTTGCAAAATTTTTGATGGTCTGCATAAAAATTGGGTTCATTATTTCAATTTTTATGAAACTTCAGATTTAATAATTTGCAAGTAACAAAACGATTATGAATGGTATATATCATCAAGACTGCAGCTCTCCATCTTGCAGTGACATTATTAGTTCGACTCGTTGCTCTAGTGGTCTCCATTAATTGGCTGTTTTGAAACCTCATTGTAATACAGCTTCCTATTCCAGTAGCTTCTTTCCAAGAACTGCAAGCTTGTCGAACTCTCTTCCTGTTTTCCTGCTACCTATAGCCTTGGTCTTTTTAAGATTATGGCCAATAGGCATCTCCTGTCTTTGCGATAATCATCTTCCATTCTTGTTAGCTCCTTACATCAAATGGCTTCATGCCTTGTCTGGAGTGATTTCTATTAAAACAAGAAAAGAATTTAGAGCCAAAACTCTGCAATCTGATTTCAAACAAACAGGAACAAATATCACACAAAAAATGTGTAGTACTTTTCAATTTATTTTATTCCAAATAATTACATTGTAACTTTTTTATTACTTTTAAAATGGCCGCATTTCACATGAAGAAAATTAAAGTTTTCTGATGATTATTGTATTTACTTTTTTTTCCCTAAATTTATGTAATTTAAAATTATACATTTAGTTGACCATGAAGTTCAAAAGGTCTGTAACCACTGGTCTAAACAATTCTCTCTGACCACCTGGGTAATCTAATATTCTTATGGGATGTTTCTATAAATTTCCTGTTTCCGATATTTTTTTTGTAAGGGGACCCACCCCTACTTTTACTTTAAAGAACTTTTATCCCCATTTTTAACCACACATTTATAGAAATGTAATATTTAGAATCTGTTGAATAATTTCTTCTTTTTTTTTTTTTTAAATCTGTTCCAACCAAAATAGAAATTTTAATTATTGAAAAATAATAAAACCATTAGAAAGTCATAATGAAATTTCTTATTTTTTTATTTTGATCCTACATTTTTTGCCGATGTACCTCTTCCTCATTTGTTTCATACGTTTTTTTTTTTTTTTTTTTTTTTTTTTTTTTTTTTTTTGTCGATCCTTGTGTTAAAACGGTGTCAGGATGAACAGTCTCTGTTAAGAATGTTCAAGCGCAGCAATGTGAAATGGGGTACAAATTGGGGAATATTTTTGTTTATAGGCATTGTTTATATATAGAAATTTGAATTATAGAAAAAAATGGTAAAACCGTTAGAAAACCATACAATGCAATTTTTGTTAAGATCAAAATCAAAAAAAGATTTTATTACATTACTTCTGACAGTTTTATTATTTTCCAATAATTCATTTCCCAATTTTTACAATGTTGAGCCTTTCTTTAGCAACATTTTACATTTTCGTAATTAACATCTGAGGAAGCCTCTATCGTATTATAATATGCATAATATACTTTTAACATATAAACAAATTTTTCAGATAAGTAAAAAAAAAGTAGTTTTTCACTCTCATAAAAAAAGTTAGAATTATTGTTTTATCCAAATGCACGGCAACATTTTGAGTAAATTCATTCCAACAATACTAGTCTTGTTATAGACATTATTAATGTCTGCCTTGAACCTCAATGACCTTTGGTATAATGGAAATGTCAGTTGATTAAAATTTTTACTAAACTCATATCCAAACTCAAGTCAACAATCAAAACCGCTCTTTTCCTTTTATTTATTTATATATATATATATATATAACTTTGTAATATAGCAGGAAAAATCCCAGCAGAGTTCTCGATTAATTAAGAATTAAAGTTAAAAATAAAGAGCATAATATTTATTTTGGTACAGAAAAATTAGTGCAACATTCGTACCGTCAGTTTCAAGCACGGAAAGACTTAGCCATCTGGCTCTCTTCAGCTTCTGTTGTCATCTGTTTCGGAAATATGAAGTCACGTGTCACTCTCGTTGGGACGCGTTATTTGGTTAGAGTGTTGTGTATGTTTGTTTAAAATTAGTGTAAGGAAGGTTTGAAAGGTTTATATCTCTTTAAATCTCCTCCGGTTTAAATCTCAACTGTAACTTTTCACTACCCCCCCTTTTTTCAAACCTTCCTTCCTTAAAAAACATACTACTAATATATATATATATAAACGGTTGAAGTAAGCATAAGTCAAATACTTCCTACTTAATCCTTATCCAAATCTCAAAGCATTTTGTGTGTATGAATTTAGCATGAATTCAATGTAAGCATGTTTATCTCCCTTCTTTTTAACGCTAATTTGGTAAGTGCTACATTTATGTGAAAATAGAAATCCAAAGATACTGCTAAACTGCAGGTGCTAACATTTTTCAGTATTGATTCTTTAGTTTTATCAGGTCATCTCATAAATAATGTCTGAATTTAAATATCATATAAATTCGTTAACGTGTGTAGTTGTTCCTATTTATTTGCCTCCTCACAAGGGCAGAGTTAGACACAAGGTCGGTTTTTAATGTGGGGAAAATCCAGTTCTCCAAAAAGGGGAACTCTGGATTTGAACAAAAATTAAAATTGCCTCAGTCCAAAAGGATTTCTCCTTCACTAACCGAGGACAAAAAAGATGACGTGTAGTATCAGAACAGATACTACACTTTGCTCCTAGCCAAAGTTGTTATCTTGGCTGGTGACAATTGAAAATTGACGACATCAATGCAATCTTCGCAATCACTTTTTTCTTCGATGGGTGTTAGTTTCTACAAACGTAATTGTTTGTATTATTTCGTCATCAGTCATTAAAATTTACGATATACTTGAAATTCCATCAAACATTACTTGGGGGGGGGGGTCTATGCCATTGTTCCATCTTTGGTTACCTATCTATTAACAAATGTCGATAATTGTAGGACTTTGTTGTTTTTTATGGTTGGCTTCTGTCATCATGAATAACCATTTTGGAAGTTTAGTGAGTTCTCTAAGTTTCTGCAAAGGACAATCATCAGTTGTATGACGTGGATTTATTTTATGAGTTGATTTTTCTGCAGCCACACCTTCTGAATAAACAATGACAGATCCAAGCAATATTGTCTCATTCCGATTATCTCAAAGCGATTAAACTAGTGTCTGCTTTTCTAACCAATTGCATAAAAAATGGCTGACACCTTATCCTCTTAAGCTATCACTATACTCAGATGGCCATTTTTAAGTGGAATTTATTTTTCTGCAAATTTCATTGCAAAGTTAATTAGATAATCATAACATTATCAATAGGTTTGTATTCAGTGGATAAAGAAAGATTGAATTCAGTTTGTTTTGGGTTTTTTTTATGCAAAGAACAAGAAAACTGGATTTGGTGTCATTTTTGGTGCTTGTGCATATCAACCCTGACATTGAAATATTTAAATAATGTATAAACTTTATTATGTACTTACATGTTAGCTGAAAATAAGATTGTGCAGAAAAAATTACGCAAATTCATCCAGTAGTTATTAAATTATAAGAAAAAGAAAAAAAATGATTTTACGTACATTTTGACATTTTTGAAAACAATGGAGACCCCAAACCCCGAAATCGTGAAAATATGAGTTATCGTCCTTGACCACTGGAAAATGGTGGAAATATCTACCGAGTGATAAAATCGTTTTTTTTATTTATAATTAAATAAATACTGGATGAATTTGCATAATTTTTGGTGTACAGTCTTTTTTCATCTACCACGTAAGTACATAACAAAGTTTATACATTTCTTTAGCTATTTTATTTTTAAGAGCGGTCTAACATGTCAGGGTTGATATGCACAAGCACCTCATTTTTTATATATATATTTATCTTTTTTATATTCATCTAAATTTTAAATAGTTATTATAATATAAATATAATTTTTTTTTTTTTTAATTATTGAAGAATACTTTGTTTTTCTTGTTTTCAAATTTCAACTTTTAAAAATAAGATTTTAAAAGTATTTCTTTTACATAAATCAAAATTATTTAGCTCTCTTCTCAATAGGATTTAAAAAAAAAAAAAAAAAAAAAATTTATCTAAAAAAAAATATTCCCTCTTCATAACATAGGAAAATATTCCAGATCTTTGTCTCCTTTTTTTTTCTCCCCAAAAACTTGATTTTTATGTCTACAAAATAATTTTATCAACATTTAATTTTTTATGCTTTTATTTTTTATTTTCACTATTTACATTATTTTGACTGTTATCTTCATCTTGTTATTCGGCAACGGTACTCATGTTTCAAGATGAAGATAACACTTCAAAGTGTGTGTGTGAATAAACTTGTATTTTATGTATGTTTTGTTGTTTTTTGTTTTAATGTTTAAATTTTTATTGACACACTTAACATGCTATTTTTGACATAATGTGTTGCGATTTCAATAATACCTTTGTATTTTTTTTTATTTAATTCTTAAAATTCAATGTGAAAAATAATCTCAACTCTTTATTTTTTTTATATAATTTTTTTTTCTTTATATATTTGTTTTGTTTCTTTACATTTTTTTTAAAAAATGATTTCATTTATGTGGTTAATAATTTATTCCTTAATTAAATGTTCTGTGTCCACAACATTTCTGATGGTCAAAAAAATCTGTTTCTTAACTGCAGGTATTGAAGACGAAAGTGATGAGGAACCTTCCCCCCCTGATGTGCTTTGATGGTATGAACCATCTGCTACACCGACTAACCACCTTCTTCTTCTCACCTACTTCCTTACCACCATCTCCGCTTTGGTTCCTATTTGTCCAACCTTCGACCTTTTGCTTCTCTAAAAACTGGTGTCATTCGATAATCAAGACAATATAACTTTGTTTTGTTCGTTTTTAACTTATTGAGACTTGTACAAAGAAGTAGGGACACAAGGGAACACGGAGGAAAACAAAAGGCTCAAAAATCAGTATTTTGTAAACACACAAAAATGATTTCTCATCGGAACACTGGAAGTCATGAAATTATTATTTTGGTAACATGAAAAATGTAAAAAAAAAAAAAAAGAAAAAAAAATTTTAAAAGGGAAAAATAAATCCTTCGCATGGGACGGAACAAAGCATGAAGAATACAGATTTTTAAAGAAAGAAAAGTCCTAATTAAATTTTAGAATATAAAAAAAAATTGTAATTTACTAATTTTATTCAATAATTATTTACAATGAAATGCATTTGGGCATTATTCCCAAATAACATAATTTTATTTAAAATGTTTTAAAAAAATTAAGTAAATTAGTTATAGCAAATCTGATACATGCGCAACGGAGATTTTAAAAATTCCCTTTAAATGAAAAATACAAATTTTTCAAGAAGGTCACAAGGAACACAAGTATGAAATCATAATATATAATTTTATTTTTTAATATGGATAGAATGAGTAATCTTCCTTGGTTATATATTATGATTTCATACATATCTCCCTTGAATTCAGGAATCCATATTGGACTTTTGGATTAAGAGTCGTGAACTTGCTATAATAAATTTATTTAATTTAATTAAAACCTGATTTTAAGTAAAAAATTTAAGTTGTTTGGGGAATAATGCCGAGACCCATTTCATACTAAATAATTAACGACCAAACACGAGTAATCACTAAAAAATGTCCCATTTTTATCCAGATACATTTTTATGTCTATTTTTTACCAGATTTCATATTTCATTTGCATGAAGCTGCAAACAGCAATGCATGAAGGTAAACATGAAAGTGTCATCAATAGTCAATGAAGACATACAAACATAAATGTGAAGAGTGGAACTAATTTTTAATTGTACACAAGTGTTTTTTTTTTTTTTGTATTTTTTTGTCTTAGTTATTTACATTATTTTGGGTTTTTTTAAGGTTTTTTTTTTCTTCCGACTCTTGTCATCAACATTGATATTTCAACTATTTTGTTTCGGCTGATGTGCCTTCAGGTGTATGTTTCATTTATATACTGTGATGTTTTCCTCATATTTAAATATGATGTATGTTGATTATTTTAATGGTGATTTTCTCTTGCTGAATATTAAAATGTTCGAAAGAGTCCGCCCACATGCAAGATTGGGATGCAACATGATCAGTAGATCTAGCATTGATATTAATTTAATATGGAGACTTGATTAAAAAAAATAATGCCAATAAGTTTATAAGAACGTTCTTTTCTTTTCTTCCTCTCTTTTTCTTCCTCTCTTTTTCTCTTTCTCTCTTCCCCTCTTCCTCTTTCTCTCTTCCCCTCTTTCTCTTCCTCTCTTCCTCTTTTTCTCTCTCTCTTCCTTTTTTTTCTCTCTTCCTTTTTTTCTCTCTCTCTTCCTTTTTTTCTCTCTCTCTTCCTTTTTTGCTCTCTCTCTTCCTTTTTTGCTCTCTCTCTTCCTTTTTTGCTCTCTCTCTTCCTTTTTTGCTCTCTCTCTTCCTTTTTTGCTCTCTCTCTTCCTTTTTTGCTCTCTCTCTTCCTTTTTTGCTCTCTCTCTTCCTTTTTTGCTCTCTTCCTTTTTTTTCTCTTTTTTTCTCTTTTTTTTCTCTTTTTCTCTTTTTTTTCTTTTTTTCTCTCTCTCTTCCTTTTTTTCTCTCTCTTCCTTTTTTTCTCTCTCTTCCTTTTTTTCTCTTTCTCTCTTTTTTTCTTTCGCTCTTCCTTTTTTCTTCTCTTTTTTTTCTCTTTCTCTCTTTTTTTCTTTCTCTCTTCCTTTTTTCTCTCTTCCTTTTTTCTCTTTCTCTCTTCCTTTTTTCTCTTTCTCTCTTCCTTTTTTTCTCTTTCTCTCTTCCTTTTTTTCTCTTTCTCTCTTCCTTTTTTCGTCTTTCTCTCTTCCTTTTTTCGTCTTTCTCTCTTCCTTTTTCTCTTTCTCTCTTCCTTTTTCTCTCTCTCTCGCTCTCTCACTCTCTCGCTTTCTCTTTTTCTTTTTCTTCCTCTCTCTCTTTTTCACTTGCTTACATCCTGCTATGCATTTGTTCTCATTAATTTAAAAACGATCAGTTCATCATGATATTTAAACAAAAACATTGATATACATCGATAAATTTTTAAATCGTGAAAATTTTAATCTGATAAATAATCATGGAAAAGTTATTTTTATTGATAATTTTTCTTTTTTATCAATACTCAGTTTATTAAAACGGTGAAAATTTATTGATTGACGTTGGCAGGTTAAATAACATCAAAGGGATGAGCTGCTGCTGTTGCAGGAATTGAACCTACACTCTATTCTGCACAGTTGGTCTACTGACTGAACTCGACAACCCTGTTGAAAGATGAAGCTCTCCATACAAAATTCTCACGACCGTCCGCTGCTCATATCTGCTCATGTTACTTGTCTCCTTAATGTAGATATATTTACATGTTTTAAATAAACGAATCCTTAAAAATAAATTTATTTATAAATTGTCGGATTTGATTTCATTATTTAAAAAAATTTTTTTTTTTTAAAAACACCTTTTTTAAGGTGAAAAATCTTCTGAGCAGTACTGGTAGTGATTTAGATATTTGATCTACGAATCAGTCAGTTTAGCTTGTTCAATAGAGCAGCATTTGAACTCAAGTGGCTTCAATTGTGTAATACAGGTTCAGCCTATTTCTTTATTACTATTTAATTTACCTCAGCTGACTGACATAATTTCACCTTTGGAAATAAATTTGGGAGTCGATGTAGATCTTCTACTATAAATGTAGTGTCTCTGTCTGTCCGGAAATGCAATTGAAAACAAAGCCCTATATGAAGATCAAACAACATTTTTTTTTTTAGTAAAATTATGAGGAATCCAATTGTGGTGTTCATTTTGTATTGGGAGGGGGGGGGTTACAATAATAACATGGGGTCTGCGTTCGTGCTAGGTATTCATAAACAGCAAAGATAATATTTTACTATATTTTCTTGAAAATTATAAAAAGTAAAAATAATAAAAATGGTAATATAGAATTGGGTTCAAAACTGAATTGGAATTTAAGAAAAATGAAATTTGTTTCAGGTTACAGATTGCATATCAGTTAAGTGTGTTTGTGTGTGTGTAATAAGTCATTACCAAAGGTTTCATGCTCTTAGCGATCATCAGACAGCCTTGAACATGGTTTAAGTTACAAGCATAAAGCAAAAATATGATTGCAACTTAGACCGTGTTTTAGGCCGTCTGATGATCACTAAGAATGTGAAACCTTTGGTAATGACCTATTAAAAAAAAAAAAAATTATTCAAGTACTATAAAGCTTTGTCTGAGTCTGAGAAAGCATTGAGCACTGTATATAAGTGAACATCTAAAACTTTGAGCCGATTTCACAACTATCAGTGTATATATATATATTTTAATTTTCTCAATCTATTCGTGACAAAATGAAAAAAAATGAATGAATGTTCCAGGTGTATCACTAGCACTTTCGATTCTTCATCGAATCATCTTCCGGTGACATGAACAAAAAGCTGGAGAAAAGACAATTTCAAAAAGTAGCAGAGTACATGCATGTGAAGTCAGTCAGACGTCGAAAGAACAAACCAAGGCAGTTCCAGAACAAACGTTTACAATTTAAGTTCTTGGATGCCACAAAACACTAGAAAGAACCAATGTTATTTATAAGTTCAAATGCCCTTTGGGAGAATGTAACTCCTATTATAATAATAATAATAATAATAAAGCTAATAGCTACATTGGTTTTACAACCACTACCCTTTAGTGTAGACTCGCTATTCACCTGGTAAACTCTAGCTCAATTTACCGCATTTAAAAAAACATAACTCCCCCCCCCCCCTTGATTTAAGACTAATTTTAGTTAACATGAAAATAATACATTCTGAAACTAATTTCAAAAAAATTTTAAATACTAAAAGCTTTCTTTATTAAAACCCAACAACCTATAATAAATAACATTACCTAAGAAACCAGTAACATTTTAAAATTTTTAACGTAATACGATTCATCCTGTGATGCTAATTCTGGCGTCCCGGAATTTAAACTGTAAAAGTTTGTTCTGGAACTGCACCGGTTTGTTCTTTTGACGTCTCGCTGACTTCACGTGCTCATACTCAGCTGCTTTTTGAAATTCTCTTTTCTCCGGCATTTTGTTAATTTGTTTTTGTCACCTGAAGATGATTTGATTCGACGAAGAATCGAAGGTGCTAGTGATACATATGGAACATTCATTCATTTTTTTTTTCATTTTGACACAAAAAAGATTATTAGAAAAATTGAAAAAATAAAAGAGGTACAATCAAACAGAAGAATTATGTTTGACAGTGTTTTCTTAAATGACAGAATTCTGCCTAAATACACTATATATAAGTAGATAAGTGATGAGAATAAAAATTGGATAAAATGCAATATTTATTAAATTCTTAATTGGGTTATATAAAAAATATATTTTTTTGTTCTCATCACTTATCTACCTATATTATTGCTCTATCTTGTATATCGAACATTGACTATTTGAGATAGAATATAATTTAAAGATATGATCTTTATCATTATTTTCTCACTTCTCACTTCACACACACACACATATAAATATATATTAAGAGATAATAAAGATAAAAACAAAATTTTATCTTTAAATTGTATATTATCTTGAAAAGTCAATGCTCAATATACTACAAGAGAGCAATAATATAAGGAAATGAATGATGTGAATAAAAATTGGATAAAATACAATATTTATTAAATCATCAAATAGTTCAAACAAGGAATATATAAATAAGTGTTTATATATTCTTTGTTTTAACTATTTGATGATTTAATAAATATTGTACTTTTTCCAATTTTTATTATGACTCATTTCCTTATATATATATATATATTTATATTACAGGGTGAGCAAAATAATCTGACACGTTTGTAGAGTTTTATAAAAGCAAATTAGAATAAATAATGAAAAGTATTTTTATTTTTTTAATGTACATATGACGCCATTTTGTTTTATTTTGTAAAAATTACATCGGTCAAATGTTTACCATTATTGTCCACACACTGTCGAAGATGTTTGCGAAAGTTGTTTATAACTTGTCGGATCATTTCATGGCATTGGCAACAATTTCTTGACGAATGGTATCTTTCAATGGTACAGGATCATGTCTACAATGCCAAAAGTGCACACGGAATGCTCTTTGCACTGCAGTTACCAACTTGTTCTTGATAAACGTTTCCACAATGAAAGCGCAATGCTGGTCTGTTCAATCTATATGGGTAACCTGAAAAAAAAAAAATGGCATTGTATGTACATTTGGAACATAAAAATACATTTTCATTATTTATTCAAATGTGTCCATTCATTTTGTCCTACAATATATCTGTATATTATGTAGAAGAAGAAAAAAAATGTCTTCACACGTTAATATTTATTTAAATAATTATTTCTCTTAAAATATGAACATCAAAGAAGGTTTGATACAAGCTTGGTGCCTATCCCGTTTTCAGTGGACATTCTCGAAGGTCAATATAGTTATAAACTAGAATCCACAATTCAAAATGGTATGGATACTTTTTCGATACTCACCGATAAAATAAGCAAATGGTATCGGCATTGCTAGCTTCATTCGCTCATAATGGTATAAACTTGCAAAATTTTAATTTTATTTTTCCCCGAAGCTGGTTGTACTCCCTCCATAAAAACTGATGATTAAAATTCTGCTTTCTTTTATGGTTTATAAACACTGGCAGGAATTAAAATGGGGCGCTTGTGTTTATATCATGTCTTGACTTTTTGGAGGCAGTTTCTGCACCTCTATTGCAGGCCTGCGGGTGGTTGTCAAGACATCCGGGACGGGCAAGTTTGAATGGTTCTTCCTGTCAAAATCCTTCTTCTGTACATATGTATCTAAATTATAAAAAATACTCAGTTTCAATTAGTTACATCTCTTATGTGTAATTTGTAATTCAGGGCTGGCTTAGAAAAGTAGCTCCCTACTTTAAAAAAAAAAAAAATTAACATCACCATTCTTTTTTAAATTTAATTATTTGTGTACATAATCCATCTTCATAACTCTTGTATAAATTAAAAAGAAAAATGACTCTGTCCAACTGACAATTTTAAAATGTAAAATATGTAATTAAATCTGGAAAACATACTTTTAAGCAATCAATATTTTACACAAAAAAAAATGTAAATTTTAATATTTATTTTATTTTCTTTATAAAAGTGTGCTGATGATCTGAATAAATATATGAAAACAAAATATTCATGAAATCATATTTGAATAAATGCTGATGGATGCAGAATTTAAATTTTTAAAAATAAATAAAAAAAGGGGGGAGCAGTAAATGCAGGTTCATTTTTATTAAAACTGTCTCCTAAGAAAATAAAAATCTTCCAACTGATGGTCTTCTGATAAATGTCCCTATTTACTTGCCTTCCTCCTCACGAGGACGGCGTTAGACACAAGGTCAATTTTTAGCGTGGGGAAAATCCAGTTCTCCCAAAAGAGACTCTGAATTGAGATAAAAATAAAAATTGCCAGTCTAAAAGGATTTCTCCTTCACTGACTGAAGACAGAAAAGATTAAGTGTAGTATCAGAACAGATACTACACTTTGCTCAGAGTCAAGTTGAAAGATCATCTTTTTAGGAGACAATTTTACTTGCCTGCATTTACTAACAATTTAATAATCAAATTTCTTTACGTTATCTACAGGGAGACTGATCAATCTCCATCTAAGTCGTCATTGCTACATTTTGACAACATTATAGCCTCTAGTCTACTTAAAGTATCTGTTGTACTCCATACCCTGTAAATTTTGAATTAAACCGTCATTCAATTTCCGAGAGCCAAGAAATATGTCATAATCAAGTTGACACACCGGTTCTCATTAGATCACCAAAGTGTGTCGACGTTGAGCCTGGTCAGTACCAGATGTGTGACTATTTGGGAATACTAGCCGCTGTACGTGGTACGACGATACCTCCCAGCAAAAATGAACGTTGTCAAAATAGATTGTGGACTGACAACTCCAAATAGAGGTTAACATCTATATAACGTCTATTGTTAAGATATTATTAATTCTCTCTTTTTTTTTAAATTTTCTTATTTCTGTGTTCGTTAGCATAGGGACGAGGCATTCTTCCAAATGCCAGGCTATCACATGCTATTTAGAGGCTCCAACCGAGTGCTCTTTTAAGGATTTTGGCCGTTCCCTTAAGTGCAATTATTTGGATTTCTTTTGCACTTGGTTTTCCGGGAATACTTTCCAGATACTTTTTGAAATTTTTCTTCATGAGGCCTTTAGCTCCTATTATAACTGGGATAATGTTGATGTTTTGTAGGTTCCAGTTTCTCTTCATATCATACATTAGGCCTTGGTATTTTGTCACCTTCTCCCTTTCTGCTCTGTTTAAGCCACTGTCATTTGGAACACTCACCTCAATCAGTGTTGCCTCTCTTTCTGCCTTATTTAATATGATTATTAACAGTATATGACTTATTAACAGTATGTTAACAAGTATGCAGTAATAGATAGGTGCTGTATGTGGGAGGATGACAACACCTCTTTTGCAAAAACATTGTCAAAATGGAATTTGCAGTTTGCAGATGAGCCAAACGATTGGTCAATGGTGGCTGCAAAGTAGTAGGAGGCAAGTCAATGATCCTGATCATTACTTCTGTACTATGCAAGATGGTGTTTGGGGGAAAAAAAACACCTGGTGAAAGAGTGTTGGGAGCCTCACCACCATGAAATTATATGGAAACTGGTTGTCCCAAATGTGACTAAAAGAGAGGGGGGCAAAATGCTTTTGTTTCACAAGGTTAAAAAGCATTTCTCTAAGTGACTAGTGCTGCCACCTAGTGATTGAAAGTTCAATCTCTGGATTTGATCATCGATGCTTAATAAATACGAGGTATGGACAACAGCGGAACAGGAACGGCCTATGCCTGTAGATGAAATAAGTGTTTAGTTTGAAATTTCTTGTTGACAATATTTGAATAAGGCCAAAGGATACAGTGACCTAAATATTGTGGTTATTTACAAAATCAGAACACTAGTCTCTTACATTTCTTCATCTAAAAACATACATATATATATATATATATATATATATATGAGAGAGAGATTTTTTTATTTTTATTTTTTTAATTTTTTACTTTCCAAGAAAACTTGTGCCATTTCTTTACAATCACACCCCACAAAAATGACCCTATTTTTTTTACATAGTCCAAATTTTGCCATGAATATTTCAATAGTCGTAAACTCTGAGAACTTAGGTACTGAAAAAATAAAGATATTTTATATTCTATTCTTGGGTTTTATAGCGACCCATATGCTGTAGTCTCTTCCCAAAAATGCAGCCACCATGTTCAATGTGTTTTCTTGAGTGCACACAAGTGAAAGGGACAATGATGAAGAGATGGTTATAATAAAAGAACAGTTAAATTTACATATATACGGAAGATTATACAGACTTTACTTTTCTAGTGGCACCATGCCACGAGGAAGGAAAAAGAAAAAAAGCTGTTTCCATGCCTGAAGAAGACGTTATATTGTCGAAACTAAGTTGATTTTAAATAAATATTTATTTATTTTAAAACATATATGCATGTGTTGTTTTGGGATATAATAAAAGATTATACATAAGAGGGGGTTAAAATCACGGACATAGTTACGAATGGAAGAATTTACGATAATTGTCCGAAACACAATAGAAATAACGTGAATTGTCAGGGCAAACAATTTATAGAGATGTTTGGGCGATGTAAAGTAAATACGACTTACTATGATATCTGAGAATGTTAACTGCAACCTGTAAATAAAACGTCTGATGAGAAACCTTTCCGTTGTGAACGCCATACTAAGATGAAGCATTAGACTAGAGACATCCTAGCCTAGCAACAGAAAGAAAGAGGGAAAGCCCTATTTTGAATCTCGCACATGCATTGAGTGAGTCTCTTTTTTTCTTTTTTTTTCTTTTCTTTTTCTTTTTTTTTTTGTTACTTCCTGATAGAAAAGTGCATTCTCTTGTTGCTCAGTGTAATTTAGGGGAGGTAACTTGAATATGATTTAAGGAAGATAACACTGGAATATTTTAAGATTACAATACATTTCGTTAACAATGAAGTAAATTGTTTTTATTTTATTTAATATATGATAACATTACAGGTTTCAACCATGTTGTTTACTTCTGTATCCACAAAAGGATGGTCATTATTTTGACGTTTGAATACTTTGGTAACCTATTTTTATTTTTTTAATTCAATTATTTCGTGATTTATTAAAATAAAAATTTTGAATAACTTGTCTGTAAAATTCTCATTAACTTTTTAATTTTTAATTTTCTCATTTGTTATTATGAACAATTTCTCAGAAATAGCCCAGAAAATAAAATTTACGAAGCACTAAAAAGCCAAAATAGTGAACATTGTTTATTTTTTTCTGTTGAAACTTCTGCCATTACTAATCAGCAGAGCGCTACCACTGTCGACCAAGAAGTCTATCAGGCATGTGTACGCCGTGTATGATGATGTATGGAAGTGAAACCTGGCCTGGGAGGATTTAGAACGGGAATTGCATGAAAAGAACTGAGAATGATACGATGGATGTATGATGTGAGTTTTAAAGACAGGCTTAGATCTGATGAGCTCAGAGGAAGATTAAATGTGGACAATCTAGGTAGACATGTGCAGAACAGGATTCTTTGTTGGTATGATCACATTGAAAGAATGGATGAGTTCTTGGGTTAGTAGATGTAGAACAATTGAGATGGCAGGGGAAGTTGAAGAAAACATGGAAGGAAGTGATAAGGATGGACTTGAGAGAAAGAGGAATAAATATAGATCTGGCCCGAATATGGATTAGTTTAGAAGTCAATTTCTAAAAGCCGTCCAATGCATGCCAGCATGTAAAACGGATGTTAATCGAATATGATGAGTTTTAATAAGATGCAACATGATTGATGAACCTGTAATGTTAAGTAAAAATATTAAACTCAAATCAAAAATTTCAAAAAATAAAATTACCTATTAAACTTTTAAAATATTGGTACATTTTATCACAATTGAAGTATACATATCCCAAATTGGACTATTTACAAAGTATGGTAGTTTTTTCATGGTGATATGATTGTAAATAAGCACAAAGATTTTTGCACAATCATTTCTGTTAAAATAAAAATGAACTCCTTTCTATGATTTTGTTATTTCCACAACATTTTCGTCCATTTTTTTTTTTATTTAGTTGTATAATCTACATTTGTTTATGGAAGAATGATTTTCTAGGTTTGGTGCTCACTGCTTTTTATACAGATTATACACATAACAAAAACTGAAGTTGTAACTTGTAAAACCCAAGAAAAAAAAAAGACCCTCAATTGTCCAAATATAAATGGTAATAAAACGGTTTTTGTTTTTTTAATTTTTTTTTTAAACTACATATTTACATATTTCTCAATAAATTTCATAAATATCAAGAAAAGTTTTTAAAAAAGATTTTATTTATTAGTTTTTGATAATAGGGACTATTTTTTTTGTTTTTCCAATATATTTTACATCTAATTGCACATGTCTGTATAGAATTGTATTTCTGTTGAAGATACATGTCATTAATTAATATTTTGTCTGTTTTCTATTGCTGAGAATTGTTTTTTTGTTTTTTTAAACTGTACTTTTCAATGCTACTCAGTGTTTAATTTAAGCATAACACTTCATCAAATATACATGATACATATATCAAAATTCTTTTTTTTATTATTATAAAAGCATTTCTATTATGTTTTAATGTTTTTGTACGTATCTGAATTGAAGTTATACAATTAGATGGTTCATAAAAACAGGATTGATGTAAAGCCCAAACTGAACTTAATTGAAAACGGTGGTTCCGAACATTTTCTCATCGCTCACTTTAGAGCTGGTAAAATATATCTTGACATACTTTGTATGTAGATTTAAACTTATTCAGAGAAGGGACAGAGCATAACATAAATGCAGATAATTAAAAGTAGATAAAATTGTATGTATTTTCTTGCTTCTATAAATGAAGCAAAGTTATCAATGAGAAAGATAGTTGATTTTTTTTTTTTCTAGTGAAACTTTAGACCACAAATTTTTTGTTAGTGATTTAAAAAAAAAACAACAAAAAACTCTTCTAATTTAGAAGGGGGGGGGGGGGGCAATTCATCACAATTTTTTTATTAAATGAACCCTTAATGCTTTGTCATAACAATTGACTTACTATTATTGATTCAGTAATAAAGGACTCCTTTTACAATGAATTAACATTGGAACCCTTTCTCTAAAAAAAAGTAAGTTATTTATTTAAAATTGTGAATTTTGGTAGTCAAGTAATAGTAAATAGAATTTTTTATTTTTTTTTATTTTTATATTTTTTAATTCATTATAAAAGATTTTTTAGATGGTTGGTCCAAAGTTTAGCCAAATTTCCTTCATTTATTGTTATTTAAAAGAATTTAAAAAAAAAAATTATATGATGGGTTACAAATCTATATTCGTCTAAATACAATATAGAAAATTGCATCAGAGCCAATAAAACTTTTCTTTTTTTTTTGTTTTGCTACTAAGAGATGTTCATTTAAAAGCAGTCCAAAATGTATCCATAATCCAGCATGCATGATTTTAAAATCAACAACCCTTAAATATTACTGCCAATTCCTTTTTGTTCAAATAATTTCAGATCAACATCTGATGTGATTTTAAACGAATCACATTCTTCAGTGTTCAAAATAAAAGTTATTTTTTATCAAAGCTCTCATGTTTTTTTTTTATTTTCCACACCTAACCATATCTCACAGCATGTTCATGTGCCATGAAGATTGTCTGATGCTAGTAGCTTATTACCCCTCCCTTAGCACAATTTTTGTTATGAGAAAAGATTATCGCTAGGAGATTACTCTTTTTTAAATACACTGTTAATTGGGTTTTAATCACCAAAGATCATAATTATACAGTTTAAAGAAATTTTCAGCATTTATTCAATGAATTCTATATTTTATAAGTAGAATACCTGTCTCAGGACGGGTAAAATTAATTCCCTGAGCAAAACAGTTTTGCACCACTTTTATGTCCTCTTGGGTAGATTACAATCCAAGATATAATGATACTAAACCTTATGTCGAGAATCCTTTTTAACTTTGGTTAAAATCGATTACATGTTTTTGATTCTAGAAAAAGTCTAAAATTTAAGGGATCTTAAGAAGAAATTGAAATTCAGGAAATCTTGCTTAATTGGTATTTTCTGACTATGGATCAAATTCAATGCAAATCTGATATATTTGGATTTTCAAATGGGAGGTTGTTCCCATATTATGCCCCCTAAAAACTCTTTAAAATATTCCAAAGAAACTGAAATTTGGGGAATATTAATTAATTGGTGTCTAATACCTACTGTTAAAATTTTAAAAAATCGGAGGTATTAGAATTTTCACCCTCTTTGCATAAAACTGAATTAAACTAAATATAGCCTACATTACGACCCTTTACATCTAGCAGTTGTTTTCAAATTTAACATCATAATGATTTATAAAAAAAGAATTTAAGTTTCAGCAATTAGTGAATTTTTTTTTCTGTTCTATTAAAAGCGACCAAATTCTTTTCAGCTGCACAGCTGAAGTATTCCCCCACTCACAGTCCAGGAGTTCGGCAGTATGTAACATCTCTGCCGTACAATTTGGGAACCGCTAATTTATGAACTGATGCATATCGAATTTTAAAGTATATGCGTATAAAGAGTGCCTTTATATGCAGATACATAACAGAAGTTGACAAAAGTGCATTATAGTTAACAATGGAAAAAGGTGAAAAAAACTAATATATAACAAATAACTTACTGAACACAAGAAAACCTACTTTTCTATCTACCTATATAAGTTGCACATGTCAACACTAATTGTAAGATTTATTATCTATAAATTTGTTATCGTCACTTTTTATCTATTATTAGTCATATTCCAAAATAAAGGTCGATTTTTTTTTTTTTTTTTTTTTTTTTTAAGTTGGTTGCTAATTTCAGGCTTAAAAGGTTAAAAAAAAAAGTTAGTGGAATCATAATAATACTATGAAAAGAGTTGCCTCCATTACAACTAAAATTTTCTTTTTCTGTATAAGTTTAAAAACAAAACGTGCAAACAAATAAAAATTAAAATGACTTACCCGGTGTTGCCCGGGACACAGTTAAGTACAGCTAGTTTTAATAAAACAGCAATAAAAGCCCAAATTCTCAATGGTGGTGTTAAACATTCTTTGCTCACTGTCATTGTATTTTTTAACATTCTGTTCTCAACGCACAGTACATGAATCCGTAATGATTCAATGTAAAGATGTTTGATAAACATGGCTAACCCGCAGTTTCATAAAAATACATTCGTTTCAATCCATGGCGCTTTTCTAAGCTCTATTCTTTTAAAAATAATATGCAGAATCACAGAGGAACGCAAATACCATTTGAGTGAATTTGTGCCATTTATTGAAATGCTGTTTCCTTCGGTTTTTTTCCCCCTTTGCTATCGACAGGAAAATAAAAACGAGATTCTATTTTTGTTTTTCAACTATCACAACCTCACCGTCAAAATTCAATACTCTTAGCCAATAAATAAGAAAAATAACCTCACCTGCCTGGCAGTAAAACTGTAACCCTGCAGCCTTAAAAACGCTATCTTGTCCAGAGGATGGGGATCATTGTGACCCGGAAGTGAGTAATCATTTTATGTTAAATTTATGTGTGAAAGTGATCCCCCACTATAAGGTCTAAACTGCTGTTTCGTTGCTTTACTTTCTTTTTATCTCCAATTTTTTTAGGCTGCTTACATGTAATCGCCTAAAAACAGTAAATTTGTTTATTCTTGTTTTTGTTTTTTTAGAAGAATTAGGATGCAGGGCATAAATAATACCGAAATTCTATGGTCTATTTTATGTTAAAAAAAAAAAAAATCTTTTATTTTACTGGTTCATTCCTACATCAGAAATTGGTACTCTAGTAATATCACGGTACCAAATTTCTGCCCTCCAAAATGCTAGGTCACGTGATGCTATTTTTCTTGGGGGGGGACAAAAAGCATATCTTCTCGCAAAATTAAGTGCTACAAAAAAAAAAAAAAAAGCATACAGCAAACACAGTGAGATTGTTTTTTCTTATTGTGACCTGGACTTCAGTTTAGTGGTAGGGTTAAGGAAGGACATGTATTTTTTATGATTTTTAACACTGTCCCATGTTTACATTCACTTCAAGATGTAAATGTACCACTTAGAAATGTGTAACAATATTGATGCAAATGCTTGTGCCGTCGGCTAAAATCTGATTTTTAAATCAATTTAAACAAGAATAATATTTTAATTTAAGTTATAAAAAAAACACCCCCTCCTTAACCCCACCACTGACCCTAAGTCTGGATGGCAATACGAAAAAAAACTTTATACATTCTGTTTTATTTGTTTTGTTTTTTGTAGTGCATGTTTAATTTCATGAAGTTATGCTTTTTCTTCAGACACATGATTTAGCATTTGGGAAGGGGGGGGGGGGCAGAAATTTTGTACTGCGGTCGTATCAACAAGGAACCCAGAAATGTAAATATTCATCAGGTTTTCTACCGACACCCAACTACAAAAAGAGTAGCAGAAATATGTACCTCGATTTCTATACTTGGGAAACCCCAAATAAACATGTTACTGTACATTCCACATCTGCATATTAATGAATGAAAAGATCGAGGCATACATCTTCTTTGCTTATGTACATAAATCCACTTCAAATGTGTACAATAAATTCTTAAATGGACGTTTTCTACCTGGCAAATTAAATGTATTATACACAATCATCCTGGACTTGTACTATTCTTTTTTTTATAGATTCATCAAAATTGTATATTTAAATTTTATTTAAGTATTTATTGAGTTTTATCTAAATTTTATTTAAAGTTGTTTCTTTTTATGAAAGAAATGGGTTTTGGAGTGTTGCAAGAAAAGGTATATATTTTATGTATTAAGCTGCTTTTTCTGTTGTTGCTATCGTTTGCATAGTAATGTTACTAAACAAGCGATTTATTTAGTGCACACGGCTGGATATAAACAAAGAATACGACAAAGCAAAAAATGTGAACGCATACAAGATTCGATACTGTGCCACAGAAGAGGAACTGCCTAACATTGACGTCGTCTTGGACAATTTGACTACTGAATCATACGTCCAGAAAAAGGCGAAATTGTACAAAATTGTTTCTCATTTTTCGCGTTGTGGACTAAGTAAATCGCTTGTTTAGTAATATTACCAGTGCAAACAATAGCATTAACAAACAGTATACAATATTTTATGTATCAAACTGTCAGAAATAAATTTTCAATATAAAAAAAATGAAAAAAAAAAAAATGAAAGATATTTTAAGTCTTTCATGTAAAAATAAAACTCAAACTTTCTGCTGTTTTCACTTAGTTTTTATCTATCAGATAAATTTCTGATACAATATTATTATTTTATGATGAGGAGCTACTCATAAATCTTATGGGCTGGAATCTTTCAACAATTTTGTATATTCATGTGAACCCCATCCAATTCATCCATTGTACATATATATATATATATATATATATATTACATACAGACACTTTAAAAAGATTTTAAACAGCAACTGCTTTTAATGTTCATGTACATCTAATAATTAAACTCTTCATTCAATTTTCTCATTTTTATTATTGTTATTTCTAACTAATTATATTCATAATTATTTGAATGCAACTTGTTTTAGGTGTTGTTTAAATGTCGTTATGACCCCCCCCCCCAAAATAAAAAAACATGCAAATCACTGGATTCAGAAAAATAATTAAAAAAAAAAAAAATTTAAATGGAAAAGGCAGGATCGTTTCTCAAGATTCTTTTTGGATCAAGAAGACAACCAATAAACACAACAAAGGAATCGCTAGTTGTATACACGTCTCTTCCCAACAGAGGAAAGTTGAAAATTGAAAAATAATTCACTACAGAAAGTAAGTAAAATCAGAACACAGGTTGTCAGTAAAAAAAGGCACGCCTCCTCCATCGCACAATACTGCACACTCCGCTGACAAGATCGAGCTAACTAACTCCCAGACCATGATCAAAGAAGCAGACGACTTTTTTCATATTTATCTCAGAGTAGCATGTCACCACCATTGAGACTGTAAGTAACTTGGCATTTTCATGCATTCGCACACTTTTATTTCGTTTCTCTAACACATGCATTTTTTGCATTATCATGGTACAGTTGTAATTCTTATTTAGAGTTCATTTCTCCTCGTTATTTTTTTTTGTATAACTTCATCCATTAAATGTCTTAAATGTTTATCCTAATACATGAAAAGTATTTGGTGTCTATTGAACTTATAAAAAATCCACAAGTATATGTTTCCAATTGTCAAGACTTTGTGGTGGTCTCTTAAATCTTATCACTCTCCTATTCAAGGAGGAGAATGTTCCACTGAATTTAACCTAAATTCTATTGGACTTTAATTGAGATTTTTCATTTAATTAATCTTCCAGGGTTTTTTTCATATCATTTATCTTCTAATATATAAAGTTATTTTGTGGATTTTTCAAAGTCAGACTCAAATAGCAATTTGCCTGACATGTCGTTACTTGAGTCAAACTAGCCCATGGGCTAGTTTGACTCAAGTAACATGTAACAAAAATATATTTTATTTTGCGTCAGTTTATTTCTGAAAATACTTATTTCGATAAGAAATTTTTTTAAAGTGGATACTTTTTGCTTCGTTCATTAGAATTAAAGGGAAGTAATACATTTATTTATCCAGAAGAGTAGCTTCCCTTGAAAGCATTTAAAATCTTCATGTATTAAAAGATTGAAAGTTTTGGAAACATTTATATCCAATAATTTTATGAACAGATTAAAACAACATTACCATAATAAAATTAGTTATAGTTTTATGATAATTTGGTTTAATTAATATTTTAATGATCAAACAACACCGTGATATTTAACTTTAAAAATCCTATTAAAAAAAAATAGTTTGGTTAAAGAAAACCAAAAAACTAGTTTAAAAAAAAAAAGCTAAACGAAAATAAAAGTATGCTGGGTAGGTACAGTTAGTTTTAAATATAATTAAGTTTCTTCAAATTTCTATTTGGTATTTTTACATATGAAAAACTTTGCAGGCCGGATAACTGCACATTTATAGACTACTGGCTGTACCTGCCTGGCATTTGCCTGTAGTAGTTACTTTTGTTTTTGTATGTAAATACGCTTAATAGAATTTCTGCAGAAAAGGACTATAATAACAATTTATTGTCTCTAATAACATGCACCAATGTTCCATGAAAGAATAAAGTTAGGCAGAATCAAATATCGATTTTTCATATTTGATGCTATTTAGGTCTGAAATTGAAAATCCGACTGACTTAATTTTATAGAGTAAATTTAATTCCAGTTAGTGTTAATTGCTAATCTAAAATGAGGCTCTTATTTTGTATTCCTACGCATTGTTTTCCATGCTGATCACTTCCTAAGAAGAAACAATCCTCTCTTATTTAAGTTTACTGATAATCCTTTTTTCATTTGCTAAAAAAAAAAACAGACATTCCCCTCCATGTTTCAATTCTACGCCTTGTGCACCATGCCAATCATTCCCCAAAGTCACAATCCTCCATTATTTAATTTTACTCATTCTTCCATTATTTATGATTATTCCTTGTCCTCCAAGCTAATCAAAACAACATCAGACAAACATCCTTTCCTTTTTCTTATTAATCCTATCCCTCAATACCTGCATGTTATAAACGAGCAGTATTTTCCACTACAACTTTTAATGCTAAACTTTTCCTTTTCAGCAAATTTCTCCTGCTTTTTTTTGCATGTTGATAGTTGATACTTTCTCATACGCTTAACCCTTAAATGCTTTATTTTTTTATATTGGTTTGACATCGAACATACTGATTACCTGTTTAGCAGGTGTGCTGATGCAACATCATACTAATACCTACTCACACTTGCCAACAGGCTCGTTGCAGATGTGAAACAAGTTGCAGTTTGACACATTTTCGTTGAATATTATATTACATAGGCATTTTGTTGGAATGTGTCATATTTGAAACAAAAAGCATTTATGGGTTAAAATTGAACGATATTCATCATCAGTAATATTTCTAGTATTTATTTATGAAAATCAGTTATTTTTCCTTTTTTAAGTTATGGAAGGTCCTCATAATCTATAATCTTTATACGTTTTATCCTGAATTACATTTACAATCACCCTGCTTTATTATTTTTTAATAGTCCAATTTTAAGGGTAAGTACTTCCATAGTTATACATTCTTAGGACTTTGACTTATACTTAATACATGATAGTGTTATGGGTAATTAAAATATCAGCCATATGTATTGTTCTCTAATATTGAGGGATGGGGAGAGGAAGCCTTTTGTGACTGTGACATCACAGGCAAGAAGTATAACGATCAGACAGCCTTTTTTCCTAGCTAAACTTCAGACAAAGCAACTGTATCAGAAGTGCTTTTAAGGCCTAACATTTCCCTCCAGTCTGGGGGGGGGGGCAGGGATACATCTAAATAGCAAGTTAATACGATGGTTCACAAAAAGTTTTTTTCTGTCCAGAAAAACTAAAATAATTGAACCATGAAACTGTGTTGAGTGTTTTACAATCGATCCAGCCACAACATAGTCTAATAATACTAATGCATGCATTACCCTATCTGAGACTTTTTCACTTGTTCCTCCTCCTTCTGGGCACTCGTTTTTTGCTTTCTGCTTTCACATCTAATGCATTTATGGATATCTGTCTTAGCATCATTTATTTAAATTTGTTATATTCTATGCCAAACCCCCATTGTCACTGCTGGTTTCGTATTATTATTATTATATACCTCCTATACTGTCCACTTCTCTTTTTTGTGGGTCAGGGTTGAAGAAATTCTGTTGAATCTTCCCTCATAACAGCTGAAAGATGTTATGGAAGAAGGATACACTGATCATTTTATTTTATTTACTTAACTATGGATATCCATTTTTCCTTTAAGCATGCTAACAGACTAGTAAAAATAAGGACACAAACACATCATTAAAGCTAAACTAAAATATTTCGGTCGATTTGTTCGACAATATTCAAATGTATAAATAAGCTTTATTAAGCAGAACTAAACATTTTAAACAGTGAAGTGTGGAAGGTAATCCAAAGAAGAAGTGGATGTAACTGAGGGCAGGGGAAATGTGGAAGTTGTATGCAGTGGGTTGAATATGGGGCTGAGCCAAATGCATGAAGGATGAGTGTGCGGAGGGGGTGGGTGATTAGAAATGCTAGGGAAAAATAAAAGCTTGAAATAACATTAAAATATAAAATGAAAATGTAGATTCCAAGATTCAAAATAGGGGAAATTCTCACTCTACTTTATTAAATACTAGCAGGACTTGTGTCCCAGCATTTTCCGGGAAAAATATAAAATGTCGATTTATTTTTTTTTTAAATAAATATTAGAATATAAATTCTGAAAAGAAATATCAGAAAAGAACATTTCATTGTAAGTAATTTAGGTGATTGAAGTTGGATTTAACAATGTTTTTTTATATAAAAAAAAACATTGTTATACAAATATTTTTGTAAATAAAAGCAATTTATCTAAGTTTGGGGCGAAGGGTCTAGGCTCCCTGCCCTATGGTTATAAATAGTAGATATTTTTTAAGTAAGTATTGTTTGCAAGCAAATAAAAAAGATTTGGTGGACTGAGCTCCCTCGCATATAGTTTTAAATAGGAATAACCCCTCTAATAAAAAAACCGGAAAGCTTACTTAAACAGACGTCTCAAGTCTTAGCGAACATTTGTTGTTTTTAGAATTTAGAAGCGTATTCTGCTATTCTCAAATAAAATCAGAGTTCTAAATAAGTCATCTGAATTAGCTTAATTTTTCTGGAGTGTTGCGGTAATGTTTTATTTTATTATTACATAAATCATGTGATGTTAAAAATGCGAAACGTATGTAAAAAGAAAGAAGTCAATATGCATAAGCATTAATAATGAAGTGAGTACGTTAGTATTCTGGAATGTGGAAGGAAGAAGGGAGCAGTTATTATTTTGATCGATAATGTATAGTAGGTAACAAAGAAAACAGGGAGCACGAAAAATGGAACACAAACGGTGTTCATGGCATTATTATGCCATAAACAATTTGTCCTCGGTGATACTGGGGGCAGGAGGAGTAAATATTATGATGCGAGTGAAAATGGCCAAAACCTCTTTGGAGGTCTTAGTTGGAAGAAACAGCTTACCTGGAGAAAATGTAAGAAATTTTGAAAACAAAATGAACGCTTATTTTCTGGAAACACGCCTAAGTAGAATATGAAGTTTACAAGGTCCGATTAGAGAGGGGAAAAATCGACTACTTTATTGTAGCTTTGCTATTGCTACACAAAGTTCAATACTTGAAACCAAAATTTTAAATGATAAAACACAAAAACTTTTGCATTGATTCATATAAATAGATATTAACATTTTGGTAATTTTGATACAAATTTATTTATCTTTTAAATAAGATTGTAATGAAAAGAAAGAAGAAATCAATTCGCCTGAGCGATGGTGTGAGGCCCTTTCTTTTTTATTTTTAACTTACAGTTCAGAAACGTATGGAAACGCACATTCAAACACAAATGCGAAACGTTTGTGCACGTGATCAGAACAATCATTCAATTTAAAAACAATATAAAAACGTGACATTACTAATCGGAGAGAGAAAGCAATCAGTTAACCTCTTCGTTTCTCTATTATGAAATTTTCTTGCTTATGTTTCGTCAGTATATCTTTCTTTCTAGTGTGATTTTAATTTAAATTGCCTCCCTTTCAAAAAAGTTATAATTTATCCTTTAATTTTTTTATTAAATCACTTTAATTACTGTTAATATCGATAAAACTATTGCATATGATATATATATATATATATATATATATATATATAGAAAAATATGACAATAGAATTACAAATGAATAACACCAAACATTAATTTATTATGAACTGTTTCATAAATAAACGTGTGTAGGATATGGTTTCTATGCTGATAAATCCCTTCTGCTTGCTATAATATAATATTTGGACATTCTATATTTTGCATGTTAATTAACTTACTTTTTATATTTAAAAAAAATTGCTTTTCCTTAAATATTTTCAGTAATTTTTTAAAATATTGATTCCTAATATGATAGGTACTCATTTCTTATATAATAAATAACATTTTTTTTTTCATAACGATTTTGTTTTAATCACAAACATTGACTAATCCTAACCAATAACATCACTGAGGACCAAGTGTATTTTCAGCAGCCCAATTATACAGGCAGATGAAATGAACGTGTTTAGCATGACACCATTTATGATATCACACCTTTCCAAATGTAGACAAAACACATTTTCTGTCTCAGAAAAATACACTTTTCTATTAAAAATATCCAAAACCATTTATATTTATTTCTTAGAAAAATTACAAGTATGCATTTTTTTATAATATTCAGACTACTTTTCTCATCTTGGATGTTATTCTTACAATGTTTCGGCTGATGTAATCTCCGACCTTCCTCAGGTGTGTCTTGTCTAACCTAAGAATCTGTATGGAATTTCGAATAGAGTAGACTGCTCTTGTTCAGTCAGCCATGACCAGATAAAAGTCTTAAGTCGTGGCTCGGAAATCTCCTACAGGTAATACTAAGAATTACTTAAGACTTCTACCTGGTTATGGCTGACGGAATGAGAGCAGTCTACCCCCGTGGATAACATATAAGGTTCTGTAAAGATTCTCAAGTTAAACAAAACGCACCTGGAGGTTAGAGGTTACATCGGCTGAAACATTATAAAAATAATATCCAAGATGAGGACAGTAGTCCAACTAATACAAATTATCAATCCTCATTTCAAAAATTCCGAAACATATTTTATCGTATATCGAAAAAGTTAAAAAGTACAAAATGAATCGATTTTTGTTTCATCTTAATATTCAAATTAATTTACCAATAATTTATTGCCCCGAAAATGGGGGATTGATATTGTACAAATATTTATTTTTACTCAAAAATATATTTTTTCTTAAACAGTAGTAACAGTCAGAAACTATTAAAAGAAATGTGCAAATTAATTTACCAAGAAATTACACATTTTATTTTTATCGGTCAATGAATTTATTTCTGCTGGTATTATTATTTTTTTTTTTAATTGTTTAAAAAAAATCTTTTAATAGCAAAGATAAATTACTCGGAAACATTTCTCTGTATTATTTTTTGATAATTTTGTGTAAAAAATAGCGAGACGCATTTTGTCTAAATTGACTTTAGTTTTTAAATATATATTTTGTAAGATATTGAGACAAAGCTGAACTTCAGAATTAAGAGCAAGCACACAGTTCTCATTTCATGATTTGATTGACTGTATGTTTACACTTCAGAACTGAATGCTACCTATGATGAGAAAGAGGGTAATGCCTCATTTCTATTTTTTGTGTGACATCAGTAAAGAGTTCTAATAAAGGGAGATAACCTATAACTGACTTACAGATATAAATTGGGAGATGACATCAGTGAAATGGACACCTACATAAACTGACAACATAAAGTGCTAAGTTCAAATTCTGTCGGTTCCATGGCACCATTTTCACTATGCATGTTGGCAACCTTCATGTGGTCCCTCTTGTGAGTACCTGATTTTAGAAAGAATTGGGGAAACTAATGCCAACAACAGAATTGAGCCAGCCAGAAATTTATATGTATTTACGTTTTACAGATATAAATTGTTTTGGATGGTTTTGATGAATAAAACATTTTATTCTGAGACGGTCAATTTTAAAATCGTGTTTTGTTTACGTTTTGCAACATTTTGGCCTTCAAATGATGCCAGATATGATGCCATGCTAAAACCCTTCCTTTCAGCTGATAGCATAATTGAGTTGCTAAAACTATGCTAAGCCCCAATCCTTTATACTTATTCTTTAGTTGTAATGACTGTTTAAGTCTACTTAAATTTGCTGCTGTAGGCAAAACACTTTAGTTCTAAATAAAATAAATATTTTTTCAAATATTTCCTTTGAACAGACATTCAACTTTGCCAGGAGATTAAAAATTCTAACCACTATAAGTTTTAAAAATCTTGTTAATCAGTTTATCTTGGCCTTTTGGTCGGGATCAAAGTGTAGTATTTGTTCCGATGGATACTGCACCCCATGGTCCAGTATTGTCTTGGCCTTCGGGGCTTGATTAACGCCGGTCTATGGGTTTGTCCTGTGCAGTTCTAGGAGGTCCACCCTCCCAGGCTTTGCCTCCCCTCTTTGGGGAGAAGTAAGTTTATTGCTTAATGCCGACGGGGGCTGCCCAGGCATTTTTTGTAGGCCAGTGCTCACCTTCTCGGGCGCTGGCTTTTCAAATCCCACTTTCCGACCTTGTGTCACATCTTACCGCTGTGGGAGGTAGATAAATGACTTGTTAATCAGTTTATAAATCTATAATATAATATCTTTTAAAACCCGTGCCAGTCACATAACATCCTCTTGAATGAGGGCTGCTGCTGATGCTGGTGATATAACCATTTGGTCATGGTTTAAATTAGTGGTGGAGCCTTGACTTATGATGTGACAGAAAATGTCCCTTGACCAGATCTATAGTGAAAATACACATAATAATGCAAGGTTCTGGTAGGAGTGTTCAGACCCCTGTGGAGATGGTCAATCTAGAAGCAACTCTTAGTTAAGGAAAAATAGTTACCAATAACAGTTGTAAATGAGTCATAGTTTAATGTGACCATACCAAAATCTAAACTGGGTTGTATCCGGTTTTTACCAATGGCTACAATTGTTTGCAAATGAGAGAGATTAGATTTATAACAGAAACAAAAAAGTTGGTCGTCACAAATAGTGCTCTTCGGTGTCTGAAAGAAAAACAAAGATAGCATGTAAGGCTGGACTTACGCTAACGAGTTGTTTTTTTTTTCGTCTTATCACAACGCCTTTCCTCAACTATCATGAAAGAATTGATCAATCTATAAGAGTCGTTCACTCTTTTTTTTTTCTCATACACTCGGGCATCAGTGGCGGAATAATAGTTCTATAATTGTATTTGTTGTGATGACGTATCTTTTGAGCGACTGGTTGGAGTTAAACTGTGGACTCACGTAAGCATCCACGTCATAAGCTGAATCACTTAATCTCAATTTTTTTCCATAAAATCTTATTCTTCTGGAAGACAAATGGTTTGTATGAGCTAGTTAGTGTTCCTCTAACTTACTAAGTGTATCCTGTGTTCAATCCTTACTGATGCTGTCTGTGAATTTCATTTATTGTTTCTTTAAGTTATTTTTATAACCTCGTAATTTAGGTTATAATAAATAATAACTTGTAAATAAAATGGATGAACTATCAAGATAAACATTTAACAGATTTATTAAAACTGAACACAGAATGAATTAATGAGTTAATTTGCTGCTGAACGCGAATTGACATATTAACAGTCTGAGATCGTGATCTTTGTTTATCTTCTCTCTGGACAGGACTCCATTTACAAGGGCGATAACTCTTAACTCCCGAATTGGTTCAAGGGACGTAATTCGTTTTCGTTAGTTGTCCTAACAGTTATCTAGGGCGAAAGTTATCTTCTTTTGGAAGAAATTATTTTCATGGTCAGTTATTCCCTTTTGATTTTAGATCTCCAAATCTAGTGAACACAAGATCTCATGGCAACTCTCGTATCAACATGTGGTCGAGAATTAGGGTCAGAATTCTTATACATTGTTCCCATACAATAAAATGCACAAGTTATTAATGTAAAAAGAATATGCATACAATTACTTTTTTTTTTCGTAGCATCTTTTCTGTTAGGGGAAATGCCCTCGAGGCGATGTTGATGGTGGCACGTCTAACCAGCAAATAAGGAAAAATTTTGGCCTTAATTCTCGATCACGTGTTTGTACAAGAGTTGCTATGAGATCTTGTGTCCACTCTGGCCTGGAAAATAATTTCTTCCAAAGGGAGAGAACTCTGGTTCTACAACTATGTTAGAATAACAAACAATTTAAGCAATACTAATGCATTGATTATGAAATGTATCTATATAAAATTAGGTATGTTTTGTTATGGTTATATAGTTGAGTTTAAATAATGGTTAAATATAAAATAAAATAACATCTGTTTAGGAAATTTGTTGAATAAACAATTGTTTTGACCTAATTAAAAAAAAAAATTCACTGAGGGTAAATCAAGCAAACAAGTCAGAAAATTGATTCTCTGTCTCCATTATTTTCAAATGTTTTACTTTAAAAACTGAAAAAGACAATAGTTAATAAATAAAATATTTATATTTGTAAAAATCTCAAAAATTGTAAATATAATTTTTACTGAATCATTCTATCATTTATGTGTTAGCTGTTATATTTTGAACAAACACTTATTGCTCTGTAGCAGATCAGATTTATGTAAAGATTTTAGATGTATACATTTTGTTTTTATTGTTGTTCTGTTTTCTTACATGCTGCACAAATATTTTGCCAGATGAGAAAATATTAAAACTAAAGGCTTTGGAAAATGCTGAAGGTAAGTCAATTTACCTATTAAGTTTGCTATTATTTGGATTATTTGGACTACTATTCTCATCTTGGTTGTTATTTTCACAACGTTTTGACCTCCAACTTTCTTCACATGCATCATTTCAAACTCTGGAATCTATACAGAATTTCAAACTGAAATTTAATCCACGGGGGTAGATTGTTCTCATTCTGTCAGCCATGACTGGGTTGAAGTTTTAGTTATCGCTTGTTGTAAAGATTGAACTTTTACCCTTCAGAAGACTGTTACTTAGAACTGTGTTAATTAATGCCTTTAACTGTTGCGCAACGGGTTCATGTCGACAATTTTACCCCCCCCCCTCCCTCCATGGATTAAATAAAGGGTTCAGTTCAAAATTCCGTATATATTCCCGAGTTTGACATAAAGAGCCCCAAGTTTGAAAAGATGAAGAAAGTCAAAGATTACATCAACAATCCAAATTATCAATCCTCTTCTAAAAAATTCCGAAATTATTATTATTTTTTGTTATACCGTTTCTTGTTTTAGGACTTATAATAAATAGAATTTTTTACGATTTTAATGTAAACCAGTTTTATTAATGATGTCATAAGATTTCATAGACCAGTATCAATAGAATGGTTCTGGCTTGACGTCAGTGAAGATTTCTAATAAAGGGAGATAACTTATAACTGCCTATTACAATTTTGACATTTATTCAAACATTAGCTTGACTACCTGGCATTGCCCGGGAGCATGAACAACAAAATGAAAAAGTTAAAGTGTGTGTAACATCTTTCTTTAGAAAAATTCTACCTCTCTATTCCCCTCCCTGTCTCTATCAAAAGTACCATTTCACACCAACGGTCAAGGGGGGGGGGGGGGTCACCCTAAACTAATTTTGTTCCTTTTGACCCAGAAAAGAATAAATATCAGTAAAAAAAATGTATCCATATTCTGTCTGAGGCAGTGCTGAATAAGAATGAGTGTCATGTGTAGTTTCTGACTTTTAGGTGGACACACACAAACAGTCAACAGCCTTTTATATAATAGACTAGAAAATAAATGCTCCCTGTCCATCGCATTTTTTGCTAAGAATTGAAAGTTTATGACTATGCCTTTGGTGTACAAAAGAATCGAAAGTTTACGACCACGCCTCTGGTGTACAAAAGAATTGAAAGTTTACGACCACGCCTCTGGTGTACAAACGATTTGAAGTTTATGGACGCGCCTCTGGTGTACAAAACAATAGAAAGTTTACCTACACAATTAAATAACTACAGACGCACCTCTGGTGTACAAAAGAATCATAGTTTATCGAAAGTTGCCAGATGTGCCTCTGTGTACAAAAGAATTGAAAGTTTACCTACAGAATTAAATAAGCATAAACCGAAATAAAAATAAATAATCACAATGTCCTCCTCCCCCCACTTCCCTCTCACAATGATGTCATTTCGGAAAGAATGTGTCTGCAGTTTTCCAAATTACTTTCAAGTCTTTAAAAAATAAATTAGAATTTCATTTCGGGATCAAATATACAATTTAAGACTAATTAATAAATTTCATCCAAAATGTGTGCAAAAAGCAAACGAAATAAGCAAACAAACACCCCCTCCCCCCACCCACCCCCAAAAAGGTAGAAGTTCATACCTGGGAGCATGACATAATATTTAGTACACTACTCCTATATAAAAAAGGTAATCCTGGGAGAATGGTATCGTGAGAAAGGTATCGTGAGAAATGAATGTATATTATAATGCCCCCTCCCCCGAAAAGTAGAGATAATGCATCATGATGAATGAAAATGTACTGCACAGAATTAATAGACCGGATTAAATCGACTTATTTTTAATGAAAAAGTAGGAGTTAATGCCTGGGAGCATAATACCATGACAATGAAAGTTGACGTACGCGCCTCTGGTTTAAGCATAAACCAAAATAAAAATAAACAATGACGTCATTTTGGAAGAATGAGTGCAGTTTTCCAAATTAATACATTGAAGTTTTCATGTAATTATCTCCCTTGAAACAGAAAGTCTAATTATGCTTTAAAAATTCGATAGTTTTTTAATAAAATGTCTTTAATTAATTGTATTAATGATTTTTGTTAATGTTACTATTGAGGAAAATATGATAAATACATATGGAAATTTTACAATACCAGTTATAAATGTATATTTCCGAATATTAATTTATTAGATCTTTAAAACAAATGAATTATGTAAATTCGAAAAAAACGCATGTTGTTTGGCCCAATTTTGTATATACGACATGCCAGACTAATATATCAGTAATGCGATTAAGGCGCGTTCTTGGCCTTTTGGCTAAGATCAAAGTGTAGTATCTATTCCGATGGATACTGCACTCCATACTGGTATTATCCGGGTCTGGATTTATGCCAGTCAATGGGTCTGTCCTGTGCAGATCTGGGAAGTAACGCTCCCAGGCTTTGCCTCCCCTCTCTTGGGAGGATTAAGTTTAATACTTAATGTCTGAGGCACTCTGCCCAGGCAATTTTTTAAGACAGCACTCCTCCTCTGGAGTGCATACCCACTTTCCGACCTTGTGTCATATTCTACTGTGTGGCACGTAGATAAATACGAACATACTAAAGACATGAAGGTTCTTGTTTGAATCGCAGTCTTCTCGTCAAATTTGTTTATTTATTATTTAATCTGATATAAGTAGTTAGGAGTTTCCCCAATGTAATTCTTACGGTTACAAAAATTCTCGGCAGCGGACAGAGAGAAATCCTGACATTGTGACAGAGAATGTGCTCATTTATATTATAAGTAGATTAACTGAAAACTAATAGAAATATGAATATTAACGCTGATAAGAACACCAATATAAATATCTATTCAAACGAACATTTATTTAAATTACATATTTAAATATTTTTGTCCAATATGACTTACTCTAACATTTCTCAGCCTTCAGACTGGGATAAAGGTGTGGTATTTATTCTGTCCTCGCTCAGTAAGAGAGATATCCTTCTAGACTGAGACAATTTAAATTTTGTCCCTTTTTGAGGAGCTGGATTTCCCCCAAAAAATTAAAAAAACGACCTTGTGTCTAACTCTGCCCTCATGGGGAGGCACGTAAATAGGAACTTACTCAAACATTTTTGTTTTAAAATCAATCATGAAATAAATGTTTATTTCTAAAATGATGTCTAATAAATTTCTCTTGGTTTTCAGCTGTGAGTTCCGGAAAAGTTCAGTTAAATGGACATGGTGGAATTGCAACAAAGGAAGAAGGAAATGGCGGCTTTACACTTGAAGATGAAGACGAGCCTTACGGAAAACTGAAACTGGGATCCGCTGAAATGAAACTTAGTTTCAACATTGATAAAATGGCATCGGAACGCGCAAACGTAAAAACAGAAAAAACTGGGGCGATAAATCAAGCGCAAGAAAATTTATCAAAGGATGAAAGCATTGGTAATGCTAACAGTGACACACTTGGAAAAAACCCAAACAATGTTTGTGATTCCGTAGCTAACACTGAGAAAAATGCTCTTGAAATTCCCACCAAATCCGATTTACTGACTGAAGATGACACATTGTCAAACACCGCATTGAATTCCTCAGAAAGCAACTGCTATTCAGCTCTTCCAGAATCTTGTTCCTCATATTTGTCGGCTGGAATGCCAAATGGAGACTACCAACCAATCATAGCCTTAGCTTCAAAAGGAGACAAGACTTCAGAAACTTCAAAACATCTAACGCTCTTTGAAAGTGATATGGCTTCAAAAGAAGTTTCTATTTCAGTTGACCAATCAATGGCGGATTAGTGTGCATTGCATCCGAACAGAAAAAAGTAGTAATCAATTCTGAGAAGTCCAATGGAAAATGGAAAAAAGAAAGAAAAGTAAGGCTAAGAAATCAAAAATGACTGATTAAATATGCATTTATAAACTAACAGCTGTACCCGAGTGTCAAATATGTTGAACACACACACATTATATATATATATAGGAAATATTATAGATAGAGCATTAATTAAGAAAATATTGAAATGATAAAAAAATAAAATTTGACAGTTTAAGAGTTTATTAAATTATCAGGTTTTCAAGCAAGGGATATAATAAACTGACCATGGATTTTCAAAGAATTGCTCTTCTCTTCAGAAGGAAATAAATCAATAAAATTACTAAATATTTGTAAGCAATATTTTTTTTTATTTTTGAGAAGAGCAATTCTTTGAAAATCCATGTATTAAAGGTCAGTTTATTATATTCCTGGCTTGAACACCTGGTGATCTAATGAACGTGTAAACTTTAAAATTTTATTTTTTTAATCATTTCAATATTGATGCTCTATCTACAATATCGAGCATCTCCTTATGATATATCTAAGATAAGATATTTATATTATCCAAATATATATATATATATTATAGTATATATATATATATTATAGTAGCATGGCAAGTAAGCTACATAGAAACGTTTCAGGAATGAAACATGAACGTTTGTGTAGCTTACTTGCTATAAATATATTTTTATACTATTACTAATCTCTACTCACATATTGAGCAGTGTTTAAGTAAATACTGAAAATATGCATATAATATATTACTTTATAATATTACATGTATATGCATGAAATATATATATTACTAAGAGAGAGATATATTAAAGAGTTCTATGAGGCGGTTTCTTTTTTGTTTCAATTTTCTAGAATAATCCATTTGGTATTCCGATCAAATTGGTATATAAAAGTTGCATATTTTTCTTGTTCCATAGTTTTTCTTAGAGTACTTTCGATTTGATTGCTAAAATCATCATAAGAGGTGGGGAAAAGTAGTTTTGGTGTTTTTTTTTTTCCATCTATTTTCTTTTAGTGTTTAACGGCTAGGTTAATCATGGAGTGTTTTCATCTATTTACTTTTAGTTTTTAATAGCTAGTATTTACTAACGTGTAAAACGGGCGTCTATAGTGAGATGTTGCATGTGAATGTGATAACGTGAAAATATGCTTACAGAATTCAAAGATATAATGTCTAATAATTTGTTAGTGTTAATTACTAAGCTAGACACTTTACAATTTTGTGATTGGTTTAGATTATAGATGGCTTCTAGAATTCTTAATCTTTTTATGTCGGTATCATAGTGTAGTGTTTTTGTGTTATTGTCTAAAATGGGTTTATATTCATAAGGAGCCAGTCATGTTTTTTTTTTAGGTGTTGAAAAATTGAGATAATGTTGGAAAGATGCATGCTAAGTCTACGCAAAGAGTGTTGTAGTATAACCGATGTAAATGTTTTTTTTATTGTCGGAGATACATTCTTTCAAAGGGCATTGAAACTGATATATAACATTTTTTTTTTTTTTTACATAAAACATCTCATCACTACAGACGCTGGTTTTACAGTTAAAAAAACTATAGAACAAGTAAAATACAGAACTGTTGATACCAATTTGATCAGAATACCAAAGAAACATTTCTATGAAAAAGGGGCTGTAGAGATCGTCCCGTACTAGATTACAATTAGATTACTTTCATTATTTCCATGTTTCATGCTTATCCTCATCATGTTCCGACTTTTGTACTCACTCCTGGTACATTTTGCCGTAATTGGTGACCAAGGCATGGAAATCAGAATGAGAACAATCTATCCCTATAGATTGAAAAATATTTAGTTAAAAATTCCCAGAAAGTTAAACTCTAAAGGCATCTAAAAAGGCTGAAGAGTACAAAAATGTGAATATAACAACCACAATAAGGATTATAATCTGAAATAATAAAATAGTAATAAAACCTCATCTCAGAAATATCAACAGAATACGATTCATCTTTTAAAGATCGTTTAATATTATGTTTTCTTTTTACGACAGTTTTTATGATACTACTAGCAGGGACACCCGACGTCGCTCGGGATTGAATGAGGATTACAACTACGTTTTCACTGTATTCATAACACCACATTACTTTCTTTGTTTTTACTGCCCCCCCCCCCCCCCCTCCCGTTTCGCCCCCTAATATAGTTGGAAGAAGCGAAAATGTTGGAAAACTCTGAATCTTTTACATATGGTTTAAATTTCATTCAAATCAGATATACTTATTTGAAGTTTTAAGGGGATTCTGTCTCCATGGGTCACTTAGGTGTGGGGGGGGGGGGATATTCAGCACAGAGGGTAACGTATAGATTCAAGGCCATTTCCATTGTCTTCCCCAGAAAATTTTATACATATGATATAAATTTCATAAAAAATATGATATATTTGAAGTTTAAAGGAAGTTATGCCCTCATAGCCCCATGAGGGGTGCACTTAGAGATTTGGGAACACTTCCATTGTCTTCTCTAAATTTTACATATCAATACACTTTTAGATTTTATGTAGATTCTCTAACCTATAGAGATTTTCAATAGGATAAACGCAGTAGATAGGCAATGATAATTTTAATGTATTTTATCAATAGTGTAAAACTTTATATAAAAATAACATTTTTTGTAATTAGAAAAAAGAAAAAATTTGTGGAAAAAATATTTTAATCACAAATTTTCTTTTAGCTTTTCAGGTTATATCATGTTAAGATACGAGTTTTTAAGTTAAACCTGGTTAATGTTTAGTATTCCTAAATGGTCACCCATCTATGGACGAGGGGGGGGCACTCTTGTGGCTGTGATGTCACCATTGAAAGGCCCAAATTCTTTGTTTTATTTCAACTAGACTTCAGACATCTCAAGCACCTGTAAGACCCCATTTTGGGTACATATTAATATCCGTTTGGTGCCATGGTTCACAAAATGTTTTCCTTGGTCAGAGTTTAATAAATAACTGAACTGTAAATTATTGTTGTGTTGTCTTTTACAATGGTGTTAGTCTGTGACGTGGTGAGCAAACGTATCATCACGTAAATAATAATAATAATGTCTTAACGTCATTGAGCAGGTGAGAGAAGGAAGAGATGCTATGCTGTGTTTGTGTTTGCTTGGTTGTTTCCTTTAGAGGCTTGACTCAACAGAACTGTAGTAGGAGGGGGGAGAAGCCAAGAGTGTGGTGGTGTGAGAAGGGAAGAGGAGTGAAGGAAAATTGGAAGCAGCAGACGACATTTAGTTTTGACGCAGGATGTTTTGGACAGTTTGAATTTTGGGATTGTAATGTTGTGGAAGAGAGATCGGAGAAAACGATGATTTAAGAAGAAGCACAAAAGTTAATAAAAAGTTTTGAAGCATTATGTCGTGATGAAAGATACAGAGAAAGAAAAAGATATGATTGAGTATTGATTTACTCCTCTCCAGGAGTTAGGCACAAGGCCAGTTTTTATCTTACTCCCACAAGTAAGATGTGACCCAAGGTCGGGTCGGGAAAGTGGGGTTTAAAAAGTGTCCAGGGCAGCCCCGTTGGCATTCCCCGGTAGGGGCGCCTCAGGCAGTAAGCAATAAACTTACTCCTCCCCAAAGAGGGGAGGCGAGACCTCCTAGAACTGCACAGGACAGACCCATAGACCGGCGTAAATCAAGCCCTGAAGGCCAAGACAATACCAGTCTATGGGGTGAAGTATCCATCGGAACAGATACTACACTTTGATCTTAGCCAAAAAGTCCAAGGGAAGACATTGTGTCCTGTCAGGTGAAGAGATATGTAAACATAAGTGAATATTGGCTTTGAACTGTTGATAAATGTAAATGTGTTACGGACGATGTTCGAATGCCGTGAAAAGAAAAACCTTTGATTCTTATTTTCATTGAATTCTATTCCTGTTGCATTTTAGCATTAAATTGCTTATTATACTATAGCTATGTGTTCGTATAACTTTCACCAATTACCTTATCTCGTGGGTTTTACTGTAGACATCATTACAGAATTCAGGGAACATACAGGGGACAAAGTTTGTATACTAAGTGACAGACTAGTGTCTTGTCATAAAAGTGGTGCAGGCTATTCGTTCTGCTTAACGCTGTAAATGAGCCTTTGTGCATAGAAAAGAGTTTTGTTCTAAAAAAAAAAAAAAAAAAAATTTTTTTTTACAATATATTGAATTTTAGCAATTTGTATATATACTAAAAAAAATCTTTTTTACAATATATTGAATTTTATCAATTTGTATATATACTAAAAAAATCTGTTTTACAATATATTGAATTTTATCAATTTGTATATATTGTAAAAATAATTTTTTTTACAATATATTGAATTTGATCAATTTGTATATAAAGCCTTGGTCTCAAATTTGGAGGATGATGTAAAATAAGAAAGCCATGAAAGAAGAATCAACAATGCAACATGGATTATGACGCAACAGATAAGAGCACTGATTAACAATCACTTCTAAGTAATAGTCTTCTGGAGTTTTTAAGGTTCAATCCTTACTACAGGCAATAACAACCAAGAATAACTTAACACTTCTACCCGATCATGACTGATGAAACAAGAACAATTGACCCAAGTGGATTAAATAAAGGGTTCGTTTCAAAATTCCGTATAGTTTCCCCCAGGTTCGCCATAATGATTCCCAATTCCGAAAAGTGCACCTGAAGAAGGTCGGAGGTTACATCGACCGAAATGTTGTGAAAATAACAACCAAGATAAGAAACTATGCAATAGTATGAAATACCTTGTGAATGACAAAAAAAATTTAATTCAGATAAAACCTTTTTCAATCTTTGGATTGCATGCAATTGATTCTTATCTGAACTGGAAATATTTTAATATTTCATTTTTTTTTTTTTTTTTGTTACTACTGTTTTATTTTCATATTAAGTTGGAAAGAAAGTCTTTTTTTTTTTTCTTGACGTTGATCATTTTAGAATTACTTTTTGTTATTTACATGTTTCTAACTGTTGTCCTAATCTTCGATGGCTCCTTGGCTTGTCAGTATAATTTTACCTCATTTACTTTGAATCTCATGTATATCAAAGTTAAGGAAAGATTCCATGCACAAAAAAAAGATAAATGCGATGATAGGAGAAACGTGAATGACTTACCTCGTTGTCTGACTTGGAAGATATCTGGTTAAAGAAACATGGCCGTTAAAAGAAACCAATCTCATGATCAAGAGATCTCGTAAGATGAAGTTGTGCCATATACTTTCTGCTAGTCAATAAATAGTACATTACCAAAGGAAAGACAATTTCGACTGATTTCGGCAGAGGAATATTAAGGAAGTGTCACTAATCTTGTGGCATATGGCATATAAACTTGGGGGAGGGAGGGAAGTGCGTTTTTTTTTTTAGCGGTGGCAAGTTTGACTGCTATTCTTGGTGTGGGAGTCCCCTTTGTCTGCAGAAGATGCTTAGATGTTTCTTTTAATCTCTTACAAGCTATTTCAAACTGATTGTACAGGTTCTACTTGAAGTTGATACTAGACTTTGAATTGTTCTCCTTCTAGCCCTAACGAGGGCAGAGTTAAACACAAGGTCGGTTTTTGATGTAGGGAAAATCCAGCTCCTTCAAAAATTAGGCACTTTGGATTGGGACAAAAATTAAAATTGCCTCAGTCTAAAAGGATTTCTTCTTCACTGACCAAGAACAGAAATGATAAAGTGTAGTATCAAAACAGTCAAAGAGCGCATCTGCAACAAATAAACCAACCACTTATATCCTTTCGATGTTTGTGGTGACGGTGCAGAAAGGCCAAGGGATAAGCGGCCATGACTAGCGAGTGCCCGCTGTAGAGAAGCAGTGGCTGCATGCAGACGCAAACCTAGAACCGTTTGAGGTGAGTCATAATTATGCAAAATAGGTGCTGTTGGCAGTCCAAGATCGCTGGATAAAAGGAGATTTTTTTGTTTTGGATGTCATGTCATTTGCGTGTATTCTGAACGGGTATTGTTTATATCCTGATTGTGTTGGTGATATTTCGAATCGTGTTGCTGACGTAAGCTGAAAGGTGAACTACTGTTACTGCTAATGAGAAGAGAAAGCGTCTCAGGTTTTCGGTGGAGATAGGAAAGGGAGAACTGCTATTGCTGCTGATATTAACAGCGAACGTTGCAACTGCTGTTGGTGGTGAAGGGAGAAATAATTCGACACCCGTTTGAATATCCAGAGCTCTAAATAATTTATGCGACTGAAATAGGAATTGGTTGACCAAATCCATCTTTCAAGCTTGTTAGGAGAGACTCTACTTATCAACAGCTCGGAGTTGTGGTAAACTTAAACAATATAAGACATGGTCTTCGAGATGGACTTCTTTCTTGTTGGTCACTGATTTCATCTCGATGAAACGATCGATGTCTTTCAGTGCTGTTTGGCAGTTTCAATACGCATATACGGAGATGCACCTTTTTGGCAGGATGACCGCATGATGTCAGTTGGTTCTTGTGAGCATCATCTATGATTGACGAACTAGAGACTGACCAGTTGGTGGTCCAAACCTGAAACATTCTCAAGGAAATGGAGATAGTTATCGCAAGAATGAGCAGAGCAATATCCCACCCAGAAGGAAGAACTGGGAGCGATTCCCTGCTGTCAACAGGCGTGAAGACCCATATGATACAACTGTGGTGGTTCAAACCATTTTTCAGTGAGTGGTAAGAGAAGTTTGAATCAGAGAACACAAGGAAAACTATATTGTTGTCACTGTAAGGAGATCCAAAAATAAGGTATTCTCGCCAGACTTCCCAGACACTGAATACAAATCAGCGTGAACTGCTGCTGATTATGGAGAAAATGAACGTGTGGATTGTTATGACAATCGATAATGCATTCTAAGCATGTTGTGGAGTAGATGTTGTTACAATGCATACAGTAAAGCGGTTGACCGTCTGGTAGTGCAGAAAAAGCCTCTTGACTATGACCTACCGATTGGAATTAATGTCTAGACTTCGTATTTTAGACATTGAGTGCATAATTAGAAAGAGAAGACTGCGATGGTACGGGCATGTTCAACGATCTGATGGAGCCATCAAGCATGTTTTGAAACTATCTGCGGATGGTCGCCGCGAACCTGGCAGACCCAAAGACGACATTACTGCCTGGAGCCTGGATAATTTTGACTCCGATAAACAGACCCCCGCTGGAAATCTGGTGTGAGATCAGCCATGCATGCAACAAGCCAGTCAACTGGAAGGAGAACCACTAACAGGGAGGATGTCTATCTATGCATGATAATAAAAAAGAACCACTAGTCAGCCAGCAATAATAGCACTAGCATCTGTTAAGATTGTTAGAATTGTTCAGACATTACATGAACAACCATTTTTAAAAATCCAAACTGAAACGAAAGTAAAGGGACAATCATTACAGGCATGTGAGCAGCCAATGGCAAAACAAAAAGCTGAAATCGAGATGATTTCCAAATCTGTGGGGCACGGCCCCCCTGTGTGTGCACGCGCGTAAAGATGGAAGCACAAAAAAAACTTCACATCAGTTTCAAATATAAAAGTCAAAATTAAAAGACACTGAGTGCTTATGTGAGGGGAAGGAACAGGAAGTCATTCTTTGATGAAACAAAAGTCATCTAACCTCCCTACTTCTTCATGAATTGCTTGAAGTTTTAGCTTTCACAGCAAAATTAATATTTTCAGAGAGAACTGTTATAAGAGGGAAAAAAATCAGCCTTTTCTTATTTAAAAAAAAAACAAAAAAAAACAAAACATTTCTATCAAAAAGCTGAAAACTAACATCTATGAAAGGCTATTTAAAAGGAAATCCGTTTTTTCTAGATTAAAAAAAAAAAAGCAGAGAACTCACATCCCTGCCATTGATATAGCAATATTAGATAATTCAAACTTCTATATTGCTAGGTTCTTTTAAAGATTACAGATTAGAACCATTATAACTGTTACTTTGTAACCATGCACATTGCTGCATGTTTAGTCGGGTGCATAGATGCATGTTACGGACAAAGAGAGGAGACCACCCAAAATTTGGTTTCTCCTTTTGGAAAAGTAATTACTTTTTAAAAGGCGATGTTCCATGCTGAGATTGTGACCCACTTGAAATTCTACAGAGGTTATAACCACTTCTACTGATAAAATCTGACAGACCAAGGAGTTTATGTCCAGTGATTAAACAGCTGATAATTCTCAAGTGGTCTCTGTGTGATCAAAACATGACTGTAATTTGATGTCATATATATATATATATATATGGTCACCCATTTTGTACTGGCCAGGCTCAATGTCGCTTAACTTCGGTGATCTAACGGGAACCAGTATGTGAACGTGATTATACAGTATTTGGAAATATTAGGCACTGTATATCATCTAGCCTAACCGGGATATACATGCTGACTGGGGACTGCATGTATTCCCCATAAAACTTCCACTTTCAGTGGGAGGTAGGATGCCCGACGCTGTGCGAATACAAAAAAAAAAAAAAAAAAAGATATTACCAGTAATTCGATATATATATATATATATTTAGAGATTTTTTTTTTCTCAATGTAAGCAGTGTAAATTTGAATAGGAATCTCTAAGTTTTAAAAGCGAGAACAACCCAAATATTTATTTTTTTTTAAAATTCTATTTATTCAAAATAAACTTAGTTTCGACGATATAACGTCATCTTTAAGCATAGAAACAGTTTGTGCTTATTTCTTTTTCCTTCCTCGTGGCATGATGTCACTAGAAAAGCAAAGTCTGTATGAGGAAGAAAAAGAAAAACACAAACTGTTTCTATGCCTGAAGATAACGTTATATCGTTGAAACTAGGTTGATTTTAAATAAATAAAGTACCAAAAAGCTGAGAACTCACATCTATGAAAGGCTATTTAAAAGGAAATTCATTTTTTTTAATTTAAAAAAAAAAAAGCAAAGAACTCACATCTCTGCCATTAATATAGCAATATTAGATAACTCAAACTTCTATATTGCTAGGTTGACAAAGTTGTTTTACAACGAAAGCTTGAAAAAAAAAAAAAAAAAAAAAAAAAATTGTACCATGTGTTGATTTTCAAAAATATTTCACTTAAATAAATATTTATTTAAAAAAAATATATTTCTGCTTCTAAAACTTAGAGGATATATATATATATATATATAGGGGTCTGAGCAAAACAGAAAAAAGAGGATTTGGTGTTTAAGTCAGCTGGCAAGCAGGCTGTGGACCCTGTTCATCGAGAGCTGTTCTGATTTGGTCAGGCTCAGAATTCTGATTGTAAGTCGTTTGGTAGAGAAACCAAGTGTCATTTTAAAACTTTTAAAATAAAACATTGTCATTTGTTTTAAACTTGAGTTGTATTTTCCCTTCAAACAAAATCACTTTTCTTACAGCAATGACCGAGCCCGTTCCCAAATCAGCATTGAACGAGCCGTATACTTTTAAAGTGTGGAAACTGATTGCAAAATTTATTATCTCTGAATTTGTTATCATTAAATTGACTTAGCAAAATATGAAAAACAAAATGGTGACAAGCAGCCATTTTGATTCTCGTGTGACGAAAAACAGAGCTTTGAACAAAATCTAATTTTGAAATAAAAAAAACTTAAAAACCGTCTCAGAAAGTTAAAACTATACAGGTCGGTAGAAAATTAAATTTTAATGTGTTTGGTTAAAGTTATTTGTTCTCTCTGTGAAGAGAGAAACCGAAACATGTATGCACATATGTAACCAATAATGTTTGCATGAATAAAAATTTATACTTAAGAACAGCTCTACTTGTTATTGAGCACTTTTTATAAACACGGGAGTTTCAATGGATTTACACCTACAGAAATGAATACAATACGTATATATATATATTAATTTATTGGCTGTTAACTATACTGCAAGATTACAGAATATTCTTGTGCATTTTGTGAAAGTTACACTTTTCCTGGTGACATCAGGTGATGTTTGAACATGGTTAAGAAACGAAAATGAAATTTTTTCATATAACTCCTCCCTAATATTCTTTTTAATAAATCAACATCTTTATAATCAGGTTTAGAGTAGATAAACAAGATTGTATGAACAGTAGGAAAAATAAAAGAAAGAAAAGTTGCATATTTTGGTAATTCAAATAAAATAATATTAAAAAAATATTTCTCAGCTAATGAGAAGTGTTAAAAATATCTCCACCAAATCCTCTAAAAGGAAACCATTAATGATTTAGCCCTAACTTGCTGGGATCTGATCTCTACCCAAATCATCAGCAGTTCAGTCCTGTATCAACAAATTGCCACCACCTCAAAATATGATGCATAGCAGTTTAAACAATGTACACACTATCCACATGAAATAGGCACTACCTAAAACAACTTGTGGGAGAAAATACACACGTAGTTGTTCATACTCACACAACAGCAAGAGCTTAACATGTGCTGAAAATATTTCAACCTAAATATTTCTGTATTCACTTCACTATGATACAAACCCTTCATACCTTCTGATGTTTGATAAATAATAACATATATAATTTATTTGTATACACAACATTAATTTATTTATGTTTTGGTATTTTTGAGACGAGGATGGATAATTTGGATTATTCAAACTACTGTTCCCATCTTTGATGTTATTCTCGCAATGTTTCGGTCGATGTAACCTCCGACCTTCTTCAGATGCATCTTGTTAAACTTGGGAATCTGTATGGAATTTTGAACGGAACCCTTTATTTAATCATCGGGAGTAGCTTGCTTTTGTTCTGTCAGCCATGACTGGGTAGAAGTCTTAAGTAATTCTCCTACCCGATCATGACTGACAGAACGAGAGTAAGCTACTCCTCTTGATTAAATAAAGGGTTTTGTTTGAACTTCCATAAAGATTCCTGAGTTCGATAAGTTGCACCTGAAGAAGGTCGGAAGTTACATTGTCTGAAACGTTGCAAGAATAACATCCAAGATGAAAACAGTAGTCTGAGTAATCCAAATAAATTTATTTGATTTGCGTTTATCAGTAGAGGATACTGATAGGCCTTCCCAGACAAAGCAAAACCTCTCGAAGAAAAACAATTTCATATCATGAGACTCCCACCTCCACACACACGCACTTTGTTTGCTTGGTGTTCTTTGGCTGGCATGTAGTGCCTCCTCCCCTTCCCATACATAAAATTTCACTAAATAATGATTTGATTTCATCGAATCACAGAATTCTGAATTTTACAAGTATTTTTTGGTGATCATCGGATGATCCCTAATGGTTAGCAGTAGAAACTTCATTGCAACGGCATTCACCCTGATCAGGTTGCGCCGACTACTTACCTGACCTACAGTACATCCTGAAACATGGCAACCCTGAGCAAGGTCACATGAGATGGCTAACCAATTGCAATTCCACTGTCGAAGGCCGATTATCTGTGAATCCTGAGAGCTTAGCGAAGTCTTCCACCAATATGCTTTCACCACAGACAGAGAGGATTACATCCCAAATTAATTATCCCTCTAGACAACGAGCTACATGTCTAAAACCTTGAAAGGCATGGAAGTAGAAACTTCCTTAACTTAAAAAAAGGGGGGGAAAAAACCTGCACGTGTCTAAATTTTTACAAATTTCTCTGCACGTGGTTCTAGGCCTTATACTGAAATAAACAATTTTGGACACCACGAATCAATATTTCAGAAGTATATTCACATCAAGACAAACCTTTGACTTTGTGATGGAACTTCCATTCCCAAATCGTGTCTGTCAGTGGAGGCTAGACTTTAAGTGTTCGTATATCCCAACCAATTAATGCATAACAAAGTCCTTGAATAATGTCTTGTGGCAACAGATTAGTCAGACATTATTTTGAACTAGCAGCTTATAATTTAATCTTGCATGATCTTCACGCCGATTACATCAGTTAAGAATGTTCTAGAATGATCAAGATGGTTTTTAAATCAATTGCATTTTACTCTCAAACTGTAATTAAATTGTTTTTCATGAGGACTATCAGGTATTTGATTCTTCTTCCTACTCCAACATTCCTTTGGTCAGTCTTGTATAAAAATAGTTTTAATTAATATCAACCTCGATTTCAAAGTTCATTAACTTTGGAAATTCTATAATCCCATTAAGATGAACATTGCATCAGATATTTTTTTTTTTTTTGTATTTACAGCGTTCATTCATTTGCAAATAGTTGCTTAGGAAATAAAATAAATGATTAAAATTTTAAGACATCACTGCTTTTAAATATGCAAACTGGAAAAAATTACAATTTCATCCAAATAAACTTGTAGCAATCTCTTTAGTTATGAGAATAAAATAAATAAAATAACAAAGATATAGAACAAGTATTATTATTGTCAGAATTTTCTTTTGGGTTTTCTAAAATTTGACACTCAATATAAAGCTATTAGCAGACAAGACTGCATAAACAATCCTGTTAAAAGTTTGCAATAAGTTGCCATCGAGACAGGGGGAGGGGGGGGAGAGAGCTTAATTTCAGCCGCTTCATCGACTCAAGTCGGAGAATTGTGCACGTTTTTCAGAGGCTTTACTTTCCGGCTCTTGATCTTTATCGTCAGTTTCTTCACGTTCTTTGTTCCAACTCTCCAGACCCTTTGGCAATGTCGTATCTTCACTGAGAGAACCTGCAGACAAATTGAATAAAAACATGCATTTTTTAAATCTGATGTATGAAATGAATTTTTGAAAGTGAAAAAGACAGAAAAGAAATGAGGCCATAACACTGATAACATTTTGTTACTATGATAATAGACATGGCATTAAGCAAGGCCATAACACTAATAAAAATGCATCCAGTTAGAAAAATGAATGAAAAATCTGATTTAAAATAAAATTATTACATTAAGCCTAATACTTAATTTTTTTAACAGCAGCTAAAGTGGGACCGACTGGTGGATGATAGTTATAGAGATGCAATTGGAACATCTAAAAAGACAGGAAAAGGAGAAAAAACCCCAAAAAAACCCAAGAACTTTAAAATGGTTACCTGTTCCAGCTACAAAGTCTTCATATGTGGTTTTCTCTGCAAACGGACGCGTTCCAAGTAGTGTAACCATATCATCTTTATCTACTTTTTCTTTTTCTAACAATAATTGTGCCACCTATACAAAGAAAAAAAAAAAATATTGATGCGAAAATTAATGAATGAATGAATTTTTTTATATACCATATATATATTAATGTATATAAAAAAATATTTATAAACACTTATATTTCTTCAAGTCATAAAAATAAGCTAAATTTCCGTTTATATTAAACTAATGGAAAACAAGTGAAGCAAGAGTTATCTCCCCCTGCGTTCACTGTAACTTAACCATTAATCACAATTTTTTGTTGGATTTTGCGGGGAAAAAACAAACGAGTGTATTTTTTATATTTGTGACATGTGAAAGTGCAGTTTTTGTCAATGGGTGTGCGTGCATTTATCGGTAACTTTAGCTTCTGCCGCATTCTGAAAGTTCATTCATGCGACCACATCTCCAATAGCAATCTGCATCAGTGCTGCACACCTGAACAAATACGTGTGCTGTTAAGTCGAAAAGGTAGACTGTTCACATTCCATCAACCATGACTGGGCAGAAGCGTTAAGTAATTTTTATTTTATTATTAGTATCGTTTGTAGTGAGGATTGAACCAGCAACCTCCAAAAAATTGTCACTTAGAACTGATTGTTAATCAACACCTTTATCTGTTGCACCCTGTGTCCAATCCTGTGGATTAAATAAGGAGGTCAGTTTGAAATTCTGTATAGGTTCCTGCGTTTGACAAAGGTTTCCAAGTTCGAAAAGACGCACTTGAAGAAAGTCGGAGGTTACATTGTCGAAAACATTGTGAAAATAATAGTCCCAATAATCCATATTAAAAATAAATTATGTCTAAAATATGCAGACTAAAGTAAAGTAAAAACTAGAGATTTTGTAAACACAAGAGTTAATGACTAATGAAGAATAAAAAAATTACCTTTTCAACATCGGCTTTGTATTTTATTAATAACTCCATTGTTCTTATGTATGCATCTTCAACAATCTTACGAACTTCCTCGTCAATGATCTGTGCGGTTTGTTCACTATAGGGCTTATCAAAGACCATGTCTCCTTGTTGAGGCATGTCGAATGACAGATAACCAACACGCTTGTTCATACCAAAGTGGGCAACCTGAAATAGCAAATATTAATCTTCAAGAAAATCTATCCCATGATTCATATTTTAAAATAAAAACAGATTAAAAAAAGAGAGAAAGCAAGTTTAATTTTTATTTGAAACATTCCAATGTATTGAAATTTATAATGCATTCATAGATTGGTCAGTGTCTTCTTTGTTCCTTTAAGAGTCATGTGGATTGGCCAAAAGATAAACCCAATCACAGCTCCCTTAGGGGTCACATGAGCAAGCCTGTACAAACTCAAATGCCATTTTCGATACTATGACCAACATCAGTTAACTGCATTACCCCTTGTATTCCCCTTTAAAATTAACATTAAAATCGTCATTATTGTCTTCAAAAATAATTTTAAATCTCAGTCTCATGCAAAAAGGATCAAGAGAATATCTTCAACCCTGGACACTATAACAGAATACTCATTTAATATATAAAGTAAAGACAGTCTCTTTATCACTTCCATCAATAGCTTTCTTCCTACAAAATCAATATTTGATTCTGGTTCATCAGTTTTTCTTGTGGATCGTTGCAGCATGTCAAGAAAAATCAAATGTAATTCGATTTTAATTCCTTCCAGAAAATACTTTGTCTGGGTTGGAATTATTTTCAAATGGCAGCCATCTTAAAAAAAAGAGATAACTATTCGTCCATGCAGAGTTACTTCCCTTTAAATGGAATAAATTATATGAAAAAAAAATGGTATAGTTTAAAAAAAGGAAAGCAAAACAAATGCAAATAAATACACAACCGGGTTATGCTGGGTAGGTACAGCTAGTTATGTAATAATATAACAAAAGTTTCCATTAGAAAAAAAAGAAAAGAAAATATAACTGACCTGAGCATATGCACTTTGGGTGACTTTCTTGAGATCATCCTGAGCTCCAGTTGTGATTTTACCAAAGAAAATTTCCTCTGATACTCGCCCTCCTAGGGTCATGCACATACGATCTAAAAGCTACAAGTATGAAACAAAATATATTAAAGAATTTTATATAAATAGAGATTTTGTTCGTCTGTCTGTTAGTCACTATTTTTTTGAAACGTAATAAATACATTGCGGAATTTGCCTCATTTCAAAATCTCAGAGATCTTATCTACTTGTACAAAATGGAGAATATTGCATTAATAATAAATTCCCAACAAATAAAGCGGATGCCATGACCAGAAATCAAAACTAAAACCATGACATATTCAGTCTGAGGTTCTACCACCTGACCTATTTGAACTTTCTTATAAATAGAGCTTACAACATTACCCTAACAAAATAATTATAGCTTTGGTGTGATGTCATAGATTTGTGTTTCAAAACATGAATTGAAGCATAAGTGATAATAAAAAATAAATAAATAAATGGGTAAACATAATCAATAGCATTAGAAATTATTTTAATAGTCCAAAACAATTTGTTTTACTTTAACTACGTATTGTATGTAGTTTTTTTCACAATTATATAATCGTCCCAACCTAGCAAAAATATGCGACTGGAGGAAACACATTTGTTAGTTATGAAAATTAATTTTCTTGAAAAAAATAAATAATCAAAACACCTTTAAAAATGCAAAAAGATTAAATAAAATTTATACCACTTACTGGCAAATTAAAAGTTAAAACAAGAATACTTTATTTCTGAATTTTTGCGATTGAGGATTGATAATTTGTATAATTTTGGTTATTTGGACTACATCTCTCATCTTGATGCTAACACTCAAGATGAGAAATGTAGTCCGAATAACTAAAATTATACAAGAATACTTTAATTCAAGTATGAAACAAAACATTTAAGAATTTTCTTTTCTTTCTCCTTAAAAAAAAAATTGCAAATAGATTAAAAACTGGTACATAAAAACTAAATCAAAATACTTTAATTCATTTTATGAGGAGTAAATGTTGTTGTCTGGTGTGAAATGATGAAGGTTAAAAAATGTTATTTTTGAAAGAACAAAGGAACAATTTTTTTCTGTTATTGTTTATGTCCTTAAAAACACTATCTGGTCCGGAAATGGGTGATCATTAAATTTATCTTTGAAAGTGATCCCTCCATTCTAAAATATATATATTTAAAAAATTTCATTTTACAGCCTACTTTTTCAGGCTGTTTACTTGCAATCACCTAAAAACAGTAAAATATTGTTTTGTTTTGTTTTAGTTAATTAACAAAAGATGCGGGGCTAGTTTTACTGTATTTCTTAGTAAACTTATGCATAATGAAATGTTATTGTTGACCTCAGCTTTGCTTTTCCTTTTTTCTTCAGTTTTAATTTTTACTTCTGAAGCCCGTGTTAGCACATATTCCACAAAACCACCATGGTGGATAAATTGGGGTCTGAGCAATTTCAGTAAGAAAATATAAATGATTATACGGAAATGAATTCCACGGTGCTTTCTACATACGTATATAATCTGTATAATTTACTGTTAATAATATTCCTTTTAAAATAATGGGTCAAAGTTAATATTATTACGAAAAAAAAAAAACCCCCAAAAAACTACTTTCTCCTTTCGTAAAAATACTTATCAGCTAAATATACTTCAAATCAATAAACGAATCTCTCTGTTTATTTAAAATGTAAACAGGAAGAAATAATTAAATTTTCTAAACAATTCATTATAAATGAGTAAAGTTGGGGCTCTTGTATAGATCGAGTACACGAACGAATTTTATTTTAGAAGAGTTCCAATGGTGTAAGGGGCAGATAACTCTCTTTTTTTAGTACGCAATGTCTCTGAAAATGGAAAATATCCATTTTTTAAATAAGAAGTCATGCAAATTCAATTAATAGAACATTTTTAAAAGACCCAATCTATACAAGAGCCAATATCTGCGATAATTTAATATTTTAAACTATAAAAAATTCTATTTTGTTCAATAAATGTTCTATAAATATACTGTTGATTTTCTCAAATTGTTATTTCTTCTAAAAAATGTTCTATTAATTGAATTTGCATGACTTCTTATTTAAAAAATGGATATTTTCCATTTTTGGAGACATTGTGTACTAAAAAAAGAGAGTTATCTGCCCCTTACATCATTGGAACTCTTCTAAAATAAATTTCGCTCGTGTACTCGATCTATACAAGAGCCAAAGTTGGAATTTTTAACCTTAGCGACATCACATTTACATTAATCACTTTTTGTTGATCAGACTATCTCATTTTTTTAAAATGTGTGTGAAAGGTGATGACGTAAGTACGAACATCAAGGGGCTTAGCGTATTATGATTAAAATTTTTTTTTTTTTGTAATATTAAGATATTCATAGTATAAGTAAAGATGTAGCATTGAATTATCACAAATCCTGAACGGATCAGTTAAAATTAGCATACCTGTTCTTTGCTGTACAAATACTGTTCTCTGGGAAGGTATTGGGCATATCCAAGTCCTTTACCTCTTGGAATGATAGAAACCTATAAAGAAAATAAACGTCTTTTTAAAGCAACTTTCCTAAAATGAATACTAAATTCAGATTTAACAAGATTTACAGTCATTCTATCTGTAAATCATTTCCACTTAGATGGAGGTTTTTGCATAAAAAATTATTCTAAAATATTTAGAGGAATCTTAAATTCTAGAAATCATCAAACAAAAATAATCCTCATAAAGTTTTAAGAATTAATTTAAAAGGCAACTTTTTTGATCTTCATGTGTTTAACACACATGGAAATGCCTACAAAGTCAGAAGACAACAGAGCTTCCTTGAAAGTTTTTCATGCTCACAATTGTCGATATTAGGAACAAACTGCCTGGAGTTGTTAGCTGCCGAGACACTGCATCCTTTAAAATCCTCATGCCTGCTGAAATTAACTAAAATTACACCCGATTGCCCCTCACTCCATACACATATGTATATCATAACTCATACACTGTTCATTTCTGTGACAATTATACATTATCCTATGTATTAGGTAGGTGCAAAAACAATGGCGTTTTCTCATATATGTTATATTTATATATGTTTTCTGAATTTATTGATAAATATAGCGTTGTTATAAGTCATTTTAAAGCGCGTTTTTCGCTCTATTGAATCGTGTTATTCGTTTCCATTTTTAATCTCTTCATTTATTGCTTTTTCAGACTTTTCGACAGCATGGGAAAAATTGAAATCCGCACGATATTCTTGTTCCAGTTCAAACTAGGCTGAAAAGCTGCCGAGACAGTTTGTGACATCAATGATGCGTTTGGCCCAGGAACCACTAATGAACGTAAAGCACAAAGGTGGTTCAAAAAATTTTGCAATGGTGACGAGAGCCTCGAAGATGAAAACGGTCAAGGCCGGCTGACTGCGGTTGATAAAGATCTGAAAGCCTTAATTGAAGCCGATCCTTGCAAAACCACGCGGGAAGTTGCTGATGAACTCGAGGTCGACCACTCAACAGTCGTTCGCCATTTGAAGCAAATAGGGAAGTCAAAAAAGCTGGATAAATAGGTTCCGCACGAATTGAATGATAATCAAAACATCGTTCTTTTGATGTGTCTTCTACACTCTTGCAGAAACAGAACTGCCCATTTCTCAAGCGAATTGTGACATGTGATGAGAAGTGGATCCTCTATGACAATCGGCGACTTCAGCACAGTGGTTGGATGCCAGTAGAGCTCTAAAACACTTCCCAGAGCCGAAATTGCACCAAAAAAAGATTATGGTGACTGTTTGGTGGTCTGCGATCAGTCTCATCCATCACAGCTTCTTGAATCCGGGCGAAATGATTACGGCAGAGAAGTACTGCCAACAAATTGACGAAATGCACCAGAAGCTCCAACAAATGCACCAGAAGCTCCAACGTATGCGCCCGAGATTGGTCAATATGCAGGGACCAATTCTCCCCCCTGACAATGCTCGCCCACATGTTGCACAACTAACCCTGCAGAAGCTGAACGAATTGGGCTACGAGACTGCCTCATCCACCATATTCACCAGACTTCTCGCCCACCAATTATCACTTTTTCAAGCATCTCGACAACTTCCTGCGCGAGAAATGCTTAAAAAGCTGATATGATGCCGAATTGGCCTTCAATGACTTCATCGCTTCCAGAACTCCGGATTTTTATGATAATGGAATAAGTAAACTTGTTTCCCGTTGGCAAAAATGTGTTGATTCTAATGTTTCTTATTTTGATTAATGAAGTTTGGTATAAAAGAAGTTATGGTCTTTTGAAGTCGAACGTCAAAAAAACGCCATTGTTTTTGCACCAACCGAGTACTATACATGTATTTTTGATGAGCTGTAGTGCACCTGAGCACTCTACACAATGATTTCATTATTTAAAAAAAATATTAAGAGAAAACAAAAGCAAAGCAGATCTAAGAAAAAACAATTATCTATATAAGTATATAGACTTTTTGTCAACGTTCGTTTTAAATAAAGCACTCAATATTTTCAAATTTATGATTTCTCAAATAGAACAAAATGATAATAAAATAGAGAAAAATAAATTTTATGAAACATTATTTTTATCTGTTATGTGTACAATGTTCAAAAATGAATAAATTAATTTATATATTTTTTTACAGTGTCTGTCATTGAAATAATATTTCATCGTTGATGTGATTTGATTAATGGACATTATATATATATATATATATATATAAAAATAAATGAAAGAAGAAAGATAAATATGTACGAATGACAAGTCTATTTCATTGTTCCATGCAAGGTGTACTCGGTAAAAACATGTTTATTTTTCTTTCCTTAATCCAAGGCTTTTCAAAGATTAAAATCTTATCATCAGAGGAATTACATAGATGGATAAGTTGGCAGTAGAAAAGCCAAAATTCAAAATTTGAAAAAATATAAAATAGTGGAGAGTAAGAGTGTGCGTGTAAAAAAAATATGGAGTCTGTTCAGTTGGTGAAAGTCCGTAGATAAGGTGTCCGGTACACCTGAAGAAGACCGGAGGTTACAGCGAGAACAAGATGAGAACAGTAGTCCAGATAATCCAAATTATAAATATTTTATTTTATATATATATATATATATATATTACTCTTATTCACTTCAAACAAGGTACATTGCCACTGGGACACTCAAAGTAGGGAGTTGAGCAGCGAGATATCTGTTTGCATTACATTTAAATTTCTGCATGTAAATATAGTCAGGGAAGCAGGAAACAGGGAGGGAATTCCAAAGGCAAGCAGTTTGAGGGAAAAAACTATTAGAGTAGAAAGCCTTCCTGCATCTGGGGATATTTACAATGAAGGGGTAGGATTTTGCTGCTTTTTGGATTAGTCGGGGTATTTATGTTGAAGGGGCACAAGTGCTACAAGTTCGTCGGAACACATTCCATTAAAGTACTTGTAAAACGAGCACAGGGATGCAACATTGTGGCGATGGGACAGAGGTTGGAGCTATGTTGACAGTGTGGGAGATATAAGATTGGAGACTCATTTGGACCATGTCTAATAGGGAGACTAGTGGGAGATGCATCAGCCGAGATGTGGCAACAATACTCCATGCATAGGCGAATGGTGGGTTTGTAGAGATATGAAATCCATCTGATCAAGAATTGCATATATTGCCACTAACTGAATGGCAACAACATTTATCAGTGCTTTCACCATTTTCAAAGAATAATAATATCAATATAGATATTAATCATGATAGTAAAATTGGCATCTTTCTATAAATTAGTTGTAAAACATTCAGAACCAAAACTCGTCTAGCTACAACCATTGTAAATAATTTGCCTTTCTTCCTTTGTGTACCTGGAGCTAAACGGAACTTCCATGAGAAGAGGTTTTTTTTCCAAGAACTACCCGTTTGTGGAACACAATATCACAGGGCTGCTTTTCAGCTGATTACAACAGGGTCGTTTTCAAGTTCAATGTTAACAAATTCTTGTTGAGCCGTCCACTTGAATAATAAAATTCTGGCCAGCCTCAACTATCAATCCTATAGGTGTTGTATCATTATCCACGTGACAAAATCATTAACCCTTATCCTCGAGTGGCCTTTGGGCCTTGATAAGCAGTGACTCGTTAGTACATGACAAAAAGTTTCCATTGAAGGAAACCAAATCTGTACTTGTGAGTTTACAAAAATATCAAAAGAAAAGTTATTTGTCTGTGTTATTTAACGAAGCATGTATAAAAAAGGTTTACTGTTCAATTATACTTTGAGACGAGAATAAATGTGTACCAGTGTCTTTGATGTTTGTGGATTTTTACCCTGAATGCTGACCTCACAATATTAGGTGCTTATGCTGTTCAGCGGCTGTATGAAAAAATTATTTTTTTTTATAAAAACAATATTATATACTTATTCAGCGTTATATTCTTACTCATTGTACAAAAAAGTAGAAAAAATTATCCACTAGAACTTTAATTATAAGTATTTTTCCATTCTGCGTATCATAATAGCGATTCGTTCACTAAGCTTCCATCTTCTTTCTTAATAAGATTTCGAATTATCTGCCCTTGAAATCTTCTTAAGAAAGAAGATGGAGGCTTAGTGAACGAATCGCTGTTATTATACACAGAATGGAAAACTATTTGTAATTAAAGTTCTAGTGGATAATTTTTTCTACTTTTTTGTACAGTGAGTAAGAATATAACGCTGAATAAGTATATAATATTGTTTTTATAAAAAAATAATTTTTTCATACGGCCGCTGAACAGCATAAGCACCCAATATTATTTTTAAAACTCCTTAGTATATATATATATATATATATTCAAATGAATAAATGCAAAAGTTGGGCCCATTTCTCACACTAACGGTAATAGTCAAAATGCCCAAATTCAAATTAATTCAACTCTACACAATAGACACACAATCTTTTTAAAATACTGTTTATGTACATGCGACGTCTGTCACAAGGTTAACTAATTTGCATGTTCGTTTTGAAAACAAACATTTTATTAATTAACTATTATTTGTTACTGTTTTTTAATTAAATGATTTTTTATTTTAAAATGACAACTAGTTCTGTTTCCCAGTATTGTTTTATTTCTTGGACAAATATTTAGCATTTGTGTTCAAATGTTTCTTTCTTTAGAGCGACTGACTTGATTTTCAACAAGTTGCGATCTATTTCTAAATTGCAAGTGAAAAAGCAAATTGATTTCTTCTTTCTTTTCCTTTCTTTATTGTCATATTTAAAGGCTAAATAAATTTGTATTGAAATTACCAAAACGTTAATGTTTATACATCTATATGAATAAATGAAAAAGATGTTTTGTGTTTACAACAAAGTTATGAATTAAATATTTATTATGTTTCTGAATTTTTGAGATGAGGATTGAAATTACAGATAGAGAAGAACAGTGGAGAATAAGACAGCTCAAAGAAGCAGCATATATGTTGGGCAATGACTTACTCAGCAGACCTAGTATAGAATTTAATACAATATGAAAACCATTAATTATAAATACTAGATAAGGTTATAATATATATATATATATATATATGGAAAATGAAAAAGAAAGCTAAAAACTATAATATTTATGTAAAATAATTTTTTTTTAAAAAGACAAAAAAGGGGGTCTACGTGGTATCAGCAGTAGCCTAGGGACTCTACAGACTGCTGCTGATACCACGCAGACCCCCTTCTTTTTCTTTTTGATTTTTCTTTTGCTCACAGACCTGCCGAGCCTCGCCGTTCCTAGGCAAGTCAGAATTGATGCTTGTATGATATTTTCGTCATACTGAGTAAGTCTTACAATAAAGACGAAACGTTGATGAACGCATAAATATAATTTTTGGCTTTCCTTTTTCATTACGTCGGATCATTTTATCCCTATCTTTATATATATATATATATATATATATATATATATATAACACACACACACAGAGGGCACACTATGTGCTGACAGTAAGCAGGCGGGACTAGGAACACTACGTACAGCGAAAAAACTTCATTGCCTACGACAACTTGCGCATGACAAGACCAGATGGCCTGGGACTAGCATGGAGGACTGATTGCAGCTACGGGATGTCATTTGACTACCGTAGCCGCAGAACAGTTTTAGAGAGAGAGAGACACAGAGATATGTAGTGATAAGCAGTAAGACTACACATTAAAAACAAGAATAGGTTTAAGGCTCCCAAAATTCATACTAGAACTGTCCTCAAGGACCCGTGGATATAGTACTAAGTAAAATTCAGTTCTAAGTGATAGTCGGTTGAAGGTTGAATCCTCGGTGTGGTATACAAAAAATGCTTGAATTTACATCTACATGTAAATGTGAGTGTATGTCTGCGAATATATTAATATGTACGTATGAGCGTAGATATGATTATGTATGAATATGTCTCGATGTCTAGGCCTATGGGGGGAGGGAAGGGATCAGTTTTGACCCATTTTCTTGCGAGGTGTCAAGAGTTGGCATCTTGTAGAAAAAGTCTGTCTCGTCTGAATGTTTTTTTTTTGTTTTTTTAAAATTGTAATTTGCCCGATTGTTTGTTTCTTTCTTTTTCTTTTTTCTTATGATTGTGTAGAAGCGGATATCATTTTAATTCACAATTAATTTCCCTGAGGAGGAGCTTCTTTGCTCTGAAACAATTGTCGGATAATCCAACTATGTTTATTTTAATATATATATATATAAAATTGAAATGAAAGCCAAATTAGCAATACAAGATTAATTTATTATTATTTTTTTTTTTTTTCTTACATTAATCCTATCGATTACGGAATAAAATTCCTTCTTCAGGGGTGACCAGTATTGAGTCATTTTTTTTTTTTTTTTTTTTCATCAAAAAACAAGAATAAAGAAACTTATTTCTTTGTTAATTTGATAAACGTCTTTGATGGTACGACGTCATCGCCTTGATGATATGAAATGGCGGTAGGATTCAAATCCGGTGTCGAACGAGAGATGCGTTGGCACGCTGTCGAGTAATGTGTGTGTTTTTCGTTCAAATTAACAAAGAAATAAGTTTCTTTATTCTTGTTTTTTGATGAAAAAAAAAAAAAAAAAAAATGACTCAATACTGGTCACCCCTGAAGAAGGAATTTTATTCCGTAATCGATAGGATTAATGTAAGAAAAAAAAAAAAATAATAATAAATTAATCTTGTATTGCTAATTTGGCTTTCATTTCAATTTTATTAACTTTCCATGCAATACTTAAAACTTGAACGAAAAACACACACATATATATATATATAGCCTCTGACATTCGCTGTTATGAATGGTATCTATGTATTTCTCTTGTCCTCTCTAACCGTGTGTTGATTCAACTGTTCTAATAGTTTTTAATGTTTCGGTGAGCATTTATAGAAAAAATGACTCTTTTCAGTAAATTTACATATTGTGCATACACACCACGAACAGGTATGTAAATTAAATAGCAAAATAAATCCCTTTATTTCTATATAATCGATACAGATAATATAAAAGTAAAGGGACTTATTATTTTCAGTTATGCAAGAATTTCTTAACAGATATATCACAGTCTATTCATTTTTGAAAATCATAGTGGAATCAATAGTGGTAGTGACCCAACAGGTTACAGAGAGTTTAGTATATATATATATATATATATGAAAAAGGAAAAACCAAAAAGGATGTATTTTTTATGTGTTCATCAACGTTTCGCCTTTATTTGTAAGACTTCTTCATGTATAAAAACAAAGGTATAGATATAGAAAATGTATAATCCTGTTAGAAAAAGTAGTTTGAGAATTTACCTTTAATAAAGGATCAGCATGTTCAAGGTACCAGCCAGCAATTGCATGACCTGCTTCATGGTAGGCTACAGTTTTTTTCTCTTCTGGCTGCAAGACCTGTGTCTTCTTTTCCATTCCTGTAGGAAAAATGAATAAAAAAATTTACAAAAGGTACAATAAATGCAGACAGTAAAAACATTCATCTATTTACATGGTTTTTCTTTGAACTATTGTCCTCACCAACAATGATATTTAGATTAAATGTTAGTTGATGTACCGTGCAGTCTCAATTGCATTACTCATTTATTTGCAGTGATGTTTTTTTTTTCTTTTTCAATATTTAAATAGGATGCATGTTAATTATTTGTGTACAGTGATATTTCTTGTATACTTAAATTTGATGAACTGGTGATTTGGAGTCTGTCATAGCATAGGTTTGTCAGTTTGTAACACTTAAGTTTGAAATAGCATTTTCACTGGTCTGTTACACTTAAGTTTGAAATAGCATTTTCACTGGTCTGTTACACTTAAGTTTGAAATAGCATTTTCACTGGTCAGTTACACTTAAGTTTGAAATAGCATTTTCACTGGTCTGTTACACTTAAGTTTGAAATAGCATTTTCACTGGTCTGTTACACTTAAGTTTGAAATAGCATTTTCACTGGTCTGTTACACTTAAGTTTGAAATAGCATTTTCACTGGTCTGTTACACTTAAGTTTGAAATAGCATTTTCACTGGTCTGTTACACTTAAGTTTGAAATAGCATTTTCACTGGTCTGTTACACTTAAGTTTGAAATAGCATTTTCACTGGTCTGTTACACTTAAGTTTGAAATAGCATTTTCACTGGTCTGTTACACTTAAGTTTGAAATAGCATTTTCATTGGTCTGTTACACTTAAGTTTGAAATAGCATTTTCATTGGTCTGTTACACTTAAGCTTGAAATAGCATTTTCACTGGTCTGTTATACTTAAGTTTGAAATAGCATTTTCACTGGTCTGTTACACTTAAGCTTGAAATAGCATTTTCACTGGTCTGTTATACTTAAGCTTGAAATGGCATTTTCACTGGTCTGTTACACTTAAGCTTGAAATAGCATTTTCACTGGTCTGTTACACTTAAGTTTGAAATAGCATTTTCACTGGTCTGTTACACTTAAGTTTGAAATAGCATTTTCACTGGTCTGTTACACTTAAGTTTGAAATAGCATTTTCACTGGTCTGTTACACTTAAGTTTGAAATAGCATTTTCACAGGTCTGTTACACTTAAGTTTGAAATAGCATTTTCACTGGTCTGTTATACTTAAGCTTGAAATAGCATTTTCACTGGTCTGTTATACTTAAGCTTGAAATAGCATTTTCACTGGTCTGTTACACTTAAGCTTGAAATAGCATTTTCACTGGTCTGTTACACTTAAGTTTGAAATAGCATTTTCACTGGTCTGTTACACTTAAGTTTGAAATAGCATTTTCACTGGTCTGTTACACTTAAGTTTGAAATAGCATTTTCACTGGTCTGTTACACTTAAGTTTGAAATAGCATTTTCACTGGTCTGTTACACTTAAGTTTGAAATAGCATTTTCACTGGTCTGTTACACTTAAGTTTGAAATAGCATTTTCACTGGTCTGTTACACTTAAGCTTGAAATAGCATTTTCATCGCTAAACATGCAGATTGAATGGACACATCCTATTTTTTTATAATTAGGAAGAATGTTTTTCATTTTTTCAAATAAAGTCTTACCGTAATATTTTTAATCAGTTTGGTAGGTGAAGTACATGGTTTTATCTATAAACTAAAAAACTATGTAGATCCTGTCATCTTATCACACTGGATGACATCATAAATGACGAACAACATAATGGGCGAATAAGAAAAGTAATAAGAAAAGTAATAAGGTAAATGACGTGAATAATTAAAAGAGAAAAAGGAGAAGGATGGATGATGTTATAAATCTACCATTCATCCTTTATGAAGCCATCTATTTTTAAGTAAATATATATATAAACAAACGATTTTTAACAGATTCATCATTACATCGGAACACTCATCCCCAAGCCAGATGTGCAAGCTATGTTCATTCTGATATATTTCATCAATGTTCAACACAGTATTGATTTACGAATAGATATATAAAAAAAATTATTTTAAGTAAAAATATTTGAAAATGCCAAAAGGTTTTCGTAAATATTTATTAACATACATAACTACCGACCAAACTAGACAGGGGTGGTCTAATAATATTTAAAATTGCATGTTTATTTTGTTTATAATTATTGTGTAGTTGGTGGCATTAAAAATATATTAATATTATTTCCCGCTACCCTCTGAGGTCATGTCGCTAGCCAAAACAAAGGCAACTACATATCTGCATTTATTATAATTATTTAATTAATTCAAACACCACAATCTCTTAGGAGATTAATAATTTATTGATATCGGCTGCCCTTGATCGTCCAGTTGATGAAAGGTCAGAGGAGGAAAGAGAGTGAGAAAGAAAGACTTCAATTACTTATTTTAAGCAGATGACTTAATTATCATGTTGTGTTAGCCCATTTCAAAAACACATGCTGTCTTATTCAAGTTTCCATCAAGACTCCTCCAAAATTGGCACCGCCTAATTTTTATAAACTTCTTTTCTCACGAATCCTAACTTATTTCCAGGCAGAGTCAACTTCGTAACCTCTTTGTGATATTTGTCTAAAACGTATCCTGTTTACAACATAATGCTAAATTTATCTGAGAAACTATGGAAATACCAGTACAGTTTCACAGAATGACTTCAGTTTTCTTGGAATTCCCCTACTTGTAGAGGCACCAGGTATAATGAGAGGATTGCGTTTCCTGGAAGGAGCAATTCCTAAGAACTTGGTCTGATTTAAATTTACCTGTCAACCGTTTCTATAAATGGCAACGGTTCTGACTAAATTTACCCAAAAGCAGTTGATGAGTGTTGCAGACACACAGATATGAATTCAACTCAGAATCCTTATAAAAAAAATTAAAATTAAAAAAAATCTAGGACAATACTGCATAACTTACCAGCAATGACACGTTCACTGGCTTGTTCAAAATGTTTCCATAAAATAGAAACATTCAGATCTCTGGCAGCAATCAAAGCTGCTTCATTGCAAACATTGGCAATATCTGCACCTGAAGACAGAAAAAGAAAAAGTTAGCTGAAAAGATTCAATCGCATTCAATTAATACAAACTGGCTGTACCTATCCGGTGTTGTCCAGGATGCAGTGAAGTCATTTTAATTTTTATTTGCTTGCACATTTTTAAACTTCAGGTAGACAACTCCTATTATATTCTTCAATTGAAAATAAGTTATCCCTTTTGTTGATGTTTATTTTTAGCTGATTATTTAAAATGGTTTCATATTAGCAGTCGTCTGAGCTGGACCAAGTATTTTAAAAAAGAAATTGTAATTGCCAATAATATGGTACAATAATAACAAATAAAATTGGCTAGTCAGAAACAAAGGTTGATTTGCCATGCTTTTTGGGTCTGAGTTTGAAAATCCGATAAGATAACTTTATATGTTAGATAACTATTAAAAAAATAACGGTATTAAGACAACATTTGTTTTATTGTCTGTTTATTTTACCAAACATTGTGTTTATTTGTAGCTTTAAAGTATAGAATGTTATTTGTTTTACTTTTATAACTTATATTAAATTATCACTTATATTACATTATCACTTATATTACATTATCACTTATATTACATTATCACTTATATTACATTATCACTTATATTACATTATCACTTATATTACATTATCACTTATATTACATTATCACTTATATTACATTATCACTTATATTAAACATTGATATAAACTGGTTTTACTAGTTATGTATGGATTCTCGTCCATACAAATAACATTGCAGCTGATTTTTATTTCTTTTTCAAGCAATTTTTATGCCTGTCATTTTCAAATTTGTCAATTCTTGCTGCTACAGATTGCATCGACAGTCGTAGAATGTTGTTTTTCTAGTCTTTCACCAGTACTAAATTAAATATTTTTCAGCCTTATTTCAGTACTTCTATAGCCGGAGATCCATGTCGACCTTAATGTTTCCAATTGTGATTTACGGAACAGATCAGAAATTACTAAGTCATTGCCAAACAATCAATTAGTACTGACATTAAATAAAACAACTTTTACATTTTTCCTTGACTTAAGGTTAGAGTCAATTACCCCCCCCCCCCCCGTTAAGAATGAGTTTAATCATTTTCATCAAATCAGTAAGTGAATCAACTTTATTTTTTTTTGCGTAGTTTTTCAACATTATCATTTTTTTTATTTAACCATAACCTAACCCTTTTGCATTTGTATGCTTTACTAGTCTGCCTTTTTACATTTATTTTGCGGTTTTGCATGGGAGCGTTTTCATTTTGAGTTTTGTTTGATCTCCACTCCTACTTCGTTTGCCTTTTCTCTTAATTTATTTTCCACCATATAAAATGGATGTTAAACCGAATATGATATTTCTTGTAAGAAAATATTTACATTTTTGGAAAGATAATTCAATGAATGCATAAATGTCAATAATAATAATAAAAAAAGGACTAACCTGAAAATCCTGGTGTTAATGAAGCCATTTTTCTCGACACTTCCTCCTTATCAAGGTCAGTCTTTAGATTTTTCAAATGTACCTTAAATATTGAGGCTCTGAAAGAGTACAAAAGAATTTTGAATAAAAATTTTTTGGTAAATCCAGTACATTGCATGATTGCCTCAATTTTAAAATATAAGCATTTAGCAAATAGCAAATTATATATAAACAGAGTCAATCAAATTTACTAGCTAGAAAGCCTATTTTGTCGGTACATAAAGTTTCTTTTTCAGTTCTACTAGAAACACATCAAGTTTTAAAAATACAAGGCCATAACACGGATAAAAATGTACCCAGTTCGAAAAAAGTTGAATGAAAAATCTGATTAAAAAAACGTTAAATTAAGCCTGATACTTAATAATAGTATTTATATTTTCATTGATAAAATTATTTCATTCATTTCAAGTGACAAAATGGATAGTTAGCAGCAGTTTCATTAAATCACCCCCCCCCCTCCCTCACACACGCTTTGTGGTTTTGTGTAATATTTGAAAAAATAACTTTATGGAAAGACAAGGTTTAAAAATAACCCTCATAATTCCATTTATAGATTACATAATGTAAATGACCAAAGGAGATCCTATTTATGTTAAACATTGGAATTTATCCCCGATGATGTTTTTCAAAATTTGTTTTATAATCTGAAAAATTGGTGATAGTATTCTGAATAATTACAAAAATTTTTTTATTAATTCAGCTACAAAAATATCCGGCAAAAATTTTTATTTTTGTGTTTGACTGGTTTTAGGTAAAAATTATTTTAGATTAATCTAATTAAGGGCAGGTGAAGCGCTCTTTAGCCTTGGTGAGCAATCACCTAGAGATCGTGTCTCGATAAAAACACTGGTCCCCATCACCTCACTAGGTTGATGTCAGGAAGGGCATCTGGCCTATAAAAAAATTGCCTCAGTTAAGGAAATTACTTCGAAATAAACCTGACCAGAGATAAGTTTGGAAGTCAATTTCTAAAAGCCGTCCAACACATGCCAGCATGTAAAATGGACGTTAAACCACATATGATGATGATAATAATTAGGACCCTTTTTGGCAATTTTAATTTTCAGGTTTGTAAATAGAAAAAATAGAAGACGAGTAATTTTTAACCATTGCCTTTCCATAGTATTATTTTTAAAATAGGACCATCTTCTCCCCCTTTCATTTACAAAACACGAAAGGTAAAATAACACAGAATATTTATTTACAGGTTATTTATTTAAAAAGGCTTTTAAGAATGATTAGCAAATGAAATATACAACGACTACTGATTAAATGTCTAATGAATATTTAAGCCATATTTCAGATACATAGTATCATTTAATATAATTCTGTTTCGATGTTATCATTGCTATGTAAATATCTGCAAAATTTTGCATTAATTCATTTACATTAAAATTGAGAAAACTAAACATTTATAAAATTATATCAAACTTAGTGCTAAATTAAAATCCGTCAAGACAGGTCATTTGCTAGATTTGTATGAATTCGTCCTAAGCTACAGTCTTTTTCGTTTCCGTTAATGTTTATCGAATGTTTAAAAACGTGTCTAGATTTTCTTTTCAGACAATTTCTATACATTCCATAACTTTCTGTACCTGAACTCTAATGTCAAATTTTCCTTTCGCAGTTGAAATTTGTTATCCCCCCCCATCTTTTTTTTTTTTTTTTTTAATTACAGAAATATTTTAATTTTGTTTTTATTTCATTATTTTTTTCCTAAGCTCATATTTTATTAAAACTATTTTCTTTCTTTGGCCCTTTCAATGTAGAAGAAATGATTACAAAGTGATATTCAAATATGGGTAACTGCTACCACTTTTCTAGGAGATGCAAGTGATAATTCTAGAATATCTCTTACTGTCAATTGTTATCTCTTCATGAACAAACAGCGGAGATAAATAAACAAATAATTTAGATGAAATAGGCAGAAGTAATAAAGTGAAAATATGTTACAGTAATATGGATATAAAACTCAATACAACCACAGCAGAGTGATGAAAAGGGGCATAGAAACTTTTCAGTGCAATGAAGTTAAAGAATAAATTAAACAGGTGACTTGCCTGCCTTTTATATCGGGGGCTGGTACAAAAATCTGTCTGTCAAATCTGCCCGGACGGAGGAGGGCTGGATCGAGGATGTCCACACGATTTGTGGCAGCTAATACGACTACACCACTTTGAGTATTGAAACCTGAAAAGAAAAGAGTATGGCGGAGAAAGGAGTTCCAGAGAAAATAAATAAATAAAAACATTTTGACAAGAGATTAACTTTAGTATGCATGTATGTTTAATACATATATATATATATATATATATTAAGATTTAAATTATTTTCAAATCATTTTTCAAATAAAGAGTACACACAATGGTATCCAAGTCGTTTACATCTATTTCCAGATGTTTATTTTCAGTTATACAAAATAACACAAAATTTCTTTAAACAGAGTCTTTCTTTAGAACAGGATTTCGGGAGCCGCTTCACTTGTACCCAGGAAATATATATATATATATATATATATATTCCAGTAAATTTCTGTTCACAGATGTTAATCCAATGAATTGTGATTAGATAATAGTGTTCAATAATAAATAGAGCTGTATATTAAATTTGGTATAAATCTTTTTATCTATACAAACATTTTTGGTTACACATTTGCAGACATGTTTCAGTTCTAGCTGGGAGTCAGCTGAACTTTGTCAGGCCACGTTCTTAGTATGAACATAGCCTGACAAAGTTCAGCTGACTCCCAGCTAGAACTGAAACATGTCTGCAAATATGTAACCAAAAATGTTTGTATAGATAAAAAGATTTATACTATATATCATTTATTACATATTAACATCCACAGACACCTGTTTAGTTTTTTGAAGACTCATAAGTGTGATTTTATCTTGCAAACGCATCGACCTCCAGGCTCAAACCTCGAACCTTCAGTCACTACTGACTGTGAAAGTCTAATGTCTTTGCTACCTCAATCAGCTTGCTAGCTGTTATGATGGAGAAAAAATATACCGTATTTAATCACGATAATTAGTTTCAGTAGAGGATTCAATTCAAGGGAGAATAATCTTGCATATATGTATATAACACTTACAAAGCTGTATGCATTTATTTTTACTGTGTTTTCATGACATAGTAGCAAATAGTCAATGGCAATGTTTAAACACGATTTTGCAGCTATCATAAAACATGATAAATGTTTATTATTTACTAGCTGTACATATCCGGTGTTGCCTGGGAGTTTATAAAAAAATCTTTTTACCAAATTATTTTTTTTTTGTGTGTAGGATTTTGAAAGTAAAATTTAATTATGACAATATTGTTTGGTCATTAACTTTTAATTGAACCAAATTGTTATGAAACTAATTTGATTTCCTATTGATCAAAAAGGCATATTAACATGACAAAACTAGAGTAGTATCATCATCATCGGTCTAATGTCAATTTTACATGCTGGTATGCATTGGACAGCTTTAAGAAATTGACTTGCAAAGTAACCTATTGTTGGCCAGGTCTTTATTTATCCCTTAAGTTCATTTTTATCACTTCCTCCCAAGTTTTTCTCTTCTTTCCCCTGTAAACTGAATCTGCTACCTCAACTGTTCTACATCTACTAACCTAAGAACTCATCCATTCTTTTAACATGGCCATACTATCAAAGCTTACTGTTCTGCACACATCTTCCTTAACTGTCTACATTTAATAGTCCTAGATATATATATATATATATATATATATTCATGCAAACATTATTGAAAACAACAGAACTCTGTATGGTTCTACCTTTTTTTATCTTTTCAATTCTTCTAATGATTTTTTTGTGTTAAAATCAAACAAATTGATGAAAGGTCCATGTGTTACAAACGTTTTTGATTCTTTCTCGAATCATCATCAGGTGTTGATGGCAAAAGTCGACTAAAAAGCTGTTGAAAGTATGGAATTTTTAAAATACATCGGAGACACGTGCACGTAAAAAGAATGCCTACATTGTTCAAAGAAAACAGATTAATTAAATCTTTTTTAATTAACTATGTATTTCTTTATTTTCTTATTTTTATTAAAAGTAATGGCTAATTTATTTGGTGTAGTCGAATAATTATGGAGAAAGAAAAATGGGGAGGTAGACAATAATTAATTTAATAAACTGTCCATTATTTTAGAATTTGAATTAAGCAACGCCGGGGTAGTGCCACTGAACTAAATTGAACTATGCTAAGCATTTTAAAATGGTTTTACTAGTCTCATATGCAATATTATTAATTTTAGGTTGTGTTTTTATGTAGATGGTTTCAAGCATTTTTAATTTTTTCAAATTTGTCTCAGAATGCATAACTTTTGATTTGTTTACTAAAGGAGAGCAGTTATGTTTTTAATAATGTTTGCATGAATTAAAAAATGCTGCTTAAATACACACATATATATATATATATAATTATTAATGACAATATATATATTAGCATATACTATCAGTGCCCTTTTACTTTGCAGTCTCCTTAAAAGATTCAGTTCGATGATTCTCAATTAGTGTCAACAGAGCAAATATAAGTCAGATTCATATTATATTCCAATAACTGTTTTTATTTTATTATTTAAAAAAAATAAAAATAAAATAAAAACATGGTTATTGGAATATAATATGAACCTGACATATATATATATATATATATATATATATATATATATATATATATATATATATATATTAAGATGGGTGAGATACCCGATATGAATGAAGGATCGAAAACTTCTACAGAAATGGAATATCCTGTGAGCCATCCTTCATTACAAATTAGTAATGGAATGGCGACTGAATTTGAAAACTTAAAATATATGTGGAATGTTTTAACAGTTTGGTTGGTCTGTTTTATTCTACAGCATATAAACTCCAGCATGAAATGAACACACACAAAACAGGCTGTAACTCCAATGTGGGAGTCTTGAAAATGTATAATTTTTTACATACTGAGAATAATTTTTTTTTCGGAATAAATCTTTGTTGGCTAAAGTAATCATTTGCTCTTAATGGCAATTCACAACTAGATGAAGATTTATTTAAAAATAAAAAAAAATCAGTTTGCCATTCAGTAGAGAGACTTGCCTGGACTGCCTTGCATGTTTAGTCAAAGAATAAACATTGCACAAAGTTGAAAATGTCCAGTTTGTCACAACGGTTTCATTTTCATTCATTTTTTATCCAAGAATACATTTTTGATAAAGAGCGGAGGACTACTCGAAACATCAAAATTTAAATTATAATAACACCTATAATTTTACATGTCTTTAGGCTATTTTTTTTATTTGTCAAATCTGAAGAAATTAATTACTTTTAGCATAGAAACACATTTTATATATTATTAATAGTGTTTTGATTTTAAAAAAAAAAAGAAGGGGAATACAAGTTTCTTTTTAAGCGATATATGATGAAAATTATTGCCATTAATAATGACAGAAAGACTTGATTTTTTCGTCATATACAAACTCTTTTTTTGCACTAGTTTTCAATGATTGACTCCTAAAGCAATAAAGTTGCCCTGTCTCAGATTTTCCACAGTCAGGCGGCAAATTCACCAAATCAATATCATTTGTTGGTCTTTTTCTTTTTTTTTTTTTCTTTACCAAGGATCAATGAAGCAAATACTTTATTAGAGAGTAAAAAATGCTCATTGGCAGAATACAAAAATCACTCACCATCCATTTCAACTAAAAGTTGATTTAATGTGTTTTCCTGTTCACTGTGGCCTCCGAAACTGCGGCCTCCACGTTTTCGCCCAACAGCATCAATTTCATCAATAAATAAAATGCAAGGAGCATTTTTCCGTGCAAGTGAAAACATGTCCCTTACCTGGAAAAAGGGTAAAACAATAAAAAATAAATGCGTTTTTTTTTTATTATTTAAAACCATTTTGAAAATATTTGATTTCACCAGTTACTTTGAAAATAAACTAATGTCTGGTTGAAAAAGTTCCCATTTTGTCAACATTTAAACAATTTTTACATCACTTGTCACTTTGAACATATTTTTGTCATCTTGTTATGACTGTATTTTATTTTTTAAATTTGTTCATGAGTGCACAGAAGAGGCTGAATTTTTTATTTTTCCTTGTTTGTTTTTCTTTTGCAAGTTATTTAACACAAATTGTGATAATTTATTTTTTGCAAAGAAGAGAGTAATGGTTGGAACTTTGTTTAAAGTAGTGTGAAAACCGCAAGGCATTGCCCGGAGAAGCTAGACATTCAGTTTTATAGGCAAATGCATGTGGTCGGAGTTCATTTGGGCATCTTTTCTGATACTGCTCGAAGAGAGGAGGGGGGGGGCAATATATGGCCTGATGGTGGGGGACAAAGGCACGGCCAGAGCAAAATCATTCAGAAAAAGTTTTTTTTGGGGTGGGAGAAGCTGCAAAGGGAAGATGAAATTGGAAGAAGGCCTACTTAAGGAATATTAGAAGAAGGAAAAGAAGTAGAAGGAAGCGATGTAGCCAAAAGTGAAGATTGCTTTCTTTTTTTTTCTGAAACTGGGTACAATTCAGAAATTTGTTTAATAATATTTGCAAAAGAGTCATGTTTTCCAAATTGTTGCATGTAAAAATGCATGGTTCATCTTTAAATGAGTAAATATAAGTAATAAAAGCAAAAAGTGTCAAAAAAATTCCAAATGAAAAGTTGCAAAAGGGTTTCCAAAAAAAATCCGTAAGGACTCTTCCTAATTCCAAAGGTAAAAAAGGTAAAGGTCACATAGCCTGGACGCGCACGAGTGTCGTTGCCGACATCGCACACTGCCCATGGCCGTAGCGGCGGTGATTTGTTAAGAATCACCGTGTCTAGGGCACAGCATATGGAAGGCGGAGCCCATCCCTCTCCTTCCGCTGCCTTGAACCTTCCCTGAGTTTTAGTCAGGTACCCATTTACTGCTGGGTAAAAACTCTTTCTACTTAATTGAAAAATAGTCGTCTACAGTAACATTTAAACAGATCTAAGCTGACAAAAGTGACTAATCCTCGCAGCAGAGTTGCCCCCCTTCTCTTGTCAGGACCAAAATATAAACTAATAAACTTAACGTAGATACGGGCAAAGAATAAATTAAAAAAAATTTAAATAAAATAAATTTATAAAATATATGTAATTAAAAAAAAAATTTAAATATTAATATTAACACATAAATTTAAAAATGAACAATGGACTCGAGGCAAAATTTAATGAAAAAAAAAATGTTTTTTAAAAATTTTAATTAGATTTCAAATCTATTTAATTTTCTGTTGAATAGCCCCGCTGGCAATGGCCTTCATATGCACATTTGGACTAAGGTTGAACATACATCTGACGAAGAGAAATGTTCTCAAAATATACTATACAGAACTTCCATCAGACCATACTGATGTAAGTAAGATATAATATAATGTAAATAGATAATATATATATATATATATATATATATATATATATATACACACATACATATTGTATTAATAAAAAGGTAAAACTACATAACTCATTCCACCATTATATGTCTTAATTTGCTTCAGTTTATGTCTATCCGTTACACCTCTGCATTGTATTGCCTTCTATAAATTACCTTTATATATATATACACTAAACAATGCTTTAAGCTACAACTACATTAACTTCATATATATATATATATATATATATATATATATTTCCAACAATTTTTTTTTATTACAATGAAACATTTAAACAAAAAAAAATACTGGTATTTTAAGTCATCATTTTTTTTATATAAGTTAAAAAAAACAAAAACTATTTACTTTAAGAACACTTCATTGTAATTATATATATTGGGTTGGCCAAACAGTTTGTCCGTTTTTTTAATGTCATCTTACCGGCCTACTAAATATCGTTTTATATTCCTTTTCTTCAAATCCTGTATTTGGTGCAGAGAGTATGTTGATGTAAGAAGTAATAAGCCTTTAGATAGAGGAATTCTTAGATTTTTGCTTGTATTTCAGGCCTTGAAATGAAAGATAAAGCAGAGCACTACCGACATCTGATGCTTTTTTTTTTTTTACTCCAGGAAAAAAAGTCACAGAAACGTGCATAAAGATATGCCATTTGTATGGGGAGAATGCTGTTACAGAACGGGTGTGCCAGAAATTGTTTGCTTGATTCCGAAAAGGAAATTTTTCAGTGAGAGATGCTCCTCGCACTGGCCGGCCAAAGATGACCAACGGTGACCAAGTGAGAAAGGCGTAGTTGAACAAGATTGCCGTTTGACAACCAGACAAACTGCAGACGTTCTCAAGATTTCCAAATTGAGAGTGAAAAATGAATTGCATTAATATCCACTTTAAAAATAAATGAACAAACTTTTTGGCCAACCCAATCTCTATATTATTACACACAAGCACATACAAGTGGGAATGCCAGACCAATTCATTGAACCAATTGAAATTAATGGACTGGTCTGGCAGAAGATAACTACCAGAATTAAGCTCAGTCACGGGGAGAGAGCTAGTAATAAACCAAAAGAATATGCAACTCTGGTGAATCCTCGCTATGATTCTTGTTGTGTTCTTAAATAAACTAAATATTAATAATCCAGCCCTTGAACAACACACTTCTAATATAGGGACTTTAAGAGTCTATGCCAAAAATCATTAATCCTTAAGTAATGAAATACTTACTCGAGATGGTCCCACACCCACAAACATTTCAAGAAATTCTGAACCAGAAACAGTAATAAATGGAACGTGCGCTTCTCCAGCAGTTGCTTTGGCAAGTAAAGTTTTTCCAGTTCCTGGAGGTCCAGTTAGTATAGCACCCTTCGGAATCTTTGCTCCTAAGTCAATGTACTGTTGTGGATTTTTCAAGAAATTCACAAATTCCATAATTTCGACTTTAGCTTCTTCGCACCCAGCAACATCTCTACAAAAATAATAATGGAAAAGAAATCAATGAAGGATTTAAACATGAATAAATAAAAATAATCTGTGATTTCAACTCGATCTCTTGTTTTCTAAGAGGTCGGAATATTCTAGTAAAACGACTCAAAAGTTAAATATTTTATTTTTTAATGAATTTATTTTAGTAGAAGTGTAAATATTATGCATTTTAGTATATAAAAAAATCTAAGGTTTTCATGGATGGCGTCGTTTTCAAATCAAGGCACTCAAAGTTAGCTCCCTTGTTTACTAGAATTAAGATTATAATTCAGAAAATCAAAAGAAATATGTTTACAATAAAAAGTTTGGTGCTTATTTACAACAGGGTCCCTGGAAAAAATTATTTTCATGTAAAATCAGTATTTTGTACTTACTCAGGCATAGTTTCTCACTCACGGTACGAAAAAGAATTTAAAAATATCAAGTAGAACTTTAATTAGAACGATTTTTTTCATTTCCATAAGGGCGATGTACAACGTCTATTCGCCGACATTTTGTTTGTGGCCGATTGATGGAATAGATAACCAAGGGCAGGTAAGTGTCACAAAATTGTCTGCCCTTGGTAGGCACGTGTGACCTATTGCATATGTGTTTCTTTCTTTTTTAAATTCTAACAATAACAACAGAGTTATTGCCCTTGGCTATTCCATCGATCGCTCACACCCAAAATGTCGGTGAATAGACGTTGTACATCGCCCTTATGGAAATAGAAAAATCGTTTTAATTAAAGTTCTACTTGATATTTTTAAATTCTTTTTCGTACCGTGAGTGAGAAACTATGACTGAGTAAGTACAAAATACTGATTTTACATGAAAATATTTTTCTACAGGGACCCTGTTGTAAATAAGCACCAAAAGTTTTATTAAGGACTGTTCATGAACCTTGTTTTAAATATATTACATTTGAATCTTGAGAAAAAAACAAAAATTTTCTTCAATCTAAATTAACCCAACAAGTATTTATAAAAATTAGACTTTTATAGTTAGAGAAAGACCAAATAAGCTATAATTTGTACCCATCTCTCCCGAACACTAGCCCAGTCTAATAACACTAAACTACACAAGCAGTGGGAACACAAGTGTAGAATATTAAATGTAGATTTAAATAAGTGATGCTATGATAGGTGACTGCAATTGCACTGGATAATAAAGAGCAATGCGTATTTATATATATATATATGATTATTTTTATTTACACAGACATGTACAAAATCTGCGACACTGGCATGTCGATGTTATCGATCAACAGCTATTATAAACTGAGATCTCATCAGGCAGAGTTAGAATCCGATCTTAACCATAGATAATATTTGGAACTACGGTTAAGATCGGATTCTAACTCTGCCTGATGAGATCTTAGTTTATAATAACTGTTGATCGATAACATCGACATGCCAGTGTCGCAGATTTTGTACATGTCTGCGTTAATAAAAATAATCAGAGATAAAAGCTCTATTTGATATTGAGCACTGTTTATAAACCCGGTTGAAATTCTTTGGATTACTACCCTGTGGATGTTTTACCTGGATTATTATATATATATATATATCTCTGTTCTGTCGCACAAAAGTTACTAAGTAAAGACTGTCGGACGAATCCATTCCACATATTTAGGGACATTGAGAAAGCAAATTGCAAGTCAGATAATCCTCTGCCTTCAATCTATTTCCTTAATGAGATGTTTTCCTTTTTTATTTCTGATTTCTATACAGATTTGTTTTTTTCTTTTACCTTTTTCTTTTTCTTAACTTTCCAATTTGAGAAGTTTTTCTTTCTTATTTAGTATTTTTAACTTCACCAATTCAGACATTTTATATGAATAGAAATATTAGTACGAACACTAGCATTTTTGACAGAGGGTAAACACTCATAGATTAAGAATTTAATGAGTAAAATTTAACGATTGAAACTTCTGGTAATAAAACTGTAGACTTTATGAAAAAAAAAAAAAAAAATTAATCATGCTTATTTTTTTTTTTATTTTATATAATATTTTCACCTTTAATCAGTTTGTAGATTGAAATTTCACCTTTAATATGAATAAAAAGTGAATATTTTAACATTATTTGAATAGTAAAGATTACTGAAAACATGAACAAAAAGGATCATAGGATTATGATACAAATCAGTCCAATAGTGGCTTTGTTACTGTCAGGCTGAGATAGGGTTCTGTTCAGTCCTTGGAGGTCAACCATACCAGGCTTTGTCTTCTCTTTGAGAAGAGTTAGTTTATTGCTAATCGCCTGAGGTTCCCCTACCAGGGAATGCTGACAGGCATTTTTTGTAGGCCAGAATGCGCTTATCCTAGAGCACTGGCTTCTCAAAACCACACCTGACCTTGTGTCTAACCTCCTAGCAAGGAAGTAAATAATATGAAAAAAGATATCAAAAAACACTGAAAAAAAAAAAATACAAAGAATAAGATAATGTAAATAATATTAAAAAAATAAATATTTTACTTGAATACAAAATTTTTACAGTGAGAGATGCTCGATTTTGTTACAATAATTGGTACTTGTTCACTGTTTCGGCCAGACAGAAAAATTATTTATGTGTGAAAACAATATTATGTACTTACTCAGTGGTATTTTATTGTTCAATGTTGAAAGAATTAGGAAAAATTATCCAGTAGAACTTTAATTACAAATATTTTTACATTTTTCGTATCGTACAAGTCACTTCGATGACTATGCTCCATTCCGTCTGGCCGAAATAGTGAACAAGCACCCAATAATTTTTACAGTTTATGTGACAACACAAAAAATACTTACTTGAACTGAACTCCAATGTCATCTTTCATTATTTTAGCAGTAGTTTGACCAAATCCAAACATTCCTCCACCAGCACCACGACCACCAGGGCGTCCACCCTGTAAAAATGAAAAAGCCGGTCACAGTTGTAAGAAAATGAGAGTATTGATTTACTCCTCTCCAGGAGTTAGGCACAAGGCCAGTTTTTATCTTACTCCCACAACTAAGATGTGACCCAAGGTCGGGTCGGGAAAGTGGGGTTTACAAATTGCCTGGGCAGCCCCGTCGGCATTCCCCGGTAGGGGCGCCCCAGGCAGTAAGCAATAAACTTACTCCTCCCCAAAGAGGGGAGACGAAGCCTGGGAGGGTGGACCTCCTAGAACTGCACAGGACAGACCCATAGACCGGCGTAAATCAAGCCCCGAAGGCCAAGACTACCAGTCTATGGGGTGAAGTATCCATCGGAACAGATACTACACTTTGATCTTAGCCAAAAGGCCAAGAACACTCCTTTTCAAGTCTAAGAGCTTATCTACAATTTTTGCTTTTTGCACAGTTTCCAAAGGTATGATTATGAATAATCAAGGAAAGGGAGGTAACTGTGATTAAGTGGATAACGTCGTGGACTGACAACCTGGGCGTGCCAAGTTTGAATCCAGTCGGTTCCATAGCACCACTTTCAGTTATGGATGTTGACAACCTGCACATGGTCCATCCGTGAGTACCTGATTCTAGAAAAAAAATTAAGTAAACCAATGCCAACAACAGAATAAAGCCGGTTAAAATTTTCGGTGCTTATGCTGTTCAGCAGCCGTATGAAAAAAATTTTTTTTTATAAAAACAATATTATATACTTATTCAGCGTTATATTCTTACTCGCTGTACAAAAAAGTAGAAAAAATTATCCACTAGAACTTTAATTACAAGTATTTTTCCATTCTGCGTATCATAACAGCGATTCGTTCACTAAGCCTCCATCTTCTTTCTGAAGATTTCAAGGGCAGATAATTCGAAATCTTCTTCAGAAAGAAGATGGAAGCTAAGTAAACGAATCGCTGTTATGATACGCAGAATGGAAAAATACTTGTAATTAAAGTTCTAGTGGATAATTTTTTCTACTTTTTTGTACAGTGAGTAAGAATATAACGCTGAATAAGTATATAATATTGTTTTTATAAAAAAAATAATTTTTTCATACGGCCGCTGAACAGCATAAGCACCAAAAAATCGTATAAATTTACTCTTCTCAAGGAAAGATTGTAGACATTTTAAAAGAGACGTTTCAAAAATATTCTTACTTTATTTAGGATTAATTATAATTTTCCATAATTAAAAAACAGTTTTGAGCCGATATTTTGAAGGAATAAAAGAAAGGGGAAAAAATTGGCCTCTGTTGATGGAAACAACGTGCTCGCCACTGGAACTTTGTTATGTGGTGTACTTTTCTCAGGTGACACTGTATTCAATATATTTGCCACTAGATCTTTATCATGTAGTAGACTTTTCTCCAACAACACAGGTTTGGTTGTTTTGTGGCATATCAAGCCTTTTCAGGTTATTTAATGCCAAATCCGGTCATTTTGGTAAAAGTTTTTACGCTTCAAGTTCTTTATATCTTCAAATATTTATTCATAGTGTTTAGTTTGGTTGTTTTGTTTTATGGCATATAAACCCTTTTCGGGTTATTTAATGCCAAATCCGGTCATTTTGATAAAAGTTTTTATGCTTCAAGTTCTTTATGTCCTCAAATCCAACAACACAATTTTCAATACTGATCCTGGGAACAAATTGTTCGTTACTGAAAGTTTGTTATGTAGTACACTTTTCTCCAACAACACTGGTTTCAATACTGATCTCTATCACTCAATAATTGTAGCCCTTTGAGCGCTAAAACACTTCTCTCAACTTCTATTAAACCCGTCTTTTATGGATGGCAAAGCACGCCAGTCACACGTGGTCAATACGCATAAATACTTTCATTCTAGCATCCACCTGTTCTTTCTCAGATTCAAGTTCTACATGCAAAGCAGAGACAGGCTCTTTTAATGCGGCGAAAAGGTAAGTCAAGATTATTTCCATCACTTAATCCAGGTTCTGGCTCATCATGTCCACCATATATTTATAGAAAAAAATTAAACTAAAATAATTAATCAAAGAAATATTCATACCCTGAGCCCCTTCATCCACTGAAAAGAAACATGACGACAATTTTCTTAAAAACAAAGTTCAATATGTAAAAATAAAAATAGTAGAGTACCTGTAACATATTTGAAGATCTGCGTATGATCCATACGAGTATTGCGATAGGCAAGATGATGTTAATAGCTGAATAAGCAACAGATGCTCTGAAATTAAACAAATTAATAATCAATAATTGAATCTTAAAAAAACAAACTGCAATTTTCTATCTAGTTAATCAATTATTTTTAATCCAATTATTTTTAATCCATTATTTTACATGTCCAGTTTTTGAACATTTTATAAATGTTTTGCTGTAAACTAGATTATATTCTGACTTATTTCCAGTTCTTTCTTATAAGCTTACTAGTGGTATTCATTCGGCGTTGCCTGTGTGAAGATATATTGCTGGTTGGAAGGGGTTTTTTTTTTAGAAAAAAATAATTAAAAATATAGTCATGTTTACAATTTTTGTCTTGAAAGAAAAGTTAAAGATGACATTTGTAATACGAGGTCAAGTAAAAAAAAAAAAATGTCAGCACAGCATTTTTACTAAAAAAAACAAAAACTATGTTGCTTACAGGCAGCTGTAAAACTATGAATCGAAATGAATTCAAATTATTAAAAATAGGCAAATATTTTTAAATCTTAAAAATACCAATAAAAATAATTATTTAAATGTTTCAACCTTTATTTAAATACATTCTTAACTGGGATATTCTTAGTTTAACTTTATTTTCAGAAAATCTATTAAACAAAAAGAATTTTGTTTCTTTACATTCTAATATATTTCAAACTCACAATGCACCTATGACGCCCTACCAGGTGTGATGGAGGATAGAGTGAGATGGCGTGAGAGAGTCAGGAGGATTCGTAATACCACCACGACTAGATGATGATATTTCAGTTATTTTATGGATCTAATCGATAATTGCTCCTAGTGATACCAGATGGAATCGAAGAAAAATTTCAATGGTGTCTTTAGATTCCTTGAAAAAAAAATGAACCTTTATTGAAACTTATTTGAATGTTCTTTTAACATATCGATTTCCATAACACACAAACGAACATTCACACACACACACACATAAGATAGAAGATGCATTTTGAAATATATCAGGTACAATGATAAAATAAGATCTTTTATAAATGTTATTGAATCAAAATTAATTTTCTTTTTAAATTTACACAATTCTTTCATAATTTTCTGGCCTTGTCGGATTAAGAGTTTTGCTAGACAATCCAATTTCACCATAATAATAAAAATTCATCATCCCCCACCCTCCCCCGAACCCCCTAATTATACACCTACCATTTCCCTAAACCACCAGGGATTGCTAGAAACTTCAACTTTTTCTTTGATGGAAATAAACCGGTGTTTACAGTTAACACCACAGCTGCCACTTAAAATAACTAGGTTTAAATTCAAGTAAAATAAGATAATTTCAAAATACAGGGAGACTACTACCAGCAGGTGCAGTGTAAACAAATTGATAGTGCGCTACACACAGAGCCATCTGTTGGTCGCTCAGTAAACTAGTGTGGATTATCATGTTTCCTCTTGTGATTTTGTCTGGATTAAAAAAAGTTCCGGACCCCCAGTTGCCTAAAAATCAGTGTTGCACCTGTACTGTTAAAGCTGATAATCGATTTTTTTTTTACTAACGTGTCATTCAATGAGATTGTCAGTTGGATGATGAACAATACTATGAGAGGATTGGAAACGATGGGTGGAAAGAGCAGAATCTGATTATTTAAAGAATTTGTTAACATTGGACTTGAAAATTACCATGTTGTAGTCAGCTTGTTAACAACCCTGTGGTATTGTGTTCCACAGATTAGAAGTTATTGGAAAGAAACTTTGTTCATGGAAATTCTGTTTAGTTTTAGGTGCACAGAGGGAGAAAGGGAACTTCTTTACAGTGATTGTAACTAGAAGAGGGGGAACCAGAGATTGGAGTTCAGTCGAGCACCTACCATGAATATAACGATAGAGAAAGACTAGCAATGTCTCTTCTGTGAGAAAAGGATGTAGGGAAAAGAAGAAGACAATTTCCCACTAGATTTCGAAGTTGATGTTGTACTCTTTCAAGGCAGTAAAGAGTGTGGCTCTTAACGGCACCTCCCCAGATGTGGCAACAGTACTCCATCTTAGGACGCATCCGACTTTTATACATGTAGAGGATTGCGTCAGAAATGAGGTACTTTCTAGAATTGATACGCGTAGTAATATTCCATATTGTTTATAAGGACTATTCTAATATTCTTACAGCTTATCAAGGCTCAGAGACCACTCAAGGATAAGGGTTAGTGAGATTCTCAATTGGCCGATGAACAGCATCTTGAGAAGATTGGCAATGATGGGGGAAATTGGCAGAATTTGATTAATTAAGCTCAACAAAAATTTGTTAATATTGAACTTTAAAACATGTTGTTGTCAGCTGGGAAGCGGCCCTGTGTTATTGCATTCCACAGATTCGAAGTTCTTGAAAAGTAAGTTTGCTCATGGAAGTTTTGTTTAGTTTTACTTACAGAGGGAGAAAGAAACTTTTTAGTGGTTTTAACTAGAAGAGTTTTTGCAGTGAATGAAAGTAGAGAAAGACTAGCAACGTCTCTTCTGTGAGAAAGGGTTTGTAGGAAAGAAGAGACCGCCCACCTCCACTAGATCTCAAAGTTGATTTTGTACTCGGTCAAGGCAGTAAAGAGTGCTGTGAGTGGCATCTCCCCAGATGTGGCCACAGTACTTCATCACCAAACAAAACATATCTGCCTCTTAGTGAACATATTTTTAAGCAGCTTTCAATAGAAACCGATGAATAAAAGTGAGAAAACGTTCTGCATTTTGTTCTATGTCAACTTCATCAATAAAATTAGATTTTATTTGAAAAGGGCAAAGTTTTACAGTCAGTAAAAAAAGACGAAAAAGGTAAATGGATACTAATTGCATACAAGTATTTTCTATAAAGACCTACTGGAGACCTTTTACAATTTTTACAAGTTATAAAATTTTGCTTTCAAAAAAAGAAAAAGAAAAAAAAAAGTCATTTTTTTTTTCTGAAGTTTGGATAGTACAAAACATCTGCTATCTTTCACATTATCACTTTCATTCTGTAGATATAATAAATATATTTAGACCGTCGAAAAACAAACAATGCAATTTTTTTTCTTCTTTAAATGAATTATTCATTTTAAAACATGAATTTTTGACGTAAGATGGCTTCATCAGAAGTAATAGACATTTTTCTTTTTAGTGACATATTAATCACTTAGTATTGGTAAATCCATCAGATGGTGTTAACGGTCGGAGTTCGAATGTCGATATTGTGAGGTCACACCGGCGATGCGTGTTGAGATAAGGAAATATAGTCCCACTTTTGAAGCAATTCAGATATTTGATATATATGGATATATATATATATATATATATAATTATTAAACAATATCGAATCAAAGGATGAGTTTTGTCTTCCTCTAATTCTATTAAAAGTCTACACCATTTAACAATGCACCATAAACAATATAAACTTACTGTATACCTTTCTTTTTCAGCAAACAAAGAAAAAAAAGAAGTTTTAAAGTCATACTTACAATTCTGTTTCGGATTTGTAGACAACATTTACAAAATTTGCTGGTTCAATGTGCATTTCGAGCTGAGCATTTTCCAAGTTTCTTTCAAAGGCCTCAACACTTCCAATGTTAAACCAAATTATACTCTAAACAGATAGAAACAAAAAGAAATTTAGAATTACCAGCAAATATATGCTCGTGCTGGTCGCATATTTTTGCTAGGCTGGGAGTATTATATTATTGTGACAGAACTACATACAATACGTAGTTAAAGCAAAATAAATATTAAAATATTATTGTTTTAAATAAAATAAAAGTAATGTATATTATTTATGGATGTCAAGCGCGAACGCAGACCCCACAATATTTTTATAAATAAAATAAAGTAAAACCTATTTCCTTTTTAGAGATGTAAAAATAAATGCAGACACCACAATGTTTTTAGAAATAAAATTAAGTCAAACGTATTTTGATTAAGGCATTGCATAAAAGTTCGATTTTCAAATCTTTTAAAAATAAATTAAAATTTAATTTCAGGATAAAAAATACAATTTAAGACTAATTAATAAATGTCATCCAAAATGTGTGTGAAAATCAAACGAAATAAGCAACATATTCAAATAATCCCTATAGTACAATTGAACGCCAAACGGAAATGTCTCTTCAGTTTTTAAACTTTAGTAATTTGAAAAGTTTTAAATATAGAGTAGGATGTAATACATGGGAGGATTTCCCCACACCCCTTTAAAATGGAGGAGGTAATTCCTGAGAGGACGGTCTTATGACAACAGAACCGATACTACACTTATAAATTTCGATTATATCGAGTTTTTTTTTTTACATTTTTAAATGTCTAATCACAAAAGAATAATGTTTTAGTGATCCTCGGCCTTTTGGCTAAGATCAAAGTGTAGTATCTGTTCTCTTAACATCAGCACCAGAAGTTTTCATGTAATTATTTCCCTTGAAACTGAAAGTTTTAAATTTTTTTAAAATGCTGTTGTTTTTTTTAAATAAAATATCTTTAATTGTATTAATAATTATAATAATATTATTATCGAGGGAAATATTATAAATATATAATAAAATTTGACAATACCAATTATAAAGGTATATTACAGAATATTAATTTATTAGAAACTTAAAAAGAAAATAAATATGAAAAAGCGGGTTTTGTTTGACGGAGTTTAGAGATTTCTATATATACTGTATCATTATAGTTAAAGGTTTTGATGTTAATGTAACTAGGAAAGATTCGCATTTATTCATATTTAGATTAGATTGGAATATTAGATTATCTAAATGCACTCCATTATTTCGCAATGTATTTATTATGTTTAAAAAATTGTGACTGACGGACAGACAGAGGGACGGACAAAATCCCTATTTATATAAGATATAATCTGTTATTTAATATCAACTCTTTATACAATTACTAGCGGTACCTACCCAGCGTTGCCCAGGATGCACTGAAGTCATTTTTGTTTTTAATTTTCATGTTTGTACATTTTTAACTTCTATTATATTCTTCAATTTAAAATGAATTATCCCCCTTGCTGATTTTTATGTTTAGGTAATTATTTTAAAACGTTTCATATTAGCAGCCGGCTAAGTAATTTTAAAAATAAAATTGTAGCCAAATATGTTATTATATTGAAAATAACATGGCACAACAATAACAAATGAAAATTAGCTAGTCAGATGTGTGCCTGCATCTCTATAAGAGTCTGTCTGTCTGCTGGTCGGTCCATCATGTCTTTATTGGTTCATGTGGATCCATGGTGCAACGGTTAAAGGCAGTGTTTAACAATCAGTTCTAAGTGACAGCCTTCTGGAGGTTAAAGGTCAAATCTTTATTACAGGTGATAATAACTAAGAATAATATAATAATTAACACTTTTACCCAGTCATGGCTGACTGAATGAGATCAACTGCATGTATTAAATAAAGGATTGACTTTGATAAGTTCCATAAATTCGGGAGTTCGACAAGCATTCCCAAGTTTGAAAAGATGCAGAAGGTCGGAGGTTACATCTGTCAAAACGTGAAAACAACCAAGATGAGAATGGTAGTCCGAATAATCCAAATTATTAATCCTCATCTAAAAAAAGTCTGAAACATAAAACAATATAAGTTTGATTATTGAAAGCAGTGACTGTAATATTAGATTGAAGAGACTTAGAAAATCATATGAGGCAAAAGTTGGTAAAACAACAATATTGAAGAAATCAACAATTATTGATTAAGTATTCACCAACGTTTTGTATCAAATCAAAGATTTTTTATATTTTGAAGTAAACTACCTTCGAAATATTATAAAAAAAATGACACCATATCATCTTTGGTTCGATACAATATGTTTGTAAATATTTAATCAATAATTATTGAATTCATCAATATTGCCGTTTTATCTACCTTTGCCGTGTATGATTTTCTATCAAACAGTCGCTTCAACTTAATATTGCATTGTCACCGCTTTCAATAATCTTACACACTACGCACAATGCTTTAAGCAAACTACAACACTCTTTTATAAACAATATATTCTGAATCATACTCCAATCAGTCACAAGCATTTAATAGTACTTGTAATATAATTTAGATTGTTGTTTATAAAAAAGTATACTAGCTGAAATACCTGCCCCAGATCCATAATAATGGAATTACACAGGGAAACTAATAAGTTCAGACCAGATCCTAAAATACTTCCAAGTAATCAAAATCATTGCTATAGTAAAATTTGTTTGCTAATAGAGATTACACAACTGAAGTTATGGACTTAGAAACGTTGTAATTTTGAGGAATTAAAATTTCATTATTTATTTATTTTTTTTTTAATTATTAATGAGTTATCACTTATCAAGGCCAAAAGCCACTCAAGAATAAGGGTTAATGAAATAGATTGTCAGTTGAATGATGAAGAATATTATGAGGATTGAAAATAATGAATGGAATGAATGAAATATGAGATGAGAGCAGTTTCTGACAAGTCTTTATTGATATTGAATTTAAAAATGACCATGTTATAGCCCTCAGCGAAGCAATCTTGTGGCAGCGTGTTCCACAGATGGAAGTTCCTGGAAATTCTGTTTGATGTTAGGCACACGAAGGAAGAAAGGAAAGTTCTTTGCAGTTGCGATAATAAGACGAGTTGGTGCAGTGACAGTCTTAAAAGAAGGAACTAGAGTTGAGCACTTTCCATGAAAATAACAACAGAATAGAAAAAGACTAGTTAAATCTCTTCTACGAGTCAGTTTGGCCATGTTGAGAAGAGCGCTTCTTGGATAAGAAAATGCTGAGGCCTTGAGGCCGGAGGAAAGTAGGATCTTAGACAATGGAATTTGAGCAGAATTAATCTGCAAGACTGCCAAGCTTGGAGACCGGGATTGCAGGTTGCCAGAAAAATTAGACCTCCGACTAAGGAAAATAAGACGATAAAATGATGATGATGATGATGATGAAGCAGTAGCAGAAAAGATCGTCCCCCACTAGATTGCAAAGTCAATTTTGACCTCTGCCAAGGCAAGATATGGCACCTCCTCAGATGTATATTAGTATGGATATGATTAAACAAATCATGAAACATTAAAATACTTAAATAAAATAAATAAATGCCGCTTATTGTTTTACTTTTTACTTTCTCGGAGTTCGATCCATTACTCGTGGAATTTATGTATAATCATGTCTACCTCCTTAATACTAATCTTTTCTTGACACGTTTCTGCCTGGTGATAATGTCTTCTCAACATTTGATAATATTGCGATTGTTACTCATAGAATTTCTGTATAATAATGTACACCTTCTGTACAATTTCGTTTCCAACAAATTTCAGAATAAATTCATGACTTACCGAACTATCGACCTGTGTTCCCGGCATCAATTTGATTCGTACCCATTTCTTGTTTATTACTTCTAATTTCTCCACCTACAACACACAAAGTATACATACATGCATATACATAATTTATCTGAAATATTGAATACTTAAAATACACAGGACAAGCAATTTAGAAAGCAAATAAAATGTTGACAGAATTTTTCTTTTACATGTGACCAATATGGACAATTTGATTGCTTACCCCAATAAACATCAAAAGGAGTAATTATTGGTACAAGTTGCCAGATCATGTGAAAAATATAACTAGTGTAAATTTTAAAATTGCCCCCACCCCCACAGGGGGGGGGGGGTAGTAATATTAATTATAATAATGATAGTTCATGGTAGCTGTTATAATGACAAAAGTTGGGGTTACAAAATTACACTGACAAAATTTAGATAGAGTTTTGAATTTAGCAGGGGATGTGAGTAGCCAATAGAAGAAAATCAAGATTAATTTCTCACCATGGGGATTACGGCCCCTATGTGTATGTGTTGAGAAGGCAGTGCAAAAAAACAAAATTTTTCCTAAACAATTCCAATCAGTTTCAACTAAGAAAGACAGAGTTAAGAGAAAAACACAAGAGTATGCATGTGAGGAGGAAGTCATCTTTTGATGAAACAAAAGTCATTTACCTCGCCAACACTAAAAGACAAAAAAAATTTTTTTTCGGCTTTTTATTATACAAGCACCGCTTTTTCTTATTTAAAAAAGAGCCAATTTTAACCAAAAAGTGGAAAACCATTAGAGGCTCTAGCAATTTGAACAGAAATTCACTTTTTCTGAATTGCTAAAAAAGTGGAGAACTCACCTCTCTTAGTAAGAGAAAATAGTAGCTAAGGTTCTGCTAATTTTGTATTAATACTTATTTAGTTTATTTTTCTTTTGTATAATGTTTTTACCGAGATGCTCACGATGACATAAACCAAATTCACTTACATTGTTTCTCATTAAGTATAGCGAGAGAAACTCTTTCCATGTGATTTCTCTGTATTGAGTTTGATAGAGCCCAACCAAGCCAACTAATCCAATGCCAGTCAATATTCCCAGCAGCACTTTACTGTTCGGATCATTTGGATCAAGGAAAGGTCCACGGCCAGTTCTTAAAAGAGAACACAAATAAATAAAAAATAAAATTCAAAGTAATACCATTTTCAGTGTTGTTCGTATTCAGCTACAAAGAGAAATCAAAATGGTTATGCAAAGGGTCTTGATACCAGATATAATTACGAAGACAATCACTGGAAAGAATATCCAACAATATTCTAATTTGGTGCCGTGACCAGAATAATATACAATAACAAATTTAAAATAGGTTTGGTTTGTTCTGTCTATTTTATGGAATATCTTGTTGGGTTATTTAATAATGAAACTTTTTTTATACTAATGACTCACCACTTACCAAAGCCAAAAGCCACTCGAGGATAAGGGTTAGTGAGATTTTCAGTTGTATGATGGAATAGTACTATGAAAGGATTGAGAACTACGATTAAGTTACAGAATGACTTGACAGATATTCATTGACATTGGACTTGAAAATGACAATGTTGTAGTCTGTAGGGAAACATTCCTATGGTAACGTGTTCCACAGGTGAGAAGTTCTTTTCTTGGTAAGAAACTCTTCATGGAAGTTTTGTTTTATTTTAGGTACAGGAAGAAAAGAGAGTTCTTTTCAGTGTTGGTAGAAAGATGCATTCTTGCTGAGGTTTTACAGGAGGAATCCGAGCTTGAAGCTCAGTCAAGCACCTATCATGGAAATACTGATAGAGTAAGGAAAGACTAGCCACATCTTTTCTGTGATAAAGAGGTTGTAGGGGTGAGAAGAGATCATCTCCCACTAGATTCCGAAGTCGATTGTACTCTCTCAAGGCAAGGAAGAGTGCTCTAAGCACCCTTCCCCTCCTCCATCTTGGGATGAATCTGACTTATACAGGTAGAGGATTGTATCAGGAGTCAGGTAATTTCTCAAAGTGGTAGAATGATCCATTTTTTCCAGCGACTTTAAAAACGGATTTGATGTAAGTCTTCCATTTCAGGTCTGGGATGAAAGTCAATCCTAAGACTAGGGGTGGGACGTAATGGGTGAAAATTTCAGATTCATGCGAGTAGTATTTTTTTGTGTTCATTTATACATAAATAACACTAAACAATCAAACATTTTGCAAAATTCAGAAGGTGCAGGCCACTAGTTTTTGGCTATTTTACATTCATGAAAACCCTTTCACAGCCTGAAAATGGTCCTAATTTAAACTACTATATCAGATTTAACCATCTATATCCATTCATAGCTTTTGAGGATGTTTTAGGACCTGCAATGTCGCATGAAACCACTTTTTCACCGAAAAATGATGGATTTTGAGTCCCGTGGAGCCCTAACGGCTGTTTTTGGCCTGCACCTTCTGAATTTTGCAAAATTTTCAAAATGTTTGATTGTTTAGTGTTATCTATGTATAAATGAACACAAAAAAATACTACTCGCATGAATCTGAAATTTTCACCCATTATGTTCCACCCCTACTAAGAGCTTGTCAAAGCAAGAGGCTTCCTCAAGGAGAGAGCCATTCATTTCAACTGAGGCAAAACGAAGATTCAGGCATTAGTGGTGAAAGGAGGGAAGCTTGGTTTTGAAGGTGCTAAAGGTAACAACACACTTCTCTCCTCATTGCACCACTTGCTCTAGATTGGAGGAGAGATTATTGGCAAGGTTTTGATCATCAGTGCTTTTTGAAGTGCTGCCGTAGACACTTGTGTCATCAGCATAGATGTCAACAAATGATCCCAGTATATGATTTGGAAGATCATTGATGAAGGTCAGGAAGAGGATTGGATCCAGAATGGATCCTTGAGGCACACTAGCATTGGTTTTATGTGCTTTAGACTTCAGCTCATCAACGACTGCTTCCATAGATCTATCAAAGAGAAAGGATTTGCTAGTTGAGAAGACACTTCCAGATATTCCATAGTTGTAAGGGTGGATAATGTGGGATATATTTAATTGAATCTTATGCAAAGGGGGACTGGAAGCCTATTGTGAAAATTCAGATACCTTTCATTTGCATAAAATTTGATCTATAGGTATTAGATATCAATTAATAAATATTCCCAAATTTCAATTTCTTTGGACTGAACATTTATAATGTCAATTTCTTTGGACTGAACATTTATAATGTCAATTTCTTTGGACTGAACATTTATAATGTCAATTTCTTTGGACTGAACATTTATAATGTCAATTTCTTTGGACTGAACATTCATAATGTCAATTTCTTTGGACTGAACATTTATAATGTCAATTTATTTATCATGTAAATTAATTGCTCCAGCCAGGTAGTGTGTTGTAGATATTCATCAGAACTCCCCATTAACATTTTTCTTCTAGGTTGGCCATGAAGACAGAGCCTCATCTGAGGTCTCTGTGGGCCATAACTGTTGAACCCCAATACTGGACTAGAGTTTAAATAACATGAAATTCAACATGAAAGAATGGCTTTTTTGTAACAGTTCTTTCATATTGCAAACAAAAATCAATTCACGTACAAAACTAAAAAGAAATATTTATCAAAAGAAACTCTTTAAATTGTAAGCTTTCATAAGAAAAGTAAAACAATATTTTGTAGAAGCGTTTTTACAGTTTAATATCTTTCTCACATCTTTTATGAGGTTAAATACTTAGAAAAATATACTTAAAAAATAACAGTGACAAGTCAACATTTTAGTAAACAATCACAATTTTCCAACAATATTTATTGCTTAAACTGTCTCCAAAATTTATATTACGAGTTATCTTCCCATTAAATTAAATATTTTAATTTAAAAAAATTATTTCAAATTTATTCAAACGACTGTACAATAATTATAAGAAAAACAATTATCCTTCACCAGTGTTTGCACTAATATTCATATAAAATGATGTCTAAATCTGTGAAATTAAAACAGAAATAAGAAAGAGAGAAAGAAAACGTCTGAAACTGGAAAGTTAAAAAACAAGAAAAAACGTATAAATTGGTATAGAAAAAAAAGTCTCATTATGGAAATAGATTAATGGTGTGTGTGTCGGATGGGGGGTATGGCTTGCTATCTCAATTCCCCTAACTACTTAAAATCTATTCACCCATTATCACAGATTATACATATACATATACATATATATATATAATTAATTATTAAAGACAATATACGTACTATCATATATCATCAGATCCTTTTACTTTGTAGTCTCCTTTGAAGATTCAGCTCAATGTTTGTCAATTATTGATAACAGAGCAAAATATAGAACAGTTTTTTATTATATTCCAATAACCATGGTTTGTTTTATTACTTTTATTTTTTTCACATTTCCAAAAATTCCAAATTTCTGTGAGATATATTTAACGGTCCGTTTCATTTGTTTTGTGCCAAACAACATTTGTATGTCAATATCGTCTCTGCAACACTACAAAATCATCAGAAAAGTTCACAAATAATAAGAGTTCTTAGATTAGAGTGTCTTGAAAAACACCCACATCATACATCAGTTTCATTTTAAGGTGAAAATAAACAAAAGAACAAACAAATATTTTTAGAGCAAACACTCACACGTGTGCGATCAAACTAATCAACCATTTTGATTTTTTTTTTTTTCGTTCAAAGCTAGTATCTCCCAAAAGAATTAGTGCAATCAGTTTAAAAAACTTTAATTCGGTAATATTTGCTAAAATATTTAATAAGTACTATAATTTATTTATAAAGTTCCAGTTTATTTGAAGATAATTTATTTTTTTATTAAAGTTACCTTTATATATAGAGCTAGTCTCATTGTGTCAAACCGTATATTCAATCAACTATTAAAAAAGTTTCTTCTACATAAGTGTTTATATGGAATTTATATAGTATTTATTAGTAAACCCTTTCTAATAATATTGAGACAAGCTTACCTTCCCAGAAATTCATAACTCAAGTTGTAAGCCACTAGTTAAAAAAAAAATTTTTTAAATGTGTAATTATATATATATATATATATATATATAATTACACATTTTTTTTTATTATAGAGTAAAGGATGTTTTTAACTATTAGAATTACAGGACTAAAAAGATTAATTTAATTTTCTGTAAAAGGAGAAAAAGTAAATTAGGAATAAGTTCTATCTCGTTTCATCATGGGAAATCTTAAAACATACTCACTTCCCAAAACTGAAGGAGAATTCTATCTTTTTATCACTTCCTTGACTTCCAGGACTTCTGAATGGCGGTGCTTCCTTCTTCTTGGCATCTACCAAACACAGAAAAAGAAATTTGGAACATTAATCAGTGATGTGAGTGGGTGATTTTTAATTTAAATTAAAAAGTCTTTGAAAAAAAAAAATTAAGAAAAAAATCAAATCCAAATTAATGCTACAATGTATTTCTACTCAAAAGAAGTATAACTCGTTTATTTTTGGAGGTTATTTTGATAAAATTTGGATTTAAACAAAATTTAATCTTTTCTCTTCATAAATGTACAATTCTTTCTCTTGTGTCATTAATAGTTTTTTTTTTCCAGCTTACTTCAAGTTCCTCCAAGAGGAGAGTTAGACACAAGGTCAGTTTTTAATATAGGGAAAATCCAGCTCCCCAAAAAGAGGCAGTGGATTGAAACAAAAATTAAAATTCCTTCAATCGAGGACAGAAAAGATGAAGTACAGCACCAGAACAGATACTACACCTTGCTCCTTGACAAAAAAGCCAAGAATACTTCAAGTTACTATTTTCAGTGACGTGGATTTATTTTTTAATGTTGGTGTTTTTCACCTTAAGGCGCACAGTACTGTCTATGCATATGAAAACAATCCCATCTTCAAGAAAAATGGCTACTCGTGGCCTTAATATAGGGTTTTAAGTTGTCTTTAACAAGAAAGTCCTAGTTGCAAACTCAAATTAAATTTTTGCCATATTATCAAACTTTGTTTCCGTCTGATTTTACATACTGTGCTATGAATCATACTAAGAAGATTCAATGTGTTAGCTGTTTAAATGAAATCTTATATGAACAATCAAAATGGCACTTCCATGTCATTTTTGTACATTTTTTCGAGAGGTAATGGGATTTTGCCTAACATTTAGGCTGGCTTGATCTAATAATTATTGTTTTCATTATGATTAATTTTCATTTACCACAAGATGACATCACATTTGTAAGGATTTTTCACTTGTTTGCAATTCAAGGGCAGATAATTCGCACGGAAAGGTACCCACTGAGAATATGAACATTTCGTTTTATTGCAATAAATTAATTTAATTTCGTTTATTGACTTTTATTTTGTTTTATTGGGATAAATTTAATTTTTATATATGTAGTTGTTTTTTGTTTTTTTTTTAAATTGCGTAATTATCTCCCTTGCGAATTATCTGCCCTTGAATTATTTTTAAGAAAAAGATGGACGCTTACTGAACGAATCACTTATGATACGAAAAATGGAAAAATACTTGTAATTAAAGTTCTAGTGGATAATTTTTTCTACAGTGAGTAAGAAAATAACACTGAATAAGTACATAATACTGTTTTTATAAAAAAATAATTTTTTCGTACGGCCGTTCATCTGCACAAGCACCAAATCTTCCATTATATTCAATAAATATATTGTACCTTTACACTTGAAAATTTAATTTAAAGCTTTATAATTGTTAAAAAATTGACTGATTTCTTTTATATAGCAAATTTCAAGACTTTACATGCCACACTGAAAAATCTTTCAATATTAGAAAAAAAAAAAAACTTTTTTATAATTTCCTCATCTAAAAATTAGTCAAGTATAAAAGTTTTAGGCTTGTATCTTTAAAGGGTAATTTTTTACAAAAGGTTTGGTAAGGTGTACTCATTTTTCTCACCAACTGCCAAATTGGGCTTCAGGACGTGTTTATATGTTAGAAATAAGGTTGTTACGGATGTACCAATGAAAAATAAAATTTAGCTTAATCTGTATGATGTCATGATTAGAAATAAGTTTCAATGTGTTAGCTGCTAAAATGAAACTTATATGAATAAAGTTGTTGTTCTGTATCGTTTCCGCACAATTTTTGTGACGGCATGTGATTTTCACCAATGTTTAAGACTAGGTATATCTAAGAATTATTAATTTCATCTATATTATCTTTCTTTTAATGAACTATGACATTATATTTATAAAGATTTTTCACTTTTTTTAAGCTTTTATCTTCAGTTATACACTGCTTAAGTTGGCCTTGTATTCAGTATCACACAAAACGCAATGTGCAACTAACTTTGAAGTGCTATAACTCAGATACTAATTGAGATACCAAGATAAATTTGGTCTTTTTTTTTTTAATATCTTGCAGTATTATATGCATACCTAAAAAGTTGTTTGTATATTGAAAAAAACAAAACAAATTCAGTTTTGGATACCTACACCATCATTATTGAGGGTACATTTCCACAAATAAACAAAGATCAAAAGAAAGCATAAGAAGAAGGAAGAAGATCGATTGCTTTACCAACTGGTTTCTTTTTTCCGGTGGGAGCTTCTTTTGGCGCCGGCTTTTTAGCTCCAGGAAAATACTTTTCAAATCCTTTTGGAACATTTTCACGTAAAAGGACCCAGTTTTTCAAAACGGTCCCCCAGCTACGAGACTGGGGAGCTATATGCTTTGTGAACAGGTGCAAACTTTTACAAAACTGAAAAAATTAAAAAATTTAAAATATTACTTTTCATGAAAGAACAGTACAAAAATAGAAAAAAGCATAACTGAATTTATTTCTGTATACAAGATAAACATATTTTGATGAATCAAAATATTTACAGGATCTCATTTAGAGATTACATGATGGGAATCAAAATCAGTCACTTGAAAAAAAAAAAAAGTGAAAAAAGAAAATTTTTTTTTTTAATTTCACATTCTGTAAATTTCAATAAGTTGACATGCAGGCTGCCTGTTAGATGTAAAAAATACAAGAGATGAAAGAGTCACTTGAAAAAAAACAACAACTCTGAAGCAGGTCTGTGAAGTCGATAGCCAAATTCAAAAATATCCGACTCTGGCCGAAAAAATCTTCTGCCACTAATAATTTATATAATCTAATATATAAAATTAAGTCAATTTATTATTGCTGTACCATGTTCTTTGCAATAAAAATGTACTTTGTTTTATTTTCTTTCACAAAAATACTTATTTCAGGCTGGAAGATTAGTAATATGAAGACATTTTTAAATAATCACCTAAAAAGTCGGTCATTAATAAAAATACATTTTTGAAATTGCTCGTTCTATTTTAGCAATCAGATACACAATTATATGTGTTTACATTAAATATTATACTATCTATTTCTAGAGATTTCTTGCATATCGTGATATTAGTTTAAATAATTTGAATTCTACAACCTACTTCCAATGTTGCCTTACTGCTATGTTTCAAACAGCCTTAAATACCAAACCTGCTAATAGCTACTTGCTCAATGGTAGTATGGCACTTTGAGAAAAAAAAGGGAAAACAGTGATTTACTGTTTTTTTTTTCATATTTAAAAGGCTATCTCTTTTTACTCATTTCATTCTTTACAAGTAATACAATTTACCCATTCAACAAACTCTTTTGTATAAACAACAACAAAAATTACTAGATTAATCACATCATAGTTTCATTTGACATTTCAATTTTTTATCATAAAACTCATATTGCAAAGTTTCTATTTTTGTAATTTTCCACTTAAAATGTTTTACATAAACCTATTCTATATAAAATAGGGCACCTACAATCAGGCTCTCTTATTTATACATTTCAAGGAGAAAAAAATCTAACAGTTTTGCACTAATCATTTGGGAAATTAAAAGAAAAAAATGTCACATACTTCTGGGTAATGCCAGATCGGCTCGGCTAGTTATAAAGAAGGTTACCCCCCTTATCTTGTGATTGAATGTACACACTTAAAACTGTTTTGTCAGTCATTTATGGCAAATATTGGTCTGTATTTTTAACAAATAAACATTGCATTTCTAATCGATTTCAATATTTAATCCTGATTGATATTTTATTTTTATTAAAGGAAAGCAAAAGAGTTTCTACTCTCACACCTAGATCTACTACCATTGTTTCCCATGACACTGGGAAAAGATTTCATAAAAGATATTTTTAGAGATTCACCAATAAAGTCACACAATAACCAGACTCTTGGTTTGAACATGCGACTCATCGCCTGGAGGAAGAGCTAATTCATGATGTAATCCTCCCTAACTCTCTGTCTGGGTGGCACAAGCGTGTCGGTGAACAGCTGATGACGTGGAGAACAACCATTAAAGAGGACTTGGCTGAACTCTCAGGTCCATAGATGGCCTTCGACAGTAGAATCGTGATTGGCTAACCATCTTGTGCAACTTACAAATTTCTACATTGGCTTGTTTTTTTTTTTGGGGGGGGGAGGGGGATAGTGTAGTATCTGTTCTGTTGTCATGATACCATCCGCCCAGGGATTCTCTTCTCCTATTTTGGGAGGTAGTGAAGTATTCATTCTGTTGTCTTGATACCATCTCACCAGGCATTACCTCCTACTTTTTTTTTGGGGGGGGGGGGATAGTGTAGTATCTGTTCTGTGGTCATGATACGATTCGTCCAGGGATTCTTTTCTTCTATTTTGGGAGGTAGGGTAGTATTCATTCTGTTGTCTTGATACCATCTTACCAGGCATTACCTCCTCCTTTTTTTTGGGGGGGGGGGGGGGTAGGGTAGTGTAGTATTGTGTGTGTGTGGGGGGGGTAGTGTGTTATCTGTCCTGTTGTCATTAGACCATCCTCTAAGGAATTACCTTCCATTTTGGAGAGGAGAAGGGGATAGTATCTGCTATGTTGTCATGCCATTCTTTTAAGACATTACTTCCTCCTTTTTGGGGGTGAATCCTCCCAGAGATTGAAATATGAGGTGTAGATCGCATTACAAAGTAGATTCATGAGATGTATCTTACAATGTAAGTGTAGATATCATACCAAAGTAGATTCATGGTACTTAGATAACCAACTAAAGTGGCACCGAATAATATGGTACATATAAAATAATTTTAAAATACATAGAGATTACAGGGTGTACTCAGTTTAAGAAACTGATAATTTATTCACTGTTTCATTAGCTTCAGAAAAAAATCATTACACATATTAGAATATTAGGTAATCTTGTAATATGGTTAACAGCCAAGAAGTTGAAAAAAAACATTATATATATATATATATATATATACAATGAATAACTTTTACCAAACGTATTAAAATTAAATTTTCTACTGACCATCTAATTTTAAAGTGTGGAAACTGATTGCAATATTTATTATCTCTTTATTAATTTGACTTATCTGAACATGAGAAAAATCAAAATGGCGTTGATTTTTTGGGGGAGGTGATCGCTAATTTCAGGCTTAAAAGCCTGAAATTAGCGATAGTAAAAAAAGGAAAAAAGACTTAGTCTAAGACCGGGGACGAGGGCTTGCCAGTCGGACTTAGGATTAGTGATAAGGTAAAGCATTTTTTTAGTATTGTTTTTATTAAGGAATTAATCACCACGAATAACAAAGGGCTAATCAGCCATTTTGATTCTTGTGTGAAGAAATCTAATTTAAAAAAAAAAAAAAACAATTTTAGAACATTCGAAGTATACAGGTCAGTAGAAAATTTTTTTTAATGCATTTGGTAAAAGTTATTTGTTGTATATATTTTTTTTTCTTTGATTTCTTGGCTGTCAACTATACTGCAAGATTACCGAATATTAATATACACATCAAATTCTGTTAAATTTTCAAACTGATCATTCCTAAAAATGCTCTCTTCAATTTTTTTCTTTTATCATTATTTCTGAATTTATCCAATTCCATCTTAAAATTTCCAATATTTTTCTTAATCTGATAACTTGTTCCAAAAATGGCATTTTTTTCTAGTTAAAGAATGTAAAAACATGGTGACCTCTATTCCAAATCTGTTGAAATCTTTCTTTCTAAATAAATAAAATTGGTGCTTCTTGAAATAACACTTCCCAGTAAATACGCTAAGTAAAATTCTAATTTTTGGAAATACATACTTTGCCCATTTTTAATTGAAGAAAAATACATTTTTCATATATACGATGTAATAATGAAGATTTTTAGCAGAATAATTTTATTTTAGCATTTTATTATTTACAGGTGACATTTGTGAGAATAGCATCCAAGATGAGAACAGTAGTCCAAATACTCCAAGTTATTAATCCTCATATAAAAAATTGTGAAACATAGATTTTGTTTTTGAAATCAGTCTTTACAGAGATACACAAGAAAATAAGTATGTGACTTCTGGAGGCGAGTCTGACATTAATGTCTCTTTAATCCAAGCTGTAAATATCAACCTGTCTAAAGTGAGAGACAGTTTAATGAGATTAAAGAGCTCAGGTGGTAAACAGAAATAATTCAGGCTTTAAAAGTTCTTAAAAAAAAAAAAAAAAAAAAAAAAAAAGAAATGAAGCAACAGGGAATTTTTCAGAAGTTCAGATAAAAAAATTCCTTTGTTAATAACAGTTTCTTCACAAATATTGATCGAGAGTAGAAAGTGGATCTTAGATTTTACTTCCAGCAATCTCGTAAATCTTGCTTTCTTCCTACTTTGTACTTTAGTCCACACACTTAATGAGCGATGTTTCTGACAAATGGGGAAGAATTGCTGTTTCCTAGATCTGTCGTTATTTCGAGTAGGTGGTATGTTGGGATTTTTAATCCTCTCATAGTATTCATCATCATTCAAATGTCAATCGACTCACCTCATTAATACTTATACTCGAGTGGTTTGGGTTTTGCAACCACTCTTTATTTTTTACTTTTTTTTATTCACTAATGAGTCATCACTTATTAAAGCTAAAAGCCATTCGAGGACAAGAGTTAATAAGATGGATAGATTGTCAGTTGAATGATGACGGATATTATGAGAGGATAGAAAATAATGAACAAAATTTTATCACTTAGGACAGTTTATGACAAGTGTTTATTGACCTTAGATTTTAAGATGACCATGTTGTAGCAACGTGCTTCATAGATAGGAAGTTCTTGGAAAGAAAGCCTATTTGTGGAAATTCTGTTTGATATTAGAAGTTCTTTGCAGTCGTGGTAAAAAAATGAGTTTGTTCTCTGAAAGTTTTACAAGGAAGAATCAAAGATTGGAGTTCGGTCGAGAACCTTTCATGGAAATGACGATAGAGTAGAGAAAGACAAGCAATGTGTCTTCTGTGAGAAAGAGGCTGTAGAGGACACGAGAGATCATTCCCTACAAGATTGTTAAGTCCATTTTGAAAGAAAAAAAAGAAATGCTTTGACAGGCACCTTCCCAAATGTGGCAGCAGTGTACTCCATCTTAATACATATCTGATTCTTATATAAGTAGAGCATTGCATCGCGAGTCAGGTACTTTCTGAAGCGATAAAATGATTTGAACATTTTCCCAGCAACTTTAGCAACAGATTGGATTGGATCTCTTCCATTTTAGATTAGGAGTGAAATTCAGTTCTAAGAACTAGTGTCCAAAGAAACGAAATCAAAACTTGTCTGGCTACCAAATTCTCTGGCGTTATTTATGGTTCAGTTAAAAAATCATCAGAATGCTTTACTATATTGTATGATACCTGAAGAAGGCCAGAGAATACAACAACCGAAATATTGTGGGTATAACAAGGATGAGGACAAAACAGTCCTATTGTACATAAATAATAATTATATTTTTTTGCTGCATTTAACATGCCTGCTTAAATTTCGGTTAAAATTTTAGACAAAATTAAGTCATGATAGAATTAAGGTGTGTGTGCGGAGGGGACATAATTAAATGAAAATGTCAAGCATTTTATTTTACCAACTTTCCCCGATAATTGCACAAAACTTTTGTCAGACATTTTTTTTTTAAAAGACATCTTGTCCCTATTTACTTGCCTTTCCAGAAGGGCATGGTTAGACAAGTTTTTAATGGGGTAAGGTACACGATAAGTCATGAAGATGAAATGCTGTGGTAGACAAAATGTGTAAAAAAAAAACAAACGGAAAACAGGTTAAAATGCAGGAAAAAAACAAAAACGAGATTTGACCGGTTTTGTTCGTATTAACGAACGTCTTCAGAAAAAGTAAAGATTTGAAAACAATTTTATTTTGAAGGCACACACATCATGGGAGAAGGAAAACATGATCCGATTGGACCATATGAGAAGACTTTTAATGTAGGGAAAATACAGTTCCCCAAAAAGGGACATTTGATTTGGACAAAAAATTAAAATTACCTTAGTCTAGAAAGATTCTCATTCACTGACAGAGGAGAGAAAAGATAAAGTGTAGTATAGAACAGAGACTATACTTTCAATTATTTATTTGCAAAAAAAGTTTTAAAAATACATTTTAACGAATTACGCACAAGGCCATCAAAAGTGTGGAAAGTAGGGGGGGAATCGGTCATCCTCTGTCTATCCTAATTTTAGTTAAAATCACAATATCATATTTACTCTGGGATCCAACCTACTTAAAATATCGCCAATGCGTTGAAAATTTAATTTATAAATATATAGGCCCAAACATCTGATGTTTGTAAACAAAAAGAGTAAACAAAAGGAGTAAACAAAAAAGAGTAAATCATAGTACAAAACAATTACATTGTTTTGTACTATAGTCAATATATCGTCATCAACGATACTGATATTTATACAATTTAGCCTCCAGCCTTTTCAGGTGTATGGGTCTGTAGCAGTCCCATATTTTATGTACTATTTTCCTTTGCTGAAACTGGGGTGATTGGTCCACCAGCCAATCAGAAGCTCTGGTGTAGGAACTCAAGAATCGTCAGACTACTTTTTACAGCACCCATGCGATTTCATTTTCCTGCTCACCCCAGTTGAAGTGAGTACACCGCCTAAACGTATTTTGTTGGTTTTCTCAAATCGACAACAATATGGTAAATCTACCAAGTTGCATGGCGCCCTTTATAAAGATTACTGTTTTAATTTATTTTCAGTATAGACAAAATAAGAGGTATTTCGATGTAAAACTTCTATGCAGTCTGTTAATTCATCTTTGGAGTCAGACGAACCTTCTATAATTATAATGGAAAACGGATACAATTCATCCGTTATTATTGTAAGTCATGCATATGTTCTTTTTGTATTTAAATATCACGTGGTATGAGCAGTACAGTGATCTTTCTTAGTCTTACGCACTTAATAAGAATGAATATACACCTAAGTGAAAGACTTGTAAATTTAATTTTTTTAAATATTTTTACCATGGTGTGGGACACACACGGAAAAGCAATGCACTTTCTTGGGGGAGGGGGATTTGCTGTACGAATAAAGGTTTTTATTTTTAGGGATTCAAGAACAATGAATTAAAAACGTTAGATAAAAATAAAAAGCGCAATATAAAAAAACAACCCATTGTGTGTAGACTATGTTGTAGGCAATTGTTCAGAATATGTCCTATAATAAAAGACCTACCGGGGAATACCGACGGGGCTGCCCAGGCAATTTTTAATGGCCAGAGTGCTCACCTTCACGGGCACTGACTTTTCAAGCCCCACTTTCCCGACCTTGGGTCACATCTTACCTTGTGGGAGTAAGATAAAACTGGCCTTGTGCCTAACCTCCTGGCGAGGAGGTAAATAAAAATACATATGAGCATTTCTGCTCTTGTTGCTTCCTCCACACAAACTCAATTCAGAAGTTGCTTTCAAAAAGGTGTGAAGTACCAGATATCTTTCTCAGTTTTCTTTTGCCGTGGCTCCACGCCTTCTCCAACATTCTGCATGCGTATTGCAAAGCCATTAAATTTATCTACCTTAATAAAAATATTTGGTTATATATAATTAAAAATAATATGTGACCCAGAAGTAAGTGATCATGTTACGTTAAATTTATATCCAAAAAAGTCTTTTGGATTTTTTTTTAGTTTCACTTTTTTTTACCGTTAACTTTTTCAGGCTGTTTACTAAAAAAAAGTTAGTACATTTTGGGTGTGTGAATTAGCAAAGGTTAGTTTTATATTAAAAAAACAAAACGTTATTCATTTCAAATTTCCTACATTGAAGGGCAGTTCAGAATAGAGTTCTATATTATTTTTCATATTTAAAAACAAAACTCAAATAACCTTAAACATTCAAATTTATTTCTTAGCTCGTAGAAAATGCGGTACTGATATCGATCCTGACCCAGTTTTCGTGGGGTTCGACTCGGAAGCGTTCGGCTGTCCTACGCAAACGCCCAAGAGTTGGCGAGCCGATTTGTACCAGACGACAATTTTGATATGGTGCTGCGTCCTATGATAATAATGTTTTGCTCGTTTTGTTTTTTTTGTTGTTAGGGTTAAAAATATTTATTTGACAACAATAATTTCGCTCTGTTTTGCTTGTTTTATTTGTTTTGTTGTTTAAAAAATTTCTTGCAAATATAACTAAAAATTATAGGACGCAGCAACGTATCAAAATAACAAAAAATATTTAATTAATTGATAACAGTAACTTTGCTATGTTTTGCTTCTTTTGTTTTTTTTTGTTGTTTCTTTTAGAAAAGTTCTTGAAAATATAACTTACAATCACAGGACGCAGCACCGTATCAAAATTGTCGTCTGGTACCATTCGGCTCGTCAACACTGGCGTTTGCGTAGGACAGCCGAACGCTTCAGAGTCGAACCTTACGAAAACTGGGTCAGGATCGATATTAGTACCGAAAATGCATATTGTTCACAAATATATACTAGCATCACAGAGAAATGATTCTCATGTTGCTTCCTCAACACAAACGATTTCAAAAGAAAAGGGTGTCATCGAGTACTAGACATCTTTCTGATTTTTATTTTGCCGTTACATGACTCCCTCAGTCTGCGTGTGTATGCTTACATCATCAGAATCCATGCCGAAGTTGTCATCCTGAATAACATCATGCAGGTAAATTCCAGCTTGGAGCCTACTTAGACCAATATACGTAGCTCATCCAGAGATAACTAGAGTCCCATGTAATATTCATACGAACAAATTACGGTGCTCTTGTATAAGCAGTAACCGATCTGAGGGAGATAACTATTTTTCTTAGCCGCCGCTATTCCGAATTCGCTTATACTTTGGCAAGCGAGATAACTTTGTTTTTCGCAGCATGAAAGAAAATAACTTTTATGCCACAAAGTTTATAAACTTTATAACAATTAATAAAAAACATGTTACGGTTTTGAAAAAAGAAAAGTTATTTTCTTTCATGTTGCGATAAACAAAGTTATCTCCCTTGCCAAAGTATAAGCGAATTCGGAATAGCGGCGGCTAAGAAAAATAGAGTTATCTCCCTCAGATCAGTTACTACTTATACAAGAGCGCCAAAAAAAACTCTTACTTACTATTCTCTCGCACCAAACACCAAAAGTTTAGTTATCTTTCTTTTTCTTTTTAAATTATTATAGGACCTTATTATGAACAATTGTCATGCTGTAAAAAATTAATTGCATGTAGATGAATTTACGTTACTATTTATTTTGCTAAATTGTTTGCCCCCTCATATGATAAAAGCGTGGATTCATACAGTAGAGAGAGAAGTGATTAATTTTGGTGCTTGTACAGAGACGGGTACATATTAAAAAAGAAAAACGCTGAAAATCGCAGTTCCAATCAAATTAACCGGAAAACTCTTTGAAATACTTACGAAACAAGCAAAAATAGTTTTGTACACCAAAAATTAGCAAAAACTATCGAGTAGAATTGTAATCAAAAATAAAAATCCGTTATATCGCTTAATTGGATTCGGCCATTGATTCGAGCGAAAAACACGAAATTCAGGGGGAGATAACCCAGTCTGTCATATTAACAAGTAATAAATTAATGGCATTCACCAAAATACGATGAAACTAATTTTTATTTTTAATTAAAATTCTACTCGACAATTTTTCGTACTTTTTGGTGAGGATACTTATTTTAATCTGCTGCGTAAGTATATAATACTGTTTTTATTTTATTTTGGTATTGATAATTTAATACGGACACTTCTCTGTACAAGTACCTTAATTTCTATTTCAGTCACCTAAATTATTTAGAGTGAAATGGATTTCAGTATTTCTCCCAAACAACTTATTTTTATTTAAACCAGAGGTGCTTATCCAGAAGTATGGAGACATTCGAGAAAAAAAAAAAACTTTTATATTTCTTCTTCTTATCTTATCTTATATATAAAGTAAAGACGTTTTTTCCCCTGTACCTTCGCGTCGAATAGGAAAGTAAACTCGAACTTAATAGGTTACTACAATCACTACAACATCACGCGTATTTGCTCGAGCGTGTTCTTAGCAAACTCTACACTCTTACATCCACCTCGGGCAAATTACTACTTTCGTTCCTCCATCAGTCACTCTCCCCAAAACAGACACCATACAGGTAGTAGCAAGAACATTTCTCTCTAACATTTTACTACTCCGGGTACAACTACACAACGGATACTTTACACCTTATTATTTATGTTACGTCCGTCTTCACATTACAACACAGTAGCATACGTTGCACAGAAAATATAACAGACGCTCCCTTCAGTACATGTGCCTACGTCACTTCCATTAAATACGATTACACAATCTCATACTCATACATTAGGAAAAAAAAAAACACTTACAGATTAGTCGAATAACATTCCGTAATTCTTTCTTCACACGGATTTTCCCCATTCTTTTAATGGCTATTCATTTAAATTATACCTTAACATTTAAACAATAACTGTTGACTATTTTGAGAAATTTTTAATTCGTACAATAAAAAAACAATTATTACTTTTATAAATTATTACTAAATAAAATACAATAACAATTGCTTTTATGGGAAAACTTCCCTCACCGTTAAATACTTAGAGAAAATAAACAAAACATAAACAAACCGATTAGATACATTTATTCTTTACGTTTTTCACATTATTTTACATAAACGCCACCGATTACATAATAACAAATAAATTACATTTCATATCTAAAAAATAATATACACAAATTACGTGTTCCTTACTAAAAAAACACAAATACATTTACTTATACAGATTTTTGACCCACCGTAATACGATTACATAATAACAAAAATGAAAAATTTCAACTATAAAAAATAAGATAAAACAATAAGATAAAACTATTACGATTTTTACTTACTAAAATAAAAACAACAAATTTTACTTCTACAGAATTTGACCCAACGTAATACATTCGAAAACAATAACAACGGTTATAGATTAGCCAAATGACATTCCCTACTTCTTCCCTCGCACGTATTTTTCCCATTCTTTTAATGGCTATTCATTTAAATGATAACTTTTTATTTTCAAAATAATTGTTCACTATTTTGATACACTTTTATCATACAATAAAAATAAATATTATTTTCATAAATTATTCATAAATACATTACTCTAACAATTGCTTCCTTGTGAAAAGTTCCCTCAACGTTAAATACTTTGAGAAAATTAACAAAACATACACAAACACAATAGATACATTTTTTTTTTACTCCAATGTTGGGGGGGGGGGGGGATTGAAATCTCAGCGATTAATTAAAGAGGCCTACAGAGCCCCATTAAAATCCCCCCCCCCATTATCTTTGTATAGAAATTCCATTTTTAAATGCCTAGCAGCGGAGTGTGGCCGGATTGATAGGTTGATGTGGTGGATCTGTTTTGAAAAGTAACAAAATATAAATAAACCGAAAACATAAATATTGTATTCGAGGGGGGGGGGGGAATAAAACACTGAATTGTACAATATATTTTAATCAACAGAAGAAAAATCCATCAACGTAAATTCTACTATTTCGAAAAGTAAAACAAATAAAACTAAACCGAAATAAAAAACATGTATAGGGAGGGGGGGGGGGAATTGTCTATTATATGATTATTTTTGATAATAAAGACTATTCTCTATTTTTAAATGACTGCGATCGAGTCACATGAGCCAAATGCCTGGTGGCGGACGATGGTGGCTGTGAAAAGTGCGGCCCGTTTTATGTTACGATTCACCTTCTGGTGAGCAACTGTATGGGCCGATTAGATATAACTCTTTCTCAAACACTAAATTAGATATTGTTCTTGCATTGCAAAGCATGCTTCAGAGAAAATGTATAAATCCAACAATTTCAGATGGCGATGGAGCATAATGGAGGTGCAACAAAAATTGAGGTCCTCTGACATAGATTCAGTTATCAGTGAGGAAATTCCGGATCCAGTGGCAGATCCGCTTTTACATGATATCATTAGGCACCATATGATTCATGGACCATGTGGAAACATAAACAGATGTTCACTCTGTCTCAAAGATGGACACTGCAGTAAGAGATATCCCAGACACTTCTTGAGTGAAACTCAATCGGATACTAATGGCTACCCACAATATCGACGACTATCTCCTTTAGCTGGAGGTTTTGAGACAACAGTTACCCTACCTGGCAACATAACAGTTCCTGTAGACAACCGATGGGTTGTACCATCTAATACACTGCTTTGTAAGATTTTTGATGCACATATCAATGTTGAATATTGCAACAGCATGAAATCAATAAAATACATTTGTAAATATGTAAATAAAGGTAGTGATCAAGATACCTTCACAATTGAAAGTAATGCTCATGATGAAGTTAAGAGATACAAAATGGGACGTTACATATCAACCAATGAAACCATTTGGAGAATACTTAACTTTCACATACATGTATATCATCCCCCAGTTATTCACCTATCAGTTCATCTACAAAATGGACAGCGGATATACTTTACTGAAAGTACTGCGGCAGATAGAGTTGCAAATCCACCTTCAACCACTCTAACAGCTTTCTTCAAATTGTGTCAAACAGATTTTTTTGCACGTACACTTTTGTACTCGGACGTTCCACTTTATTATACCTGGGACACAAAAACTAAGGTCTTCAAGCAACGATTACAGGGTAAGCCAGTTCCAGGCTATCCGTGCGTTAAAAAAACAGAAGTTTTGGGCAGGGTATATACCGTGCATCCAAATCAATTTCACTGCTTCTGTTTGAGACTGCTTCTACACAATGTTAGAGGTTCACAGAGCTTTAATGACTTAAAAACGATCAATGGTCAAGTTATGACTACATTCAGGGATGCATGTAGTGCACATGGACTACTTGAAGATGATAACCACTGGGATGCTACACTACAGGAAGCATCTATAACTGATTCTGCAAACAATTTGAGACATTTGTTTGCCATCATGTGCAGTGTCTCATCCAAAACGACTTTGGGATGCACACAAAAATGCTTTTACTGAAGATTTCCTTCTTAGGAAACCCAATCAACAGTCTGAAGTTGATATAACAATTTCAGACGACATCTTCAATGTGGCTTTAGTGTATACTGAAGATATGACTTATAGGATAAATGGTAAAACACTGACAAAATTGGGTCTTACCTCACCTAATCGATCTAATACACATCCGGTCATTACTGCATGGACGAGTGAAATTAGTTATCAAACTCATGAGCAAGCATCAATTGTTCGAGATGGTATCGCACAACTAAATAATGAGCAAATTCATATTTTTCGTACTATAGTTAATACTGTAGAAGATCAGCAAGGTGGCCTGATATTCCTTGATGCACCTGGAGGTACAGGAAAGACATTTGTTACCAAGTTAATTCTTGCTAAAGTTAGGTCAGAAGGCAAAATAGCTGTGGCAGTGGCATCATCGCGCATTGCAACCACTCCTCTTCCTGGTGGTAGGACAGTTCACTCCACATTTAAGTTGCCATTATCCTTAACAAAAGATGCTGATCTGATTTGTCAAATAGAAAGAGGATCAGATCCAGCTAAAGTTTTACAGAATTCTTCCTTGATCGTATGGGATGAATGTACAATGGAACATAAACAAGCGTTCGAGGCTCTAGATAAAACATTGCGTGATCTCAAGAAATGTGATGTTGTTATGGGTGGCATAACACTTTTATTATCTGGTGACTTCCGACAAACGCTTCCTATTGTTCCACGTGGAAGTCCCGCTGACGAGCTTAATGCTTGCATTAAATTGTCATATTTGTGGAAGTACATTAAGACTGTAACGTTATTTACAAATATGCGTGTACATCTCAATAGTGACCCAATGGCTGGTGAGTTTGCCTCCCTACTATTAAACATAGGTGATGGCAAGCTTGCAACAACCAACAATGGCACGATTGTTATTACTCAAGGTATTGGCTCAATTGTTTCATCACTCACAGAACTTAGTAGCAAAGTTTATCCAAATATAGCCGAAAACTATGTGCATCCTGAATGGCTAATGGAGAGACCAATTCTAGCTACTAAAAATGACATGGTACATGTCATCAATCAACAACTGCTTGATGAAATTCCACGTGATGAACAAACTTTCACTTCTGTGGATTCGACCAGGATGACGACCAGGCTGTACAATACCCTACAGAAGTTTAAAATTCAATACAATTGCCTGGTATGCCAACAAACAAGTTAAAGCTGAAAGCTGAATGCCAAATTATGTTACTCCGGATTCTTGATGTTCCAAGGCTATGTAATGGGACGAGACTGTGTGTTAAATGCATAAAACCTCATCTGATAGAAGTTGTAATACTAACTGGTGTGGCAAGGAGCAAACTGACATTCCTTCCCAGAATACCCATTATTCCATCGGATTCTGCAATAGAATTTAAAAGGCTTCAGTTCCCAGTTAAATTGTGTTTTGCCATGACAATTAACAAGTCCCAAGGACAATCATTGGCAGTGGTTGGTCTAAACTTGACTTCACCTTGCTTTAGCCATGGGCAGTTTTATGTAGGATGTTCAAGGGTAGGCTCTCCACAATGTCTATACATATTGGCACCAAAAGGTAAAACATCAATCCTATTTTAATTACTTAAATTACTTCCCGTGAAATGATTTATTTTCTGAATCTATTTATTTAACTTAAAAATTAAAATAAGGCTGTTATATTTCCCCGGGCAACGCCGGGACACGGGTCCTGCTAGTTATTTATAATACGCACTTAGGAAGTTCAAAAAAGTTCGTAATATTTCCCTTGAACATGCCCAAATGGTGGCGATATTTCCCCCTTATTCCTCAGTTTGTTTTATTTTTTCGAATGTCTCCGTACTTCTAGATAAGCACCAAACTTAGTTTAGGGTTGGGGTAAAAATTAAAAACAAAAAACAGTTCAGTTCGTAGTGTGTATATTGTTCGCCGAAGTTCGTTAACGTTTGCCAGTCTCAGAAATGTTCGGTGAAACTAGAAATTGATGACGCAAGTATTAAAATTTCCTTGGTATCCAAGGAAATTTTAAAAGTACCACTTAGTGTTTTTAATGTTATTTTTATTGTTATTAAAACATGGTTTAAGTAAAAATAAGTTGTTTGCGAGTAATGTCAAAAAAACATTTCACTCTAAATAATTTTAGATGACTGAAATAGGAATTGACACTCAGGGACTTGAACTCTGCTTTCCGATTCCATTAGTCTGCGTCGATAAATCGTAAATAAGGTAAATTAAAAAAGGACCGAGAAAATATCAGCTACTTTAAATTTATGAAGTAGAACAGGGGGGGGGGGCTAAATACAAATTTACTCGTTTGCCTATGGTTCGAGCAGGTTGTCTTTTTTTCTGATGCAAAATTTCCACTTGTTACATAAGAAAAGACGAAATAGAAAACACGCAAAATACAAACAAACCAATCCAATAACAGACCAAATCATTTCCAGAATGTTATCAACTTTTTTCCGTTGACAATGTAGAAGTTCATTATATTTTTTTTCTCGCATAAATAAATAATTTTCAAATCTTGCTTCCTTAAAATAAAATCGCACTGCAGTTATTTCTTCTGTTTTTCACTTTCGAGGCTTATATAAGATACCTTTTATATAATAGATTAATTCTCATGGCTGCCAATATTGGCTCGGTAAAATTGGAAAATAAACAAATAAGTTGTCTTTCTAAACTTATTTGTTTTTGTTCATTTCCCCATATATATATATATATATATATCCCACGGCTTCCTTCATATGCACGTTTGAACTTGAGTTGAGCACGGTTCTGAAGAAGCGAAGAGTTCCCGAAATATTATATCATACGGAGTTTCCACCAGACCATACAGGTATTACATAACATTGTGTAGATAAACAGATATATGTGTGTTTGTGAAAAAAATAAAATAAAATAATATATATATATATATATATATATATGTATGTATACATTGTATTAAGTGTGAAACTATTTAATTTGTTCCACCATTATATGTCTTATTTGCTCCAACTTGTAATAGAAAACAAAACGATTTTTTAACCCTATTTTTTAAAACTTGTAAACATATTTTAAATTATTTTTGTCTAATCTCTTCACCCGAGCAACGCCGGGTAAATAAAGCTAGTAATAAATAAATTTAACGTTTCTCATTTTGTTTCTTACTCGATTAATAATACGGCGTATTATTTTGCCCAGACACCGGTTGCAATATTAAAAAAAAAAACTAATCGCAAACATTTGGAAGCCATTATAAAGCTAAGAATTCCAATATAATCAAATACAATGTAAATAATCACTAAGTGTTTTTTTGTTTTTGTTTTCTCTTTCAGGAACCCGAGTTTATTTTTGTGTGGTCGTCTTTCGGCTATTATCGTAACTCGTTACCGTATTTTACAGAGCCAGTATTGACAGCCATGGGGGTTGATCTATATAATTACTCCACTTCTTTATTTTGTAAATTGATCATACTTTCAAACTAATTCTGTAAACACATTTTCAATTAATTAAACCTTTCGAAAAGTTCAGGTGTAGGTACTACTACACCTATTTTTTTTTTCGTATTGATAACGGAAGAAAAGCGTGAAAAAAAGTTAATAAAATAATCAACGATAAAACTAATTAATTAATTTGGTAATAATTAAAATAATTTAAATTAAGATTGTCATTTATTTATTTATATTTTGGTTTGCTGACGATTATATAAGAACATTGCAAGTTTTAGACAACATTGACTCAACTGACCTTGTAAATATTCGGGTGGTGCTGATGTGATGCCATCCTTTTAGCTAGCAAAGCATGTCCTTGCAAAGCTGATAAGCGTACATATGTGAACAGCATGTTTATAGTGTTATGGGTATGCCGCTTGTCTCATGGGGTATGATAATGCTGGCCGTCACTCACTTAGTATACACACTGATGAAGTCAGGGAAAGGTTTACCAGACAACCATGCCGGAAAAACCGACACGAACGGAGAAATACTGAGTTAACAGTTCGCTTATTAGTTTCGTATTATTCTGGATTACTTAAAATGCAACTCACTGGCTATGATGTTGAACGTACACACCTACTCAATTTCATCATTTGCCGAATTAAACAAAAACACAATTCGAAAGATGTACGAAAATTAGTTAGTCTCAGTAACAAAACAATTATTTTTAGTTAATCACTAAAATAAATTTTATTTTAAACCAAAACTGAACGTTTAAATAATTATAAAAAGAAGCCCCGTTACCGACGTTCTAGTGTGGTGCATGATTAAAATGGCACAGGTGAATAAATAGGGGCAAAATGGCACAAAAATGGACTTGGTCACAACATAAGATTTTAATATAAGGGGTGGCACATCTTTAGAAAACATTTTTTTAAAGGTTATTTGGAGAATTTAGAATACCAAGTAATGTGTGTGTGTTATTTTTGTTTTATATTTATTAAATGAATAAAATCATTTTTTAATACATATCTGAGACTTTCAGGAAGTACTCTTTGAAAAAGGTGTTTTTAAAACACCTTTTAAAAAGAGTACTTCCTTTTTTTATTCTGCTGGTATTAACCGATTTTAGTTTAAATTTTACTTTTAAATGAAGATATATGTAATGAGTTAGTCAAAAGGATAGAATATAATGAGTTTAAGAAGACTGAGTTTACTTGAAGAAGCTTTATTCGACAAAGATCTATGCAGGGATCTAGTCTCTACGAGAAACAATGGCTGACTAAAAAGAAAGAGGATCAAGGGAAGTAATTCCCTTCCGAAGCATAAAAGGGGATAGAAGAGTTCTCTTTTCATCACAGGGAAGGATCAAGGCTGTAAGTTCGACTTGGGAAGAAGGGTTCTAAAGACTCTCAGGTAGGCATTTCTGATTAAACTGAAAAAGAGAAAATCAAACAAAAGTTCAAAACTGATAGTTTTCAGTTAAATACTGAGGACTTCGAGGGATTCTGGTAGAGCGTCGAAGATTCAACACATCGGCATCTTCTGAAGATATCCTCGGCCCACACCCTCAGAGTGTGGGGAGTGAGGAGGAGTAGGAACTGAATTCTTGTGGGAGAAATATTAGACTGGAGAGGTGCAGTCTGTATCTCTTGGTTTTCTGGCATAGGATCAATTTTCGTATCCGGACTGCCCATTCCATCATCCCATGGATATATGTGGCGTAGGGACACTGTCGTCTCTCGTCCATTATTGAAACGTACGTGAGCATAGCTGGGATTGACTTCAAGTACATGAACGGGCTCTACTAAGGGCTCGTATTTGCTTCCACGTACATGCCGCTTTAAGAGGACAGATGTCGCTTTCGTTAACCATGTAGGTATGGAATCTCCAGTAGCTGATTTCCTTTGGAAGTTGAAGAGACGTTCATGAGGAGTACAATTAGTGGAGGTGGAGAGCAATGAGCGGATGCTGTGGAGGGCTACATCTAGCACTTTTTCCCAATTGATAATAGGGAGATTTCTCGACCGGAGAGCCAGACTTACTGTTTGCCAGATGATACCGTTGTACCTCTCCACTTGTCCGTTACCTTGAGGATTAAAGGCGGTCGTTCGACTGGTAGCAATGCCTCTGGAAAGCAGGAATTCCTTTAGTTCGTCTGACATGAAAGCCGTACCATGATCAGAGTGTACAAAAGAAGGATTTCCGAAAACAGGAAATAAATTAGTTAGATGTTTCTGGAGAGTTGCGACTGAGACATAGGCAGAAGGGAAAGCGAAGAGAAAGCGAGAGTATTCATCAGCCACTGTTAGTATGTAGCGGTTACGAGTATTCGAAGGTAATGGCCCCTTAAAATTTACGCTTAGTCTTTCAAATGGTTGACTCGCTTTTATGAGAGTGTGAGATGCCGCATTGAGGAATCTTGGTTTTATCTCCGAACAAACTTTACAGGCCCTTATTACCACTCTTATATCTTCCACAGAGTATGGCAGATTCTTGCTCCTGACAAAATGTAGCATTCGGGTGACACCCGGGTGACACCCGGGTGACATAAGTCTGAGTGCAAGGTGTGTAACTTGTCGGCAGAGGTGGTAGTAGAGCAAATGCGAGACAAGGCGTCTGCAGTGGCGTTTTGTTTCCCGGGGCGATATGCAATGTCGTAGCTAAAACAGGCAAGTTCCAACTTCCATCCTGTTATCTTCTCATTTTTTATTTTGCTTTTGCCTGAACATGAAAGAGACAGATAAAATGATTCCCGAGCAGTAAGTGTCGCCATTTTCGGATCGCCTTGACAATAGCGTAGGCCTCCTTTTCAACAGAGGAGTGCTTCTGTTCAGCAGACGTTAAAGTTCTTAAAATGAAAGCCACGGGCCAAGAGTTTTGGATTAAAGAGGCAGCAATCGCATGTTCCGAAGCATCGGTTTAGACCTCGAGAGGAAGAGAAGAGTCTATGACTATTAGGGATGATTTTGCAATTTCCTTCTTCAGGTACCTGAAGGCGTCTGCTTGTTCCCTAGCGAGGGGAAAATTGGTAACTTTGGTAAGGGGGTGTAGTTTTTCAGAGAAGTTCGAGATCCACCTAGAATAGTGAGAGAACATCCCCATTGCTCAGCAAAGAGAAGGAAGATCTTGAGGAACTGGCAAGTTTATCAATCCCTTGAGCCTATCAGAGTCAGGTTTTACCGAGCCCTTGCTTATTGTATACCCAAGCAAGTCTACAGAAGTAAGTGAGTAGTGACACTTGTCTTTGTTCAGCGTCAGTCCGTACTTCGCTACTGCATTCATGAACTCTTTTAAATTAGTATCATGCATAGCCTGATCTTCTCCACAAATGGTAACGTGGTCGATGTAAGCATGGGTTCCTCAAAGGTCTTCTCGCTCGCTGATGTCAGCGATGATTCGTTGAAAACTCGCTACTCCATTGGTTACTCAAAACGGGATTTGATGAAACTGATACAGAGATCCAGAAGCTTCGAAGGCAGTGTATTTTCGTTCTTCCGGCTTGATAGCAACCTAATGGTAAGCACTGGTTAGATCAAGAGTGCTGCTGAATATTTTGTAAGTGGCAATCTCATTAACCATGTCCTCCATTCGAGGAAGAGGATAAGCGTCAAGGAGAGTAAACCGATTTATTGTTTGGGAGTAATCCACAACAAGTCTCTTTTTGTGATTTTCAGGAGATACCACAAGCGTTTGGGATCGCCATGGGGATTGAGAGGGCTCTATGATACCTTCCTTTAGCATACGGGAGATTTCCGATTGGATAAATTTAGCATCAGGTAGGGTATGTTTCCTGGATTTAACAGCTATCGGGCGACAGTCCGAGGTTAGATTGGTAAACAGAGGGGTAAGGGATATTTTTAATGGCGATAAGTCTACAAACAGTGAGAGGGGGGAGGGGTCCTCTAAAAGGTATTTCCACTGAGGAGTGTTGGCATAGAAATTTATGCCCGAGAATGATGTCACAGCATAGGTAAGCCATAATTGATAGTTTCACATTCCTATACTCCCAGAGTGAGAGACATGACACAGTGCCCTAGAGTAGAGGACGAATGAGAACTGCTATCGAGTATCCACATAGACTCACCTTTGATTTTCCCCCATAAGGACGAACGAGATAGACTCTCCGAGGAGTTAAAAGGAACCGATGAAGCAAGAAGGGACTCACCGTAATTGATAGCAGCCGCTGTAGGTGACCTGCAGACACAAGCAAAATGCCCTTTTCTTTTGCAATTTTTACAAATAGAGTTTTTAGCAGAGCACCTCGCTCTGTCATGTCTCGGGTTTCCACAGAAAACACATTTCTGTCCGAAGAGTGCCGCTATCGTGGGTTGCTCCTCATATGTAGACTGGCCGTCCTTCGATTCTTCTTTTTCCGCAGTGGAGACTGCAGCAGCCAAAGAGTCCAACTGAGTGTACAAAGTTAATTGTTTTTGGGCTGTCTCGAGTGTTAATGCCTGGTTGTACGCCGTGTGTAAGTTGAGACATTTGTTTTCTAAAAGTCTTTGTCTGATGTGAGATGACGAAATCCCATTTATGAATGCATCCCTGATGTACTCATCCCTCGCCTGTATAGCTGTCACAGCCCGGAAATCACAGTCCTTAGCGAGTGTTTTTAGAGAATGTAAATATTGGTCCACGCTTTCGTTGGTCTGTTGCCAACGAGTTGCCAATAAATGCCGGCAGAAAATGCTGTTTTTGGACTCGACGAAAACTTCTTCCAGGACGTTCATAGCCGAATGATAATCACCGATGTCCGATATGTATTTAAAAATTGACGGAGACATGAGGTTGATTAACAAATTTAGTTTTAACTCGTCCGTTAGTTGAGAGCCGTTGACAGCGCAACGAAAAATGTTGAAAGACCTCTTCCAGTGTCGCCACGTGTTAGCAGCGTCCAGATGTGACGGGTCTAAGTTCAATCGTTCAGGCTTGAGGTATTTTTCCATCTTAGATCTTTGTCGAATAAATTGTCATGAGTTAGTCAAAAGGATAGAATAGAATGAGTTTAAGAAGACTGAGTTTGCTTGAGGAAGCTTTATTCGACAAAGATCTATGCAGGAATCTAGTCTCTACGAGAAACAATGGCTGACTAAAAAGAAAGAGGATCAAGGGAAGTAATTCCCTTCCGAAGCATAGAAGGGGATAGAAGAGTTCTCTTTTCATCACAATATAATTATAGGGAAAACCAGAAGAGTACCCGGCTCAAAGTCAGCAGCAAACGGTGTTTGGTCAGATTTTGTTCCTGTTTTGGGTCGCTTACTCTATAAAAAAATGGTTACCTCCCTTTCATCCTGGGTAGTTCTCTTTTTGTCCATCATGACACCCCTCTTATTCTGAAAAAGCCCCTTTGATTGGCCAAGACGATTTTCCTTAACCAATCAACAGACACTTAATTTTGGCCGGCTGAATCAAAACCTTAATCTTCTTTTTGAATATGATCTCGTCCTGACAACAAGTAAGGAATATTTCTCCTTAATTTGTGTAGCGGAGAGCAGGATGAGCCGCCGACTGCCGTGAACCAAGGCTGTTGTCAGTAGCGATCGAAAAAACAACATTTGGTTTGCTGCTTGTGCAGAGGAGAGCTGCCGTGTAAAACCGGAAACGCTTACTTACGAAAAGTGTAATTTAACCTTTTAGAAGGAAACGGTAGCAGGCAGCTTATGGCGCGGCTCATTAGCACATGTGAGATGTCGCTGCTATAAGGAGCACGACAAAATGTAATTTTGTGACAGATGCATTGGGAGGTTTAAGTGAATGGAAGAGAAAGAAAAAGTGCCACATTATTTTGGTGAACCGTTGTATTGACTCGTTCATAGGAAGCGAACGGAAGAGGAAGAAAAAGAGCCACATTATTTTGGTGAACCATTGTATTGACTCGTTCATAGGAAGCGAACGGAAGAGGAAGAAAAAGAGCCACATTATTTTGGTGAACCGTTGTATTGACTCGTTCATAGGAAGCGAACGGAAGAGGAAGAAAAAGAGCCACATTATTTTGGTGAACCATTGTATTGACTCGTTCATAGGAAGCGAACGGAAGAGGAAGAAAAAGTGCCACATTATTTTGGTGAACCATTGTATTGACTCGTTCATAGGAAGTGAACGGAAGAGGAAGAAAAAGTGGTGCATTATTTTGGCGAACCATTGTATTGACTCGTTTATAGGAAGCGAACGGAAGAGGAAGAAAAAGTGCCACATTATTTTGGCGAACCATTGTATTGACTCGTTCATAGGAAGTGAACAGAAGAGGAAGAAAAAGTGCCGCATTATTTTGGTGAACCATTGTATTGACTCGTTCATAGGAAGTGAACGGAAGAGGAAGAAAAAGAGCCACATTATTTTGGCGAACCATTGTATTGACTCGTTTATAGGAAGCGAACGGAAGAGGAAGAAAAAGTGCCACATTATTTTGGTGAACCATTGTATTGACTCGTTCATAGGAAGCGAACGGAAGAGGAAGAAAAAGTGCCACATTATTTTGGTGAACCATTGTATTGACTCGTTCATAGGAAGTGAACGGAAGAGGAAGAAAAAGTGCCACATTATTTTGGCGAACCATTGTATTGACTCGTTCATAGGAAGCGAACGGAAGAGGAAGAAAAAGTGGTGCATTATTTTGGTGAACCATTGTATTGACTCGTTCATAGGAAGTGAACGGAAGAGGAAGAAAAAGTGCCACATTATTTTGGTGAACCATTGTATTGACTCGTTCATAGGAAGCGAACGGAAGAGGAAGAAAAAGTGCCGCATTATTTTGGTGAACCATTGTATTGACTCGTTCATAGGAAGTGAACGGAAGAGGAAGAAAAAGTGCCACATTATTTTGGTGAACCATTGTATTGACTCGTTCATAGGAAGCGAACGGAAGAGGAAGAAAAAGAGCCACATTATTTTGGTGAACCATTGTATTGACTCGTTCATAGGAAGCGAACGGAAGAGGAAGAAAAAGTGCCGCATTATTTTGGCGAATCGTTGTATTGACTCGTTCATAGGAAGCGAACGGAAGAGGAAGAAAAAGTGCCACATTATTTTGGTGAACCATTGTATTGACTCGTTCATAGGAAGCGAACGGAAGAGGAAGAAAAAGTGCCGCATTATTTTGGCGAACCATTGTATTGACTCGTTCATAGGAAGCGAACGGAAGAGGAAGAAAAAGTGGTGCATTATTTTGGTGAACCATTGTATTGACTCGTTCATAGGAAGCGAACGGAAGAGGAAGAAAAAGTGCCGCATTATTTTGGCGAATCATTGTATTGACTCGTTCATAGGAAGTGAACGGAAGAGGAAGAAAAAGTGCTACATTATTTTGGTGAACCATTGTATTGACTCGTTCATAGGAAGCGAACGGAAGAGGAAGAAAAAGTGGTGCATTATTTTGGTGAACCATTGTATTGACTCGTTCATAGGAAGCGAACGGAAGAGGAAGAAAAAGTGCCGCATTATTTTGGCGAATCGTTGTATTGACTCGTTCATAGGAAGTGAACGGAAGAGGAAGAAAAAGTGCCACATTATTTTGGTGAACCATTGTATTGACTCGTTCATAGGAAGCGAACGGAAGAGGAAGAAAAAGTGCCGCATTATTTTGGTGAACCATTGTATTGACTCGTTCATAGGAAGCGAACGGAAGAGGAAGAAAAAGTGCCACATTATTTTGGTGAACCATTGTATTGACTCGTTCATAGGAAGCGAACGGAAGAGGAAGAAAAAGTGCCGCATTATTTTGGTGAACCATTGTATTGACTCGTTCATAGGAAGTGAACGGAAGAGGAAGAAAAAGTGCCACATTATTTTGGTGAACCATTGTATTGACTCGTTCATAGGAAGCGAACGGAAGAGGAAGAAAAAGTGGTGCATTATTTTGGTGAACCATTGTATTGACTCGTTCATAGGAAGCGAACGGAGGAGGAAGAAAAAGTGCCGCATTATTTTGGCGAATCGTTGTATTGACTCGTTCATAGGAAGCGAACGGAAGAGGAAGAAAAAGTGCCACATTATTTTGGTGAACCATTGTATTGACTCGTTCATAGGAAGCGAACGGAAGAGGAAGAAAAAGTGCCGCATTATTTTGGCGAACCATTGTATTGACTCGTTCATAGGAAGCGAACGGAAGAGGAAGAAAAAGTGCCGCATTATTTTGGTGAACCATTGTATTGACTCGTTCATAGGAAGCGAACGGAAGAGGAAGAAAAAGAGCCACATTATTTTGGCGAACCATTGTATTGACTCGTTCATAGGAAGCGAACGGAAGAGGAAGAAAAAGTGGTGCATTATTTTGGTGAACCATTGTATTGACTCGTTCATAGGAAGCGAACGGAAGAGGAAGAAAAAGTGGTGCATTATTTTGGTGAACCATTGTATTGACTCGTTCATAGGAAGCGAACGGAAGAGGAAGAAAAAGTGCCACATTATTTTGGTGAACCATTGTATTGACTCGTTCATAGGAAGCGAACGGAAGAGGAAGAAAAAGTGGTGCATTATTTTGGCGAACCATTGTATTGACTCGTTCATAGGAAGCGAACGGAAGAGGAAGAAAAAGTGGTGCATTATTTTGGTGAACCATTGTATTGACTCGTTCATAGGAAGCGAACGGAAGAGGAAGAAAAAGTGGTGCATTATTTTGGTGAACCATTGTATTGACTCGTTCATAGGAAGCGAACGGAAGAGGAAGAAAAAGTGCCACATTATTTTGGCGAACCATTGTATTGACTCGTTCATAGGAAGCGAACGGAAGAGGAAGAAAAAGTGGTGCATTATTTTGGTGAACCATTGTATTGACTCGTTCATAGGAAGCGAACGGAAGAGGAAGAAAAAGTGGTGCATTATTTTGGTGAACCATTGTATTGACTCGTTCATAGGAAGCGAACGGAAGAGGAAGAAAAAGTGCCACATTATTTTGGCGAACCATTGTATTGACTCGTTCATAGGAAGCGAACGGAAGAGGAAGAAAAAGTGCCACATTATTTTGGTGAACCATTGTATTGACTCGTTCATAGGAAGCGAACGGAAGAGGAAGAAAAAGTGCCGCATTATTTTGGTGAACCATTGTATTGACTCGTTCATAGGAAGTGAACGGAAGAGGAAGAAAAAGTGCCACATTATTTTGGTGAACCATTGTATTGACTCGTTCATAGGAAGCAAACGGAAGAGGAAGAAAAAGTGGTGCATTATTTTGGTGAACCATTGTATTGACTCGTTCATAGGAAGCGAACGGAAGAGGAAGAAAAAGTGCCGCATTATTTTGGCGAATCGTTGTATTGACTCGTTCATAGGAAGCGAACGGAAGAGGAAGAAAAAGTGCCACATTATTTTGGTGAACCATTGTATTGACTCGTTCATAGGAAGCGAACGGGAGAGGAAGAAAAAGTGCCGCATTATTTTGGCGAACCATTGTATTGACTCGTTCATAGGAAGCGAACGGAAGAGGAAGAAAAAGTGCCGCATTATTTTGGCGAATCGTTGTATTGACTCGTTCATAGGAAGCGAACGGAAGAGGAAGAAAAAGTGCCACATTATTTTGGTGAACCATTGTATTGACTCGTTCATAGGAAGCGAACGGAAGAGGAAGAAAAAGTGCCGCATTATTTTGGTGAACCATTGTATTGACTCGTTCATAGGAAGTGAACGGAAGAGGAAGAAAAAGTGCCACATTATTTTGGTGAACCATTGTATTGACTCGTTCATAGGAAGTGAACGGATAAGGAAGAAAAAGTGCCACATTATTTTGGTGAACCATTGTATTGACTCGTTCATAGGAAGCGAACGGAAGAGGAAGAAAAAGTGGTGCATTATTTTGGTGAACCATTGTATTGACTCGTTCATAGGAAGTGAACGGAAGAGGAAGAAAAAGTGCCACATTATTTTGGTGAACCATTGTATTGACTCGTTCATAGGAAGCGAACGGAAGAGGAAGAAAAAGTGGTGCATTATTTTGGTGAACCATTGTATTGACTCGTTCATAGGAAGCGAACGGAAGAGGAAGAAAAAGTGCTGCATTATTTTGGCGAATCGTTGTATTGACTCGTTCATAGGAAGCGAACCGAAGAGGAAGAAAAAGTGCCACATTATTTTGGTGAACCATTGTATTGACTCGTTCATAGGAAGCGAACGGAAGAGGAAGAAAAAGTGCCGCATTATTTTGGTGAACCATTGTATTGACTCGTTCATAGGGAGTGAACGGAAGAGGAAGAAAAAGTGCCACATTATTTTGGTGAACCATTGTATTGACTCGTTCATAGGAAGCGAACGGAAGAGGAAGAAAAAGTGGTGCATTATTTTGGTGAACCATTGTATTGACTCGTTCATAGGAAGCGAACGGAAGAGGAAGAAAAAGTGCCGCATTATTTTGGCGAATCGTTGTATTGACTCGTTCATAGGAAGTGAACGGAAGAGGAAGAAAAAGTGCCACATTATTTTGGTGAACCATTGTATTGACTCGTTCATAGGAAGCGAACGGAAGAGGAAGAAAAAGTGGTGCATTATTTTGGTGAACCATTGTATTGACTCGTTCATAGGAAGCGAACGGAAGAGGAAGAAAAAGTGCCGCATTATTTTGGCGAATCGTTGTATTGACTCGTTCATAGGAAGCGAACGGAAGAGGAAGAAAAAGTGCCACATTATTTTGGTGAACCATTGTATTGACTCGTTCATAGGAAGCGAACGGAAGAGGAAGAAAAAGTGCCGCATTATTTTGGTGAACCATTGTATTGACTCGTTCATAGGAAGTGAACGGAAGAGGAAGAAAAAGTGCCACATTATTTTGGTGAACCATTGTATTGACTCGTTCATAGGAAGCAAACGGAAGAGGAAGAAAAAGTGGTGCATTATTTTGGTGAACCATTGTATTGACTCGTTCATAGGAAGCGAACGGAAGAGGAAGAAAAAGTGCCGCATTATTTTGGCGAATCGTTGTATTGACTCGTTCATAGGAAGCGAACGGAAGAGGAAGAAAAAGTGCCACATTATTTTGGTGAACCATTGTATTGACTCGTTCATAGGAAGCGAACGGAAGAGGAAGAAAAAGTGCCGCATTATTTTGGCGAACCATTGTATTGACTCGTTCATAGGAAGCGAACGGAAGAGGAAGAAAAAGTGCCGCATTATTTTGGTGAACCATTGTATTGACTCGTTCATAGGAAGCGAACGGAAGAGGAAGAAAAAGAGCCACATTATTTTGGCGAACCATTGTATTGACTCGTTCATAGGAAGCGAACGGAAGAGGAAGAAAAAGTGGTGCATTATTTTGGTGAACCATTGTATTGACTCGTTCATAGGAAGCGAACGGAAGAGGAAGAAAAAGTGGTGCATTATTTTAGTGAACCATTGTATTGACTCGTTCATAGGAAGCGAACGGAAGAGGAAGAAAAAGTGCCACATTATTTTGGTGAACCATTGTATTGACTCGTTCATAGGAAGCGAACGGAAGAGAAAGAAAAAGTGGTGCATTATTTTGGTGAACCATTGTATTGACTCGTTCATAGGAAGCGAACGGAAGAGGAAGAAAAAGTGGTGCATTATTTTGGCGAACCATTGTATTGACTCGTTCATAGGAAGCGAACGGAAGAGGAAGAAAAAGTGGTGCATTATTTTGGTGAACCATTGTATTGACTCGTTCATAGGAAGCGAACGGAAGAGGAAGAAAAAGTGGTGCATTATTTTGGTGAACCATTGTATTGACTCGTTCATAGGAAGCGAACGGAAGAGGAAGAAAAAGTGCCACATTATTTTGGCGAACCATTGTATTGACTCGTTCATAGGAAGCGAACGGAAGAGGAAGAAAAAGTGGTGCATTATTTTGGTGAACCATTGTATTGATTCGTTCATAGGAAGCGAACGGAAGAGGAAGAAAAAGTGGTGCATTATTTTGGTGAACCATTGTATTGACTCGTTCATAGGAAGCGAACGGAAGAGGAAGAAAAAGTGGTGCATTATTTTGGTGAACCATTGTATTGACTCGTTCATAGGAAGCGAACGGAAGAGAAAGAAAAAGTGGTGCATTATTTTGGTGAACCATTGTATTGACTCGTTCATAGGAAGCGAACGGAAGAGGAAGAAAAAGTGCCACATTATTTTGGCGAACCATTGTATTGACTCGTTCATAGGAAGCGAACGGAAGAGGAAGAAAAAGTGGTGCATTATTTTGGTGAACCATTGTATTGACTCGTTCATAGGAAGCGAACGGAAGAGGAAGAAAAAGTGGTGCATTATTTTGGTGAACCATTGTATTGACTCGTTCATAGGAAGCGAACGGAAGAGGAAGAAAAAGTGCCACATTATTTTGGTGAACCATTGTATTGACTCGTTCATAGGAAGCGAACGGAAGAGGAAGAAAAAGTGGTGCATTATTTTGGTGAACCATTGTATTGACTCGTTCATAGGAAGCGAACGGAAGAGGAAGAAAAAGTGCCACATCATTTTGGCGAACCATTGTATTGACTCGTTCATAGGAAGTGAACGGAAGAGGAAGAAAAAGTGGTGCATTATTTTGGCGAATCGTTGTATTGACTCGTTCATAGGAAGTGAACGGAAGAGGAAGAAAAAGTGCCACATTATTTTGGTGAACCATTGTATTGACTCGTTCATAGGAAGCGAACGGAAGAGGAAGAAAAAGTGGTGCATTATTTTGGTGAACCATTGTATTGACTCGTTCATAGGAAGCGAACGGAAGAGGAAGAAAAAGTGGTGCATTATTTTGGTGAACCATTGTATTGACTCGTTCATAGGAAGCGAACGGAAGAGGAAGAAAAAGAGCCACATTATTTTGACGAACCATTGTATAGACTCGTTCATAGGAAGCGAACGGAAGAGGAAAAAAAAGTGCCGCATTATTTTGGCGAACCGTTGTATTGACTCGTTCATAGGAAGCGAACGGAAGAGGAAAAAAAAGTGCCGCATTATTTTGGTGAACCATTGTATTGACTCGTTCATAGGAAGCGAACGGAAGAGGAAAAAAAAGTGCCGCATTATTTTGGCGAAATGTTGTATTGATTCGTTCATAGGAAGCGAACAGAAGAGGAAAAAAAGTGGTGCATTATTTTGGCAAACCGTTGTATTGAGTCTTTCAATTTGAGTATGAAAAAACAACAACAAAAAAAGAAAAACAAATTTATCCGCATGTGTGACATTTAAAAAAAAAAATTCATTCTTTGTTTCCAAAAAACAAACAAAATAATTATGTCTACTTGAGACAACCACACGTGCTGAAAAACAATTTTCTACATGACTCTTTCAAATAGAAAAAAGATGCTGCTTTACAGAATTTCTCTACAAGCTCTTCGGGAATATATTGCAAACTTTGCACGGCACGTGACCAATCCATGTTTAAGATGCTCCATGTTTTCATCATATGAGGCCAGGATTGAGAAGTTCAAGCAATTAAAGTTATGTACTGGATGTTCCAGCTTTAAGCATAAAAGTGAAAATTGTCCGGGACTCCAGAGAAAATCACCTCTGACTTGTAAATTGTGTACTTCTAAAGCACATATCACTCCTTTGTGCGACAGTCCTAAAAGGGTGATTTCCCTATTTTCACATGTTCATGAAAACAATATTATATTGCCTGTTGTAGCAATTTCTCTAAATTATGGAATTGAGAGAACTACTATTAACTGCTTATTAGACACCGGAAGTCAGCGTTCTTATTTGTCTAAAAAAATATTAAAAGAGCTGAGATATCCTGACGAAATTTCTAATCTAACGGATTACCATATAAAAACCTATTTGGGTGTCACTGTGAAGAAACTTAAGCAGGTTGCCTTGAAGGTTCATGTGGTAACAGGGAAACAACTCCCTATTCCGATCTTGATAGATGATAAATTCAGTATCCAGTTTGAGTTTGGTAACTTCAACCAAGTGAAATCTAACCTGGATAAATTGAAATACAGGTTGGCATTTTCAAATGAAAAACAAGGCGATTTTATAAGAATTCATAGCATCCTAGGAGTTGATATATTTCAATTTATGAAAGGCTCCAGGATTATTGAATGAATGGACAGGCCTGGGATTCGCCTCAGGGGATTGCCCTAGTTGGAAATGTACAACACTTTATACTCTCATCAAATCAATCCTGTCGGATCTGGAAGCTCCAAAACCTTTGCAAATTATCACACCGTTCTTTCTGAATACGCCTATTGCCATGAGCAACAGTTAAATTCCATATTGGAACCACAGTCGTCTTACCCGGATCCCTTCCCAGATGTATTTGAAACTTCCAATGTGGAAAGAAATTTGGAAAAAAAGTTTGCTGTAGACTCAGAACTAATTAGTGACTATGACAGGAGTAAAATTGATGGCTTTAAGGAATCTATTCAATTCAGGGACAATTCTTATTTGGTGGATCTACCTTGGCATAGGGACAAAATCAATTCTGTTCCTTCCAACTTCCAAGTCGCTCTTAAAGTGCTTGAGAGAACAATGCTTTCTTTGGAAATATAAGAATTTGGGTAGGACCTATACTGATAAGTTTGTCAGCAAGAGTCTGAAGGGATCATCGAAAGATTGAAGTTGCCCCACAAGATTTCCACAAGTACATTTGGATACCAAATAGACCGGTCTTCAAGTTTGATCAGCAGGTAACAACTAAGATCAGATCTGTTTTTAACTGTTCACTAAAGACTGGGGGTGGTTACTCCCTCAATGAAGCATGTTATGCTGGTGTGAATATGATGAATAACATGCTTGAACTACCTCAAAATAATTGCAACATTTTGTTTTTTTGGTGGTTTAATGTTTTAATGTCTAGTCTGCAACATACTAAAAGTTGGACAAGATCGGAAGATGGGAAAGTGTCAAATTTCGAATATGACTGGTTTTGGTTTACAAGTCATTTTCCATTTACATGTGAAGCATTAACTCGGTCAGTTTTCATGATAAATCAATAAATCTTGGATTTTTACTTGTTTTCAAGGTCAATCTTTCACATGAAAGGGTTACCAGTGATGTCAAATTATTCCTTATACTATATCTAGGGGTACCCGACCCCTAAACTCCTTATTACATCCACATTGGTATCCATACTCCTAAACCTCTATTGCACTCACCCAAGTTCAGAAACAGGCATATGGGTGATTATTTTTATATGGGTACCAGGTGGTGAATTAGTACTTTCTTCAATTAATCGGGACCCTTACCTCCGTATGTAACGGGACCCCACACGCTTGTTGGTGACGGCATCAAATGTAAACATAGGTCGCAGTGCCGAGTAAAACAGATACCTCACTCTGATCCGGCGTCACTGAGCCACTTGTAACATAGGTGGTCCACTCGTGTTTCTCTCTCGGTAATCACACGTCTGGTCCTTGGCGCAGGAATCCTTCTAGACTGTGAACACCCTCTTTGGCCCGTGATGTCGTAGCGGCAGAAAAAGAAAGATGGGTCGAAACTCCACTCGGTCAGATGATGATTATGATCTTGTGATTCTGTGAAGGCAAAGTTACACAAGCAGAGCAAACAGACAACAGGAATAATTCAACAAACTCAGCGGTTTCCTTTTGTATCCAATTAATTATTAAAAACAATCAAAAGGAAGGATTAATTTTACACTTGAATTTTAGAGTCTCTTATGTTGATAATTTGTCTTGGTTTACTAAACTAGTCGTCGTCTCTGTGCGTGAATCTCTATTTACGGTTTTCAAGTTGTTAATTAAGTTGTAACTTGTCTACTGAACGGTGGTGGGGATTGCTCGCCACTGGCCGGTGAACGCCGACACGTCTCACCCGGCCGAGAGCGTGGCTCTCACTGATCGTTCACTCAACACAAAAAACCCTTTTCCTTTCCCAAGGAGGCATATTATCACACCCTTTCTTTCTCCAACCTATTTCTCCCTTCCCTCTCTCTCTCTCGGGGCCCGGGTGGGGTATACTGACTTACTCTCCCTTTCTCTCCCCCCCTCTTCTCTAATCCCTCTCCCTCTCTCACCTATTTCTCCATTTGAGCTGTTTTCTTTCCTGTTATCGTAAAAGACTTATTCTCTTTCTCTCTTTACCATAAGGGGGGGGCGTTTGCCCTAATTAATGATGACAGCTTTTGGATGGCCATCTTAAGCTTCGGCCCCACGCGTGCCCACCCACATAGTACTGACACACGTATGTTTTTCGTGTTGATATCTTCCTAGTATTCGCGATTAAAAGGGGCTTGGGAAATGTAATTCATTGTGTAGCGGTAATTGCCAATGACAACCTAAGCTGTTTCTCCCGCCATTCCGGAGCCAACTCGAAAATATGTACTAGTTCTTAGATCCCCACTTGTTTCTACGTAGGGCCCCCCCTCCAAGATGCACTCCAGTGCACCCTAAAGTGCAGATTGCGTCGGCTACAATCACTGTTTCACCTGTATATAAATGAAATTGTTTTATAAGGTATAGGATTCGTGAGAAAACAACTGAAAAACCCAAAGAGACCACATTTTACCCCATTCAAAACTGCCCTCACAAACAATTCACTAGCTCCATACTAATCACAATATACTAATACACATATATTTTCATATATTTTCAGGGTCAAACATGAGTTCAGCAGTCAGTAGAGAAACTTGTCCTTTATGCAAACGGGATTTGGATTGTGATGAGACTATGGTGCTTCGAGAAAAGCGTGCTGCAGGTGTCAACCGTGCAAGTATCGAAAAAGGTGTCAAAGTCATTGTTAAAGCCGGAACTAGTGTTCACAAGACATGTTGGGTTAACCACATAAATAAAGGGGACATTGCTTTAGCCTAAAAAAAGGATGATTCTGCTTGGCCAGTAAAAAGGAGCCCTCATGTTTCTCTGGGACCATATGACAGTAAAACGCATTGCTTTTTCTGTGGAACTGATACTACGAAAAAAGATTATAAACGAAAAAGTGAGGGAAAGACTTGCTATGTGAAGACCGATACATTTGCTCAAACTCTCCTGATTCATTGCAAAACAAGAGGAGCTGAGTGGGTCACTGCTGTTCAAGGTCAGATCGAATATTTTGGCGGTGATATTTACGCTGCAGACTGTATATACCACCAGTCATGTAACGTCAACTTCCGTACAATACGAAGCATTCCAAGACAGTTCACGTCAGTTGAATCAACCAAACAACGAAAAAGTGGAAGACCAAAAGACAGCGATCAGGATGAAGCATTCGAAAGGGTGTGTGTATTCTTGGAGAAAAACGATGAGGAACAGATAACGATATTGGACCTTGTCGCTTAAATGGGAGAATACTTACGAGGTAGTAAATCAACAGCATATGGAAATCAGTACCTCAAGAAAAAGCTGATAAGTCGATATGGAAACTTTGTGACCAAAGGCCGTTGTGGTATCGCAAACATTGTGATATTTAAGGAAAAAACTTGTGACATTGTTTGTGAATACTACAATTCACCTCTAAAAGACGATGAGAAAGCACAAAAACGAGCAATTCTCAAAACCGCAGCAAAACTGATCAAAGCTTCTTTTCACTTCAACCAGACTACTCCCAGCTGGTAAGGCATGATGCACCTGATGCATAAGGAGTGCGAATATATAGGATGTTGCTGGATGGCAGTGGACTCAAGGAGATCATGGAGACAGTATATGGTGAAAATGCCATCGTACACATGATGAGCGGAAAGGCAGGGCAACAAGCGTTTCGTGACCACCTGCTGGTGGATTAGTGTCTCACGCGTCAGATTGTTGCCAAAATCTTGGAGGATGAACCTGATTTTCAGGATCAATAATCATTATCAACATTATTTGTCTTAATACTTCGATTTTAACGGTACTTTTGGCAGTTCTGTGAAGGCATCCTCACTAACATTACAGTATTAAAATAGAGAGAGAGAGAGAGAGAGAGAGAGAGAGAGAGAGAGAGAGGTTTTAAGATAAAAATGTTACACACGCTATTTAACTTCTATTTTTTTTTTTTATATCCCGGAGCAATAAATGTATAATTACACTATTACGTTTAAAACAGATGGCTCCGAAGAAATGAATTTCATTATTATTAGTTTTTAACACATTAAAACAAGAGAAGAATCAGATGGGAAGGCGGGAAAGAGAGGGTTGGGGGGGAGGGAAATAATAGGGACGAGAGAAAGAGAGACGGCTAGAGAAAGGAAGATAGATTAAATTTTTTATATAACGATGTTACACATACTATTTAATTTCTACTACTTTTTTATCGTCCCGGACAATGTCGAGTAGATATTTATCTACCTCCCACAGCGGTAAGATGTGACACAAGATCGGGAAAGTGGGATTTGAAAAACCAGCGCCCGAGAAGTTGAGCACTCTGGCCTACAAAAAATGCCTGGGCAGCCCCGTCGGCATTCTCCGGTAGGGGCGCCTCAGGCGATTAGCAATAAACTAACCTCTTCTCAAAGTGTGAGAAGGCAAAGCCTGGAAGGGTGGACCTCCTAGAACAGCACAGGACAGACCCATAGACCGGCGTAAATCAAGCCCGAAAACCAAGACAATACCAGTTTATGGTGTGCAGTATCCATCGGAACAGATACTACACTTTGATCTGGGTCAAAAGTAGCCTTGCTAATAATAATAATAATAATAATAATAAAGTAACATTTAAAAATCACTAGGTTATAGCAAGTTCCATTGTACACGGTAAACGTCGAAATGAAAACGAGGCCTGGAAAATATAGTTGCCATCTTTATAAACAAGTCGAAACAGAAGCTAGTTAAAGAAGAACGATCTGGCCTTTTGGCTAAGATCAAAGTGTAGTATCTGTTCCGATGGATACTGCACGCCTGTCCTGTGCAGTTCTAGGAGGTCCACCCTCCCAGGCTTTGCCTCCCCTCTTTGGGGAGGAGTAAGTTAATTGCTTACTGCTTGAGGCGCCCCTACCGGGGAATGCCGACGGGGCTGCCCAGGCAATTTTTAATGGTCAGAGTGCTCACCTCTCGGGCGCTGGCTTTTCAACCCCCACTTTCCGACCCGACCTTGGGTCACATCTTACTTGTGGGAGTAGGATAAAACTGGCCTTGTGCCTAACTCCTGGAGAGGAGTAAATAATACTCATTTAATAGTTTCCTGGTTACAGAATAGGGTTATAAACGTCAGTTATCGAAGTTTCTAACCCTGTCCTGTAACTAGGAAATTATTAAATGAGTTATCGTTCTTCCTAAGCTAGTCCCACTGCAAAATGTAAAGTTAATTAAATTAATTCATTGAAAATTAAAAAAATAAAGTTTCAAATGTTTCTATGACAAAAGAATCCTTATCCTCGACTGGCTCTTTGCCTTGATAAGTGGTGACCCCGATATTTAAAAAAACAGAAGAAAGAAAAAATATTCAGCAAAAAAAAAAAAAAATGAATAACTAAGTTTCTTTATCTACGACAAGCAACGGTTATGTTCAATATAATAGCCAATTACCCTTTTCTTTACAAAATACGTATTACTTTTTAAGCAACTTTTTTTATTTGCATATGAATTAATATAAAAAAAATATATGATAAGCAATATTAAATCATATGACTGTGTTTTATAACGTGAAATAATTATATAAGACCTCTTTTTTGAATTCGTAAAGTATTTTTTCTAAATTAGTGGCTAGCTCTGCATTCTCAGAAGCACATGGAGATTATTTTCCGTAAATAACTTTTCGTGTTTGAATGAAAAGTCTCGTGATGAAGGAGTCAGAAGAAACGATAGTAACCCCCGAGCCAGCTGCACAAAAGTTTCAGATTTCTGACCAAACGTATGATTATTATAGAAGAGTTTACGCTACGTTTAAAGATATCGATGAAACCGATGACCAAGGTAACAAAAAAAAACAATAAACAAAAAAAAAACACCGTTTTAAGATTAACAGTTAACACTATAGTCTTCAATGTATTCTTCTTCTTTTTTTAATTTATGTCAATGTTTTAATAATTTACACTTAATAATAATTTATAATAATTTTATATATTGGTTGAATGACTTTTTCTTTATTTTTGATCTTGTTTGTAGATCATGGTGGATATATCGACTTCTCAAATCCATCTCTAATACCAGATACCTGTTGCGTTTATTTTTTAAAATAAATTTTTTCTAATCTCATTTTTATCGCTTACGACTTCTTCTTTCATAAGAATAACTGGCACATGTGGTCAGAACAAGATATTTCGTTTTAAACAAACCCGCGTTAAATGAAAACACATTCATTGGTTTTACGTTGTAATTGCGATCGACTCGTAGCAGTCACTTACTATTGCTCCTGCCCCGATCGAGTTATTTTCGTTTTTCATTTGTACACAATTCCGATTTTTTTCTTGCTTTCTTTATTTTCCGTCGTTTTTCCGTCACGTATCAATTTTGTGGGGATGAATTTCTCTCTATGCAAAGGTAATAATAATTAAAATTAAAAAAACTGTAATGTACGATCGCTCATTATTTACAGTGAAACGGGTTTCATTGCCTCAAAACAACTGTTTATTCTTGTATTACTTAAAATCATGTTTTAGTAAAAAGAAAAAAACATTGAAAACGTTAAGTTATAGCAAATTTAATCAAACACGAAGAAAAAACAAGTCAACCGGATGAGGGTGGGTGAATGATCGAGATAAATACATCAAAAAGGGAGATAACTCTCCCCCCTTTTTATTATAAAGAAAAAAATGTTTTTCTTTGCTTTCGATTACTGACGGGTTATTGCAACTTACTTATCATGTCTCGTACTAGGAAATGTTACCCATATTTATTTATTAAAAAAAATAAATTTAATGGAGATTCCTGAATTTTGAAGACAAATTCCAAACTTTCTCGAGATATGTAGACGATTCCACCCCTTAAGGATCAAAATGGATTGGAAGACTTGGGCTGTCTAGTGTGAGTCTCCATCTTTACATATTTGTCCACATCGTTCTTGAAACTGTTGACTGATTCTGTATTCAATGTCTCATCGATAAATTGTGGAGACACATGTTTGGAAAACCCGCCCCGTTCACCAGTTTACTTTCGCAGATTTCTGATTTGTATCTGTTTACCCACATTCCTCTTCGGCAAAATCGCTTCCTACAACTTCTTTGCTTTCTTCTAATATTTTAGTATATATGCCTAACTTAAATTTATCGGCCTCCGTCTTTTATTTGCTATTTACTTGCTCCCAAGCCAAAGCACTGGAACCCTATCACTAACCCTAAATCCAAGTGGCAACGACCCCTCCTATAAAAAAACCGTATTGTAGGAATGATGGTGTCTGTTTGTTGAGAGTGCAAAACAGGAGATCTCTGTACGTATCTGAATTGAATAGGAAAAGGATCATCAGACTTTGAAGGAAAACACCAACATTTTCTCTACAAGAATATATTTATTTAACTCGAACAAAAATGCAGGAACGTAGCCAAGTGAATTGAATTGAGTTGTTTGGTCGGCAGGCATAAAGGTAATATAATTCCAGCTGGTCTTGAGTTTATTCCCGCCCATCGTCACCGTGATGATGACGAGGGGAGAGAAAGAGAATGCTAGACTGCCTACGTTGAAATCTCAACTCAAACTGATTTGTATTTGCCCGGGAAAATAGCTGGGCAAAACTTAGTAGTCTTCCAGTGCGCATGTCAGTGATGTAGTAATTGCCTGTGTATCAATACGGTCGACCGAACTACAACTCGAGATAATGCAAGATATTGCGCGTACATATAAACAAAATAGATCTTTCATGCAAATGCTACAAGCAAAAGAATAATAAATTAAAACATTTTTTAAAAGTTTATCGGCGTCTGTTCTCCATTTGATCCCCCCCCCCCCCAAAAAAAAACTATTAAAAACATTGCTTTCTGGCCAATCAAAAAAAAAGAAGATAAATTGTCTGTAAAAGAAAAAATTTATTCTGTTGGCCGAGCGTTAGAGTAGCTACGTAGTCACAACTTGGGAATCTCCGTAAGTACTGAAGTTTTTTAGATGTCTATTCTGCATTAACTATATTTTTTTTTATTCTACTAAAACAGTTTTAAGTAAGAAAAAACTAAGTTGGGTGCAATAAAAATGCTGCCAAAACTCCTTTCACTGTAAATAATAAGCAAGCGTACATTAGGACATTACCCCCAAAAGAGCAGTTAATACGTATCAACTGAACTTTTGGTGCTTCTTGAATAACAATCCTCAGTAACTACAGTTTGATTTACTCCTCTCCAGGAGTTAGGCACAAGGCCAGTTTTTATCTTACTCCCACAAGTAAGATGTGACCCACGGTCGGGTCGGGAAAGTGGGGTTTAAAAATTGCCTGGGCACCCCCGTCGGCATTCCCCGGTAGGGGCGTCTCAGGCAGTAAGCAATAAACTTACTCCTCCCCAAAGAGGGGAGGCGAAGTCTGGGAGGGTGGACCTCCTAGAAATGCACAGGACAAACCCATAGACCGGCGTTAATCAAGCCCCGAAGGCCAAGACAATACCAGTCTATGGGGTGCAGTATCCATCGGAACAGATACTACACTTTGATCTTAGCCAAAAGGCCAAGAATTCGAAGTAAATACGATTCTAATTTCATGTCGTGTGGGCTTGTTATTGTGTAGAAAAGTAATATTTCAAATTTTAATGAAAACAAACGAATAGCTTGTGTTTTTACATTTTCCTCGCTTGCAAACAGCCATTTTGACAGCTTAACAAAATCATGGTGATCTATTTTTGAAAATTAGTACTTAAATTTGACATTCCCTTATGTAAGCATTCAAAATGGTAGTCTTTTCCAAAACATGAGAATTAAAAAATCTTACCCTAAAATTAGAATCGTACTTACCATAGTTGATATATTGGAACAAATATAATTTGTATCTCAGCTTATTTACTTATTTTTATAATTTTTAAGTACACTTCTTTTTTGTTATTCAAAAATGTCAATTATAAGAGTTTGCAGATTCTAGATCATAATATACTTAATGAGAATGTTGTTCTTGAATGCTTTTGGCCATTGAATTGTGGCGTCATGTCGGTCTCCAAGGTTCCATCCCGCATTAGCTCATTGCTGTCTCTTACATTGTTCTTTTGCTTCATTTTGATAGACAAGGGCGGAGAAACTTTTCTTATAAAAGTAAGATGTGGATATTGCTACCAGAACGCCCAGGGTTCTCACAGCAGCATCTTGGTATTCCAGGATTCATAGGATGCCTGCCCAGACATTTCCATAGTATTTAATGCTTTAAAATTCATCTTCTGTCCAAAGTCAGGGAATCTTTTACTATAATCGACAGGACGAAAAAAGGGTGAAAAAACAAATGTGCAACAAATAAATGTTAGCAAAGGCAAGTTAAGTTACTCATCTACCTACCTGGATAATTTTATTTGTGTTTTAACTTATTTTAAAGGGTGGTTTTCTTGTTCAAAACAGTTGGTGTTGATTGTTCGAAAAGAAATTCAAAATAAAGGCTCACTCATGTCCAGGATTTGAAAATCGAAAACTAAACGATACACTGATAGAAACGCATACAATAAATGTCAATGATCATGCAAAAATGTAATGTTCTATCGTCCGTTTTACATGCTGGCATGTTTTGGACTGCTTTAAGAAATTTACTTCCAAACTAACCTATCTCTGATCAGGTCTTTATTTATCCCTCTTTCAAATCCATTTTTATCACTTCCTCTCATGTTTTCCTTGGCTTTCCCCTGTGAACTGTACCTGCTACTTAAACTGTTCTACTTCTACTGACCCAAGAACTCCTATCCATTCTAAAATCTTTTCTATTTACAGAAATAATATAAGACTAACATGAGCCCGTGGAAATTCCAGAGTGCTTTCTACATTAATCTGTATAATTTACTGTTAATAATAATATTCCTTTTAAAGTAATAAATGTCTGTCAGGGTCAATACTATTAAGAAAAGATCGACTCTTTCTTCCATAAAAATAATTGTTAGTGTCAGCTAAATATTCTTTAAATAAATAAAACGAATATGTCTCTTATTTATTTATCTTTTTATTTAAAATTGAAGCAATTTTTTTAAAAAATTTAAACAATAAATATTGTCTACTGATCATAAAAATAATTGTCAGCTAAATATTCTTGACATCAAGATGTCACTTTTTGAAAAATATTTTTTTAAATTCTACCGTCTTAATCGACGGGAACAATTCATTTTAAAATGGATGAAGTCTGAATTTTTTCCTTAATCGTCATCTTTGCTGATAGGGTGATCTCATTTTTTAAATGTGTGTGAAAAGTGATAACGTACATATGAACAAGAAATGCCTTAGTGTATTATTATATAGATGGTTTAAATTTTGGTACTTCTGCAGTTTACGGACCATGTTGAACGACGTTTTGTCGGCATATTCCAGCAGGTTACGTAAGCCGCCGGAAGATTCTGAAATGCTTAGCCAAGCAGGTCGCAGTAGACAATAACTTGAGTAAAATTTAACAAATTACGAAAATTAGTTAAAAAAAAATCATGAATTTAAGTGAGTTAGGAAAGATGCTTCAGGTTTCCTGCAGGAATTATTGAGTTTCACTCAGAAAAGGAAATTTATAGGCTAATTAAACAGTTGCAGGACATGTGCAAATATGCATCTATGTGCACATATATGCAAGTTAAAAAAAAAAAAAAAATGAGCTAAAGGATGTAAGAAACTGGTTTTCTTTTTCAACTGAAACTCACAAAAATAAAAACAACCTAACCCTAACCTCTGGTTAAAAACGAGTATCCCCCCTCCCCAAAAAAACAAACCCAACCAAGTCGGTATAGTTAAAAAAGAATACCACCCCAAAAAACAACCGAATCCAGTCGGTATGGTTAAAAAGGAGTACCCCCCCCCCCAAACCCAACCCAGTCGGTATGGTTAAAAAGGAGTACCCCCCCCCCCCAAACAACCCAATCCAGTCGGTATGGTTAAAAAAGAGTACCCCCCCCACCCCACCCCCCAAAAACACAACCCAGTCGGTACGGTTAAAAAAGAGTACCCCCTCCCCCCAAAAAAACAACCCAACCCAGTCGGTATAGTTAAAAAGGAGTACCCCCCCCCCAAAAAAAACACAACCCAACCCAGTCGGTATGGTTAAAAAAGAGTACCGCCCCCCCAAAAAAACCCAACCCAGTCGGTAGTGTTAAACAGGAGTAGCCCCCCCCCCCCAAAAACAACGTAACCCAATCAGTAGGGTTAAAAAGGAGTACCCCCTCCCCCCACCAAAAAAAAAATAACACAGTCGGTAGGGTTAAAAAGGAGTACCCCCTCCCCCTCAAAAAACAACCCAGTCGGTAGGGTTAAAAAGGAGTACTCTCTTCCCCCCCCCCCAAAACAACCCAATCCAGTCGGTATGGTTAAAAAGGAGTACCCCCCCCCCCACACACCCCAAAAAAAACCCAACCCAGTCGGTATGGTTAAAAAAGAGTACCCCCTCCCCCCAAAAAAACAACCCAACCCAGTCGGTAGTGTTAAAAAGGAGTAGCCCCCCCCCCCCCAAAAAAAACAACCCAACCCAATCAGTAGGGTTAAAAAGGAGTACCCCCTCCCCCCCACCAAAATAACACAGTCGGTAGGGTTAAAAAGGAGTACCACCTCCCCCCAAAAAACAACCCAACCCAGTCGGTAGAGTTAAAAAGGAGTAACCCCCCCCCCAAAAAAAAAAACCCAACCCAATCGGTAGAGTTAAAAAGGAGTAGCCCCTACCCCCAAAAAAAACAATCCAACCCAGTCGGTAATGGTTAAAAATGAGTACCTCACTCCCCCCCCCCAAAAAAAACAATCCAGTCAGTAGGGTTAAAAAAGAATAGCCCCTCCCCCCAAAAACACAACCCAGTCGGTATGATTAAAAAGGAGTACCCTCTCCCATCAAAAAAATAACCCAGTCGGTAGGGTTAAAAAGGAGTAGCCCTCTCCCCCCAAAAAATAACCCCCTAAAAAAACAACCCAGTCGGTAGGTATAAAAAAGAAGTATCCCCTCCCCCCTAAAAAAACAATCCAACCCAGTCGGTAGGGTTAAAAAAGAGGTACCCCTTCCTCCCTAAAAAACAACCCAGTCGGTAGGGTTAAAAAGGAGTAGCCCCTCCCCCCAAAAACACAACCCAGTCGGTATGGTTAAAAAGGAGTACTCCCTCCCCCCAAAAAAAACCAATCCAGTCAGTATGGTTAAAAAGGAGTACTCCCCCCCCCCCCAAAAAAAAACCAACCCAGTCGGTATGGTTAAAAAAGAATAGCCCCTCCCCCCCAAAAAACAACCCAGTCGGTATGGTTAAAAAAGAGTACCCCCTCCCCCCGGCCAAAAAAAAACAACCCAACCCAGTCGGTAGTGTTAAAAAGGAGTAGCCCCCCCCCAAAAAAACAACCCACCCCAATCAGTAGGGTTAAAAAGGAGTACCCCCCTCCCCCCCTCCCCCCACCAAAAAAAAATAACACAGTCCAGGCGGTAGGGTTAAAAAGGAGTACCCCCTCCCCCCAAAAAACAACCCAACCCAGTCGGTAGGGTTAAAAAGGAGTACCCCCTCCCCCCAAAAAACAACCCAACCCAGTCGGTAGGGTTAAAAAAGAGTACCCCCTCCCCCCCAAAAAACAACCCAACCCAGCCGGTAAGGTTAAAAAGGAGTACCCCCTCCTCCCCAAAAAACAACCCAACCCAGCCGGTAGGGTTAAAAATGAGTACCCCCTCCCCCCCCCAAATAACCCAACCCAATCGGTAGAGTTAAAAAGGAGTAGCCCCCCCCCCCATAAAAACAACCCAACCCAATCTGGTTAAAAAGGAGTACCCCCCCCCCCCCTAAAAAACAATCCAGTCGGTAGGGTTAAAAAGAAGTAGCCAAAAGAATAAGAAATATAATAATTTTTCTCAGTTATTTCGTTATTTTTTTCTTAAAAAAAAATCTTTTTCATGACAATTACCATACGATGACTGCTATTTCCTTGATGTGAATGTTTTTTTTCTTAATTTTTCCAGTATGATAGAGTGCTCTTAAAAAGATAAATATTTTTCCATTAAATTTTCATTATATTTTCTTCGTAACAAAAAAAAAAAATTTTCATTGAATTTACCATACAATGACTGTTTTCTTCTCTATTTAAATGTTGTTTCTTAATTTTTTAAGTTTGATCGCATTTTTGTTCGGCATCTTTCGGCGGTTTATGTAAACTGCAGAAGTACCTAAATTTTAATTCAGAATTAATGGGAAACTTAAGAATATTTTTTTTCCTAAGTTACTATTTATGAAAACTATAGTTTTAGTACAAGTATTTGTTTTAGTTTATATAGTAAAACTATAGTGTACTATATTTGAGCATATCTTTTTTTTTTTTTTTGTTTTTTTCAGATGTATTTTTTACTAATGTGTTTCGACAGCTTCAAAGTGAAGCTCTTGTGGTCTGCCAACACAAAGTTCTCAGCTACAATATCGAAGAGATGCTGAAATTTGCACGGCCGAAACACCTCTATATCCTTTGGAAAGCGTTTGTCTCGGAATGGATGGAAGTCTGTACAGATGCTTATGCCAGTCATGTGTTCCATAATCTGGTCCTTTGTTTTCCTGTGACCTTTGATCTTGATGTTGTCACCCTTTCGGTAAATGAGGAAGAAAGTGATGGTGAGAGTAAAATGGAAGAATCCGGTGAGAAGGTGAACGTCACAAATGCAAAACGCTCAAAGAAGGCGGATCCCGTGACACGTCCACGTGAAATGTTTTTGGAATTTTGTTCGTTCGTCAAAGAACATTTTGACGAATTGATAAAAGATACTTATGCAACGCATATCGTGCGTGCTGTCTTACAAGTTCTTGCAAATATACCGGTAGATAACAACATCACTGTCATACATCACAAGAAAACAGAAAGTAAGTTTTCTTTTTCTTTTTCATTTTGGGAGCCCTGCATCCTGTGCTAATTTGGTGTTTCTTAACCCTAAATAAAAATCTAATTTTAGAAAATACTTACTTGTTATGATGAAAAAAAAAAGTGTAACCAATTTTTACGGAAGACAATCCAGTAGTTTTTTTTTATTATTAGAGAAATTCAATTTTTTCCTCCGACTGAGTCCGAGTTCAGAGACGCTATTTTGTTACTTAATTTATATATAAATCTCAAGAAGCTCGACACCTAGTGAGATAAAAGAGTACTACTTGTGATTATTTGCCCCTTATATTTAACCAAATGGCATCTCTCAACTCAAATATACAAGCGAATAAAAATAAAAAATAAAAAAATGAATTTCTTAAATAATAAAAGAAAACTACTGGATTGTTTTCCATAAAATTTGGTTAGTTTTTTTTCACCATAACAAGTTAGTATTTTCTAAAATGAGATTTTTATTTAGGGTCTTTATTGGGGAGTGTTATGTCATGAAGCACCGTTAATTTTCCTAAACATCAAATTCTAAATATTTTTAGAGTTTACATGTAAACCACCCGAGAAATTTGTTGGTAAGAAGAAATAAAACAAAACAAAAAAAAAACAATATTTTAGATCCTTAAACACTGTCTGATGACCTAGAAGTGTGTGATAATTTTACTTTAAATATATATGCAAAAGTGATCCCCCCTCTGAAATCTAAAATATTGGTTTTTGTTTTTTATTTCTTTTTATTGCCAACTTTTTTGCGCTGTTTACAAGTAATCACCTCGAAATGGTAGAATCTCAATCGGAAAGTGGGTGATCATTTCACTTGAATTTATATGCTAAACTGATCCCTGCTCTAAAGTCTAAAATATTTCTATTTTTATTTTTACCACCAAGTTTTTCAGAGTGTTTACGTCATTTTCTTTGTTTTTATGGCTCTTAATTTTAAGTTATCTTCATCTTAATTTTAATGATGTTAACAGTTCAACGGTCAAAGTAAAACTGAATTCTTTATTGCTGTACAAATTAACGGTCTGTTTTTTTTTAAATAAAAACGTCAGCTGATCTAATGCTCATTGGCTGTAATTTGTATGACGTCATTCTTACCAAAGTGGAAATCTACCAGACAGCAGTCTGTCTGATAATCAGCTCACAACATTTATTATTCTATTCCTGGCAAAAAACTATGGAGTCCGCACACTTGGAGGATGTTCACTTAGGCTTTTAGTAAATAAACTAATAATAGATAAGATGCAAAGATTTTTTATTCAATAGTTTAACATTCTAGATCATCTTGACAGAGGCTTTAAATACAGGAAGTGGAAGTAGCA